>VXBT01003651.1:172519-302725 GCA_013400235.1 Oriolus oriolus
TGTGGGTTGGAGTAACTCACAGGTGCAAGTGCTGTTGTTGGTGGAGGTTAAAGATGCCAGGAACAGGTGGCTCCTTCACCCTGATTTGTGTTAGAGGCACTTTGATGCTCACAGGTGGTGGAAGTTAGGTCTGAGTGCCCTTTAACCAGACACACCTGGGGGATTATTGTCCTTTAACTCGCCCTGTGAGTCTTCCCGAGGGTGAAGATAAAAGGGAATGGTTGCACCTTTGAAATACTCCTGGTGCAGCTCCGGGCTTGTGCGGGAAGGTGTGGCAGTCACTGATGTGGGGCTGGACGTGGAGGGGCACTTAGGGCTCCTCCTTGAGAGCAGCTTTCCTGCAAACACAGTGGGGTAGGAATGTGCTTTCCCTGGAGTCTGCGGTGCTGGTTTCAAACTCCTTTTCCTTGAGACGAGGCACCCGAAGAGGCTGTGCTCCTGTCCCTGAGATGCTCTGCACCTTCATGCTGATATTCACGGAATGGTTTGGCTTGGAAGGGACCTTGAAGCTCCTCTGCTTCCACCCCCTGAGATGAAGGGATGAGATCCACCTGGCAGCCACTTTGCCTCATTAGGCTGCAGCAGCTGCTAATTAGGCTCCAAAGAGCTCCAACAGGGGCATTTCACTCTTGTCCTGAACCCCAGCCAGTGCTGCTGGTGCGAGGAGGCTATGGCTGCTGCGGGCTCTGCTGGTGCCAACTGGAGCTGCTGTGGGGTGAGTGGTGTCTCAGCTTCTCCGTTTATTGTGGGGTGTTTGCTCAGCGCTCCCCAAAATCCTCGTCCTGGGCTGGGTGTGAGGCTGAGCGGTCCCCTCTGCTCAGGAGAGGGCAGTGTCACACCAAGGAGCTCATTCCCTGTCCGTGCTGAGGAACACACGGAGCTGCCACCCTCGGTCCAGAGGGTCTCACTGGGGTTCTGCCCTAGGGTGGGTTTAGGATACCTCATCCTGCTCCCTTCTTCCCAAACCAAAAATTCCCCCTCCAGCTCTGCTCCAGGTGCTTAACAGCCCTTTTCAGGAACGTTCTGAGCATGATGCTGGGAAAAGGGATTTCAAAGACTGTTTATAGCAGTTGCTTTTGCCTGCCAGCCCTCTATAAGCGGTGATTAGATACAGCTACTTTAATGCAGGGCTTGACTTCCAGAAAAAAAAAAAATAGCTGCACATTGGTGTTTGGCTTTGCTGCTTTTTCCTCTTTAGCAAACCACCGTGTTCTCCCCACTTCCTCCAGAAGCACCCACAGATACTGGCAGGACAACTGCCTGAATATTTGGTGCAGTAGTCTGTCATTGCTCAACAGCCTGACAAACAACAACAAAAGCACTTTATTTTTTATAGGCAATTCAATATTTGTAGAAGATTTCTGCCAAGGAGTGGTTTCAAGGTACAGAGCGTTCCTCTGAAGGGTGTTCAAACAAGGACCTTCTGGTGTGGCAACTGGGAAGTTTTCTGTGCCTGTGTCTCAATGCATTCCATGTTTTCACATACAGAATCCATTTCAGGTTGGGACTGAGCTCTGAGGTTTTTTTGCCTTCATGGTCCTTGGGCAGGATTAGTCCTGATGATGAAAAATGAAAATTGTTTCTTTTTGTGACTGGTTTTTTTGTGTGTGTGGCTCTCGATCTGGCTTTATTAGTTTCCTTTTTTCCCTGCTGGATGAAGGGTGGGCTGAGGATAGGAGGTGAGGAAATTGCACCTTTCCTGGGGTGCTGCACAAATCTGGGCACCAGCTCTGTTCTCAGGCTCCCCCATCTGTGCAGAGCCCTGCTGCTGATTAATCTCTTCCTTGGAAAGAGCCTGGACTGGTTTTAATGTAATTCCTTAGTCATGACAAACCTGACTGCTGCTGCTCTGTCTGCACTGTGTCCTCTGTGTCGGAGCCACGCTTTCCATGAGGAGCTTGGGGTCCAGGCTGTTGGATCCCGGAAGACTTGGAGGTGATGAACTGTAAGTTTATTCTCTTCTTGTCTGGGAGTGCTCAGAAGGATCTGTTTCACTTTCAGAGTTACCACGTGGCGCTGTGCCAAAGCAGCTTGTTATTTCCCACTTTCCACCTTAGATACCAGCTTGCCTTTAATTTTTGTTTGTTTGTTTATTTATTTAAAATCCTGCTGCTTCTCTTAAAATGCTGCTGCAACTTGTAAAACCTCTTCATTAATATCTGGCCCCTGTGTTTTGCTTCCCTTTCCTCCTTGCTGAGGTGAACTGAAACTTGTCCCTCCCCCAGCCCGAGGTGAAATGCACAGAGCAGAAATACTCTGGTCCTTGGCTGTTTTTAGCTGTGCTGAGTTTCAGGCTCACGTTTGCCCAGGGAACGAAGCTCACATTTGACTGAAATAGTCCAAGGTGAAACCCAGAGTTTCCTCTAATAGGTATTTTTGGGTGTAGCCTTTAAAAAGATGTAATGGACTGGTTGTGCCCTTCAGCATCCCCGTGTTCTCCTGAGCCACTCTAGGAGATTATATTTGGGCCACTTAGCTTGTATTGATGAGTCTCTCGAGCTGACAGTCACCGAATCATAAATCAAGTCTAAAGTCAGTGTTCTGCAGAGTGGCAGCAAAATGAATAAAATGTGTTAAAATTTCCGGCTTGGAGCCGGCCCCAGCCTGTGGCGAGCGCTTGGGAATTGGCACCCGAAGGTGACAGGGGATGCTCGGGGTGTTCCACACGATTCTTGGGAAGCAGGGCTAATCCTGAGCAGGGCACTTAAGAGCTTGGAGAGGATTTGAGGATTTCAGGCTCAAGTCTGGGCTCGCTGTTCTGCAAAATGGCCCCTGCCCTTGCTGGGAGGGAGGGACCTGGCATGGCCCTTGGGAGGTGTCCCTGTGTGTGACCCCACTGCAACCCCGTGTGCTGGCTGCAGGGCTCCTGTCTGAGAAAAGCCCTGGGGAATGGGGATAAACTGGGATCTATATCCTGGGTCATGCTTCTGCTCCCCTTGCTGTGCCCGGTGCTTCCCCCCGTGCTGCCAAGGGGCAGGATGGGCCTGGGGGCTGCCCAGGTTATGGCTTAAACCCAATCCCTGGGGTGGATGGGAAGGGCTTAGGTTTGTTTACAGGGATTTACCACTATGCTGAGGTTACTCTGTGATATTTGGGTGGATTTTGGGGGCTGTGTTGTCTGGATTTGCTTCTGGGTTTTTTGCCAAGAGGTAATTAATGCTGTCCTTGGGATTAAAATATTTCCTGCGTGTCTCAGCTGTTGGTGTAGGAAAGAGTCACTCAACCCCTTGACCTTTCTGAGAGGAGGAAAGGCTCTTTTGGAGAAGGTGGGGAGCGCATGTTCAAATCCAATCTCTCTCTTCCCAACTCCTCTGAGCAACCTGGGCTAGTGGAAGGTGTCCCTGCCCATGGAAAAAGGTGATTTTTAATGCCCCTTCCAACCCAAACCTTTCTGTGAGGATTCTGTAATTCTCCTTCCTTGCATGCAGCAGCTCCATTAAGGAAATTCCTCCAGGCTGTCGAATAGGTGATGTTTTGTAGGCAGTTCCTGATCCAGCAGTGATTGTTTGCAGGTATTGTGGGAATTTTGGTATTAATCTGCCTACTAATTATTCAGGAATCTTGTTGGTGAGGCTTTAAACTTTCAGTCAATCCTGCTGCAGCTTGAAACCCAGCAAAGAGGCAGCTCCTATGTCCTGGTCTGGGTGTGCAGGTGCGATTTGCTCCATTTCTCTCAAGTTTTTTGGGTTGTGATTTCTCCATTCTCCATATGGATGGTTGACCTTAGAGATCTGCACAGTGAAGTGCCTGAACAGTCCTTGTGATATGTGGTTTTGGGGTATTTGGGAGCCATGAGGTGAGACCTGCTCAAACACCTATTTTCAGATGCGTTCCGGTTCACATGCAAATTACATTTATCATCGAGGATTGCTCTGCACTTGGGACACTGGATTTGTAATCCCTGTTTTCCAGCTCTTACCTATCAAAATGCTTGCTAAAAATACAGATATTGCTGTCTCCTTTTTCCCTGTGCCCTCAAGCTGGGGACTGGGAGCTCCCACACTGCTTGCTGGGCTGCATTTGATGCTCTATGAATACACAGTGGTGGCAGGCTCTTATTTCCGGGGTGATTTACCCTCCCTGCATGGGCTTTGGCATCAGTTGGTGGTGTCTGACAGCTTGCAAGATCATCTCCTGCTTTCCTGCTCCTGCCTGGAACCTGGAGGCAGGATCTGCTTTCAGAATGAAGCAGCTCAGCTCCTCTTTAGCTGTGAGTTAATCATCCAAAGGCAGAGTGCTTGCAGTCCTCATTAAAAGCCTGATTTAAAGTGCAAGGTTGACAGCTCGGCTGGAGATACTCTTATCACAACTGTTTCCTAATCTGTCTCCTCTGCATAGGGACGTGTTTGTTTCTGGGTTTTTCTGATTTGGATCTCCAGGCTCCTGCTCTGGGCGAGCTGTACATTAAAGGAATGTGGTGTAAGACAGCTGTAGATGTTCAGATGTTAGTGTGGTGGGAATGGGCGTGCTCTGGTGTGTCTGATGCTGGCAGGGACAAACCTCAGTGCTTCACAAGGTCACTCGGCTGCGTGGCCACGCGTTCCTGAAACACAAACCCTGCCAGGGCTCCTGGGACAGTTTTGCTTTGCCAAGAGAGATAAAGCTGCTTGTGGGATTAGAGGGATGGAGCTGCTGTCCCTGAAATCATGGCCAGGAGCAGTGTGGGAGGGGATTGTCCTTCCCCGGGTTTGTACCTGGGCGGGTTTCGGCTCCGGTCCGAGGTATGAGGGGTTAACGTGGGGCTCAGACCTTGCCCTGTGCTTTGCTGAGCCTCAGGAGCTGCACAGAATCATTCTGCAATGGTTCTGTGAAGGGAATCTCTGCCTTGATGATGCTGGTGCCCTGTGCCTGTGTCACCTGCAGCAGGGGGATCACTCCCCTTGGCTGCTCCCTGCTGGTGAGAGATGTGAGGAGAAAGCTCGGCTTGTTGGCAGCAAGATTGGATTTGACCTGAAAGCCAAGGCTCCTGCTGGGCTGGAAAGCCCTGCTGGGGTTCATGTGCTTGATGTGATGAACATGCCAGTGTTGCAGTGGGAATGTGGCTGGTTGGGCAGGAGGGAAGCCTGCAGGTTTGTTGGGAAACTCTGACCTGGGCTCCAGACTTTTAGAGCTGCCATGTAGTGAGCAGTTATAGATCCACTTCTGACGGCACAATAAGCTTAAATTTGGGAGTCCTCTACGTTTCTAAAAGGGTCAGCACACTCTGTTAAACCCCTTCTGTCATAAGAGTCCTTCAATCCAAGTTTCTGGGGTAATTGGTTATATTGAGCTGTATTGGACCTGTGAGGAAATCACTTTACTCTCTTGGCTTCTTCTCTCCCAGCTCAGGGGAAATAATGGCTTTTCCCCTGTTTGTTTGAACTTTGCAGCTCATCTGCAGCATTCCCTGGAGGGACAGATCCGAAGGATTGGCTTGAAGTCGGCTCTGCTCCTCTCCTGGAGCAGTTTGGGGGCTGGATGTGGGGCTTTGGGGGGAACAGGGGGTGAGGAACAGGGAGCCCTCGAGGTCACGGGCTGGGGCAGATGAGGCCAAAGAACTCAAACCCCGCTGTGTCTGCTCCAGTTTCTGCACCTTCCTGGGCATTACGTGCCTCTCCTTATCTCTGCTGATATTTGCAGTGCCGATAAGAGGGGGTCTGTGACAAGTGTGCTCTGCCACAGATAAAACCTGCAGTGCGTAAGAGCTGTTCCAGCTCGGCCTTATCAGCACTATTAAACCTGAACATCAGCAGGGCTTCAGGGATGAGGCTGCCCTGGGTCCCTTAGCACAGAACATCCGAGCAGGAATTGTGCTGGGAGTGCTGCTGCTCTGTAAGTCCCCATCCAATGTGCTTTTTTTCCCTTTATTTAAAGGAAGCAGACAATTTTGGGATCAAGGTTTGTGAGCTGGTTGAGTGTCTGAAATGCTGAGTGTCTGAAACGCGGCTCCCTGGTTGCTGTGTGCTCTGTGTGCGGGTAATGAGGTGGTGGCTGCTCTCAGCATGGACTGAGCGGGCTGGAGGTGCTCAGTCTCCAAACAGAGGTGCAGATATGGCACTTGGGGACATGGTTCAGTGCTGGACCCAGCTGAGTTGGGTTACTGGTTGCACTTGAAGATCTTAGAAGTGTTTTCCAAACTTGATGATGCTGCAAGTTGAATTTAGGGATTCTTGTGTCTCCCCAGGCTGCTCTTTGCTTGCAGAAAGAAATCCTGGAGTTTCTGTGCAGCCAGTGAGCACCAGTGGAGGGAGCACAGATTTCCCGTATCATCTCGGTGCTCCTTCAGGGCTCTGACCTCTGCAAGGATGGGCAAACATGGGGTTGAAGCTGGCAAAGGGTAAAGTGGTGGAGAATTGCTTGGCCTTGGACACTGCCAGGGATCCAGGGGCAGCCACAGCTGCTCTGGGCACCCTGTGCCAGGGCCTCCCCAGCCTCACAGGGAACAATTCCTTCCCAATATCCCATCCAGCCCTGCCCTCTGGCAGTGGGAAGCCATTCCCTGTGTCCTGTCCCTCCATCCCTTGTCCCAAGTCTCTCTCCAGCTCTCCTGGAGCCCCTTCAGGTCCTGGAAGATGCTGGATGGGCAGGGAGAAGGTTTGTTTGAACCCACTGATGGAGATGGAGGAGGGAGGGAGCTGGGATTGCCAGGAGTGGTCCCTGCTGTATCAGCATGGCTGAGATGTGCCTGCCCTCTCAAAGCCGTGCTCCAGGCTTTAGGCTGCCTGAGCCAGGCTTAATCCGAGGAAAATCAGCCCTGGCTGGAGCTTTAGACAAAAGTGGGAGCAAATGCTGGTTGTTGTTCCCTGCTGCTGTGACCAGGGTCAGCCTGACCGTGGAGTTCCCAAATTGTTCCCAATTTTTCCAGCTAACAGTTGCTGCTGCTCAGCTGTGTGAGCAGCTAATGGGGTTTATCAGCCTCCGGTGCTTCTGGCTGGGCTTTGTCAGAGCAACCTAATCCCAGAGTGCCAGAGCTAAAGTAAATTTGAACAGGAGTTCCTGGGGCAATGCAATTCCAGTGCCTCACGTAGCAAAGCCATCTGATTTCTCCCAGACTTGCTAGGCTGATTGTTACATCTGAAGTGACTGGAAAGCTGGGCAGAAGGAGCATCCTTGGTGCTTCTCACGGCTCCAGCCCCTCAGGCTCGAGGCACTGTCACATTTCTCTGGTTCAAACACCACAGTCAGGAAACACAAACCAGCCTTTGGAGGGATGGGGGTTGCAGTGACCTCAAATCCCCTTTAAACACAGAGAGCTGCAAACTAGATCCTTGGTCCAATTCATGCTTTTTAGAAGGGGTTTTCTGCTTCAAGCTGGAAGTGAAATACAACTGTGGGGCAGCCTGGAGTCCGTCTTCTCTTGGCCTCTTTTTTTTTAGGGTGCCTGGCCACCCTAAAACTTCTTGCTGTGTTTCAGCATTGCCTGAAGCTTATGAGATATTTTGCTCCCAAACTGGCCATATTTGGTGACTGATCCTATATGTTTGATTCCAAAAGGCTGTTAAGTTTGTTTTGGTTCTGTGTTGTTTTTTTTTTTTTTTTCTGTGAAGGAAAGGTACGAAATAAATACTGCCTGAAAGACTTGTGGCTGTCAGCTCTACCGAGGCAGCTCTTGGCCAGGGCTGTGAGGAAAACCCTGTTCTGTCTCATGCCCCATCAGGTTTAATGCTTGCTAAGTGGCTGAGCTGTCGAGAACAAGTGTTGGGCTCAGACACTGGAGCTGGTATTAAAAAAATAAATATTGCTGCAAGTGGCTTAGCTTGGGAATAAATTATGCTGTGAGTGGATATGCAGGGACTGCTGAGGTGTCTGGATTCCCCCCAGGGCTCGCTGCCAGGTGGGAGGCTTGGGAATTTGGGAAGGCAGCCTGTGGGGAAAGTCCTGTGTCCCAGCAGTAATAAATCCTCTCCCTGCTGTGCAGCATGAGGGCTGTATTTAAATATTTTTCTTGCTCTAGAGCTGAAACCAGCTGCAGAGTCTGATCTTTTCATTTTACCTGTCATTTACAATGTGACAAAAAAAAAAAAAAAGTAGGGTTTGCCACTTGTGTGGCTTTTAGAGAACTCCAAAATGATGAAAAATCAGATGAAGACCTGTCTGCCATGGTCATCTGGCAGCTCTGAGGGTTTCGCTCTTGCTTGTGCCATCTCCCTTCTCCATGGGAACAGTGAGGGACTGAGCTTTTTATCCTGCCTTTTAAATGGAGGAACACTGGAGCACCACAAAGAAGTAATTGGTTGGTTGTTTGTCCTCAGATAATGCGCCATAACTTGGGGCGGCGCTCTGATGATGACTGTGAAAGGGAAGGTGTCAGGTGTTGGGATGATTTGGGATCATCCCTCTTTTCCTTGCAGACATCAGTGGTTTTGGCCAAGGAAATAAGTGTATTTTCTAGTGACTGCGAAATGGAGGCTGTGGCATTGCCTCGGTGGGGCAAGATGAGGGTGTGAACACTGGGATGCTGTAGGAAGGCAGACATGGAGATGGATTTCTTCCTAGAGGTTTATTCCCATTAATCCGCCTTCGTGGGTGCTGCTCTTTGGCTTCTGTCACAAGCTCTGTGATTGTGGGATTTTGAGGGGGTGCTGCAGACTGATGTGGGAGAGAGGGTCTGGAAAATGCTGTTTGGAAGCCTTTGCCTGGCTCCAACATTTTGTTACGTAACTTTTGCTCTAATTGCAACCTCAGCTTGGTGTCACTCTTTGCCATGAGCAGTGACACATGGCCACTGAGGAAATGGAATCTGCAGCAGTTTTTCTCCCTCCCTTTTCCCTTCTAGCAGCTTTTCTCCAGTGCAAAAGCCAAAGGGTGAACCCTTGCTTTGTGATTATTTATTATTTATTTCCCTGCCGTGATGGACATTAAGCAGATACCAGGAACACCTTCAGCTTTGGACACAACCTGCCCAAAATAGCTCTGGGAGCTCTGCGGGGGGAGGCGTTTGGCAAAGGGCTCTGCCCAATTTATCCAGAGCCAACAATCCCAGCTCTCAGAGCATCTCTGGAACCACCAGGCTGTGAAGGTGGCAATGGGAAAATTCTCCTGCTGCTGCAGCAGTGATGCAGGGAGTGTTTCACCACCTCGTGGGATGCTCACAAGGGGTGTTTGGCAACTAAAACCCCTTCCCTGAGCATTGTTTTTATTCATCCTGGTGGCTTGAGTTCACTTTGGTGCCCTGGGGTTGGCCTGGGAACATGATAGAGCTCTCCAAACCCACTCAGCTCCCTGCTTGTAGTGATTGAGGGGTGTGGAGGAGGCACTTATCCCACAGATAAATGGCATAGGAGTAAAATCCTGGTCTTACGGGGCTGGGTAGAGGACTCTGAGCTATTTTTGGCCACTTTCCCCTGAAAGCCATTGGCACGTGGAGGCGTCTGGCAGCTGAACCCGCCTCTGCTGCTCCCCCAGCCCTGCTTCCCAGAGACGCCGGGGGTGGCTGTGGCTGGGTTGGGAGGAGGGCAGCAGGGAATGTGTTGGCTCCTCGCCTTCCATCTGGAAGTGGCGCTTTCCCCTGAGGGGGTGGCAGGGGGGGGGGGGGATGCTGAGCACGGGAGATCCGCTTGTTCACAGGAATAACCTCCCTCTGGGGGTGGGAACGGCACGGGGGCTGCTTCCAATGGCATCACTCGGCTTCTTGAAATATTGCTGGCAAAAATGTGCTTTTTTCAGACTGAACATGGGTCTTTTTAGGGCAGCCTGGGAGCTGTTGTGGGGGAAAAAAACATAGAATTAAGTGAAAACCGGTGTGATCAGGTTTGAGGCTGTTCTGGGTGTGCCCTCACCCTGGCCAAGGCTGGTGGGTCCAGTTCCTGAGGGAATATCCAGAATCCCCAAAGTACTCAGTCCATCCAGACCAAAAGGTGAGAATAAAGTAAATTTTCTCTGAGCTGTCATCTCCCAAGGGGCTTCCCTATGCTGTGAGTTTATTTGCTGCCAGGCTGGGGACAGCAGTGGCAGAACTCTGTCACTCAGGCTTGTGTTTTTCTGGCAGCGCAGGAACTTGCAGTGAACCCCTCACCTCAGCCTTGCCCTCTGGCAGTGGGAAGCCATTCCCTGTGTCCTGTCCCTCCACCCCTTGTCCCCAGTCCCTCTCCAGCTCTCCTGGAGCCCCTTTAGGCCTTGCAAGGGGCTCTGAGCTCTCCCTGGAGCCTTCTCCTCTCCAGGTGAGCACCCCCAGCTCTCCCAGCCTGGCTCCAGAGCAGGGGTGAGGATTCTGCCCAGCCCACAGACTGCAGGCAATGTATGGGTGGGTGGCTGCCCACATGGGGTTGCTGACAGCATTTCTAGAAATGTCAGTGGTTCTTTGGGCTCTGAAGGAGCTGAGGGTGCAGCAGAACTTCCCACACGGTGTTGCCTGGCCGGGCAGGGCTGGGGAAGGTGCTGTGACAGTGACACATCTGAGCTGTCACTCAGTGCAGCGACTCTACAGGAAGTCCTTGACCTGCTGGTGCTGGTTTTGGCCATGGGCAAGCTTGGCTTGGCTGTCCTCATTCATCCAGCACAAATGGATTTGTCACCCAAGCGCTTGATCGCTCATAATTTACATCACTGGAGCAAATCTCGCTCCTGATTCCCTGCCTGCCCGCCTGCTGTGCTGCTGCGTGGCTTTCTCTGCTCCTGCAGCTCACCAGCACTTCATGAAACATCTCTGCTTTGAGGAATACTGATAGTTCTTGTGTCTTTTTAATCCTGTTTCTTGTTGGGTGCAAAGATAATGTGTAGCCGTGGTGTTTGCTTTCCTGTCCTGCTGTTGCACCTCTTGATAGATGTTTGGTTTTTTTTAATAGTTTCAATTAAAACAAGCTCTGAATTAAATTGTGTGGGTGGGATGTTTCTCTGGCTATGCTGCAACTTGTGGAACTTCCATGTGGCAAAAAATGGCTTTGGAAGGAGCCGTCTCCTGAGTTTTCCCTGTCACGATCGTGTTTTTCTCCTTACTCCAGACTCCCCACTTACTGATGCTGTGCTCGGTGCTGGTCTGAGCACTTAAAAAGCACAAAGACACTGCCTTGCACCCAGCCCAGAATAAACCCTGAGCAGTGCAGGCACTAATTTTGGCATCATACGGCTCCCTGCTCCCGCTGTGGGAGAGCTGAGCTGGGAGCCATGGCAGCAACGTCGCAGGTACTCAGCAGAGCAACCTCAGAGGGATCTTTATCGTGGTGGAAACAGATGGAGTTTGACTTGGTGTCAATCCTGAGCCCAGAATAACTCAATTTTATGGCAGGGGAAGTGGAAAGGTACAATGCTGCCACAGCCTGGATGCTGACAGGCAGGAATTGAGCTCCGTGGAGAGCCATGCACGGATTAGTCCCACTCTTGGGAGGCCTGGCCATGACAGTAAACCTCACTTGGATGTGTTTTGCCCAGGTCTTTTCTTGGGAAGGTACTAAGCAAGGTGTGATAAAGTGTCTTCTGGAGCTGTGGGCTGGTGCCAGATCCCACAGCTGGAGGCTTCTCTGGGAGCAGGGATGTCACAGCTCGTGTGTGATTCGGGATCTGAGGGATGAGAACCTGGAGAGGTCCCCTGTTCCCCTGTCACATGCTTGCTGTTCACACACAGCACTTGGCTTCAAAACCTGCCTCCCTCAAACCTGTTCCCAAAGCCTCAATTTTATTTATCAGCTGGTTTTATTCAGTTGGGGATGGGATTAAATTCAGCGTTGTCTGGAGCTGTCCCTGAGCTGGGTGTGTCTCACTTACAGCCCCTTTCTTAGGGGCCCAAGCTCTCCCTGGAGTGGGAGCAAATCTTGAACCACAGAATGGTTTGGGTTGGAAGAGACCTTAAAGATGAGCTCACCTCATCATCCAGGCTGCTCCAAGCCCTGTCCAGCCTGGCCTTGGTCACTGCCAGGGATCCAGGGGCAGCCACAGCTGCTCTGGGCACCCTGTGCCAGGGCCTGCCCACCCTCCCAGGGAACAATTCCTGCCCAATATCCCATCTAACCCTGCCCTCTGGCAGTGGGAAGCCATTCCCTGTGTCCTGTCCCTCCATCCCTTGTCCCCAGTCCCTCTCCAGCTCTCCTGGAGCCCCTTTAGGCACTGGAAAGGGCTCTGAGGTCTGAAGAGCCTGTCAGAGGTGTGGACTCGGGCTTCTTGTGCAGTAATTAAAGGTTAACCCCTGTAGTCCTTGCTAATGTTTGCCTTTTGCTTTAGAGGAAGAAAATGGGATCCTAATCTTCAGCCCAAACGCCGTCTGTACTTCCACTGACAAAGGCAAATTTGTGATGTGCTTAATGGAGCCTCGAAAGGTGTCTCAGATAATGGACAGAAAATATCTGCCCTTTAAAGACTTCTGCCTCCCAAAGTTAATTTCAGGGCTTCCTGTTATGGTTAGGGATGTGAGGGCTTGTTGGTTTGGGGGTGTTTTTTGTTTGGTTGGTGCTTTTAACTGTGAGTTTTCAGAGGAGAAAGCCCCCCTGGAAAGCAGATGGAAGAGCTGAGCCACGTGCTGCTTCCCATAACATTTGGGTGGAAAATGTTCCCTGGAAACCAGGCTGTGGCTCTGGAGATGCCAGTGGAAAGCTGCAGGGAAAGAAGTGGGGAGAATTTCAGAAATGTGCTTTTGCTTTTCAGAGTTTGGCTGTCAGCCTCCCTAACCTGAGAGCTGGGGAGTGTGCAGAGGTGGGAACTGGGTGACATCTGTGCTTCAGGCATGTCCCTCTCCTTGATGCTGCCAGGACAGCCTGGAAAAATCTGCTCAGTTGGTGCCTGTTGGAGGAAAGCTCATTTCCAGAGAATCTCTAGGAACTCTTGAGGAGATGTCATTAAGGAAGGACTGGGGTCTGCCCTGATATTGCTGCTCTAGCATTGAAACATGCAGGTATTTGTAGGAAAAGGTTTAAAGATAATGGGGCTTGTGGTTGAAAAGCAGACGTGTCCACTTTGCTTTGGGAGGAGGTGCAAAGATAGGGTGTTTTCAGCACTAAAAAAAGCAGGTGAAGAACAACTTGGAGGCTCTTGCAGCATTGAGATCCGGTAAAGTCCTGTATTTTGAGCGATTTGGAATCAGGGAATGACAGACTGGTTTAGGTTGAGGGGAGCTTGAAGCTCATCCAGTGCCACCCCCTGCCATGGGCAGGGACACCTTCCTCTAGTCCAGGTTGCTCCAAGCCCTGTCCAGCCTAGCCTGGGACACTGCCAGGGATGGGACATGAGTGATCCAAGGTAGGGAAGCTGCTCTGCTGGATGGTGGGATGGGGCAGAGCACAGGGCTGAGATCCAGCAGTGAAGGGCTGGGGAGCTTTGGGATTAGCACTGAATGCTGTGCACAGAAAGAAGCCTCGAGGCTTCAGATGTCTCGCGTTTGAAGGACTTCTCCTCGGGTTGGGTTTTTGCTGAGCCTGCCAGTGAAAATCCCCGGAATGTCACAGTTATTGCATGAGAGTGATGCACTAATAGGATTTAATTTCTGCAAAGCTTCTGATGAGAGGAAGGAGTACCTCAGAGGCGCACAGGTATTTTGGGAAAGGCTTAAGTGGAATAAAATGCAGCTGCAATCATGTTATGGCAGGGAAGCTTGGAGATAAGTGACACAGAGCAAGGAGTTTTACCATTTCCACATAGGATGTGCACAGCCTGGTCTCCCACCTGTCCCTGGGGTCTTCCCTGCTGGAAGGAGAGGGGTCATCTTCTCAGTGAAAGGGCTGTGTTGGGTCTGCTTGCTGTCCCATGCAAGCTCCTGCAAGGCTTGCACATGTCCTGCTATCCCAGGATTTGAGTTCCTGGCCCAGTGGGGAGCTGCTGCATTTTGCTGCCATTTCCTTGCGCTGTCAGGGCTCCTGGGGAGCTGCAATAAGGAGCCAGGCTCAGCCTCTGCAGATTGGAGGGGAAGGGGAGTGTGGAAGGTTTCCTTCCTGGGGAAGAGGGCTGGTAATGCAGCTTGGGGGGAAAAAAAATCAAACAAAGCAGCTTCTCTTCCCTTCTGGCTCAGAGTGAGGTGTGATGTCAAGGTGGAGCTGAGCCTTCCCAAAGACTATGGGAATGTTTTTTCTTTCCTTTTTTTGAGGGATGGGGGATTGGTTTATGTGTTTTTCTGTTCAATCTCTCAAACAATGCTGCTTCCCCTTCCTTGGAGCAATTGTTCCCCGTGGTTGACTCTCGTCCTTCCCCTTCCTCCCCATCGTGGGAAGCGCTCTCCTGATGATGATGGATGGGCTCAGATTTAGTCTCTGCTTTACCTTCCTTTGTCCTGCTCGCCTCTCTCGTTTCTCTTTGTGATTTCTGCCCAGATCCTCAGCACAGGGTGTCCAAAACCAGATGTTTTAGTGCTGGTGGAGCGAATTAAGTGTCAGAGCAGCTTCTACCTTTGCCCTTGAACTTGGCAGGGCTGGGTTAATGACTCCGTGATCCTGGAGTGATCAACCAGTGATCAACCTCAGTGATTCCCAATTCTACTGCCAGAGACATGGGACTGCAAAGTCTCACAGACTTTCTAGGTTTCATCCCTTGAGTCCATGGCCTGCTGGGAGAGCCAATTTCTTCCTCAGGGAAAAAAAATGGTCTTTTTGTGACCAGCCTAATCTCAAGATTACAAGAATTTTTTTTTATTAGGTTTCATTTTTCACTGCCTGAGAATCCCAAGACAGTGGTTGGGCCCTGGCACAGGTTGCCCACAGAAGCTGTGGCTGCCCCATTCCTGGAAGTCATCAAGAGATAAGATTGGACTTGTCCCTCAGGAGCATTTCCAAGGAAAATCTGTCATAAACCAGGCCTAGACAGAGCAGCATGGGAGAGATGCTGCCCTGTCCACTTAGACTTCAGTGTGGGCCCATGAACTGAGTTGGAACTGAACAATTCCATGTGCCACATGCAGGAATAATAAACCACTGGATATCCCAGGCTTAAGGATGTAAGTAACCACCTGATTCTGCAGGAACTCCACTATGACCCAGTTCTTTTGGAAAATATCCCCCAGACTCCAGATAAGAACTTCCAGGTCCTCCCACCATTTATCAGAGGAGCTTCCTGCAGGGAGCTGTCGGTGCTTTGTGCCGGGAGGAGGAGGAAAGGCAGCTGGCTGAATATTCCATGACAGGCTTTGGATGGCTCGTGGAGTGAACTGGGAAAGGCAGCAGCAGGCTGGGGGTTCTGCCCTCTCTGGTTAGGTGGAAATCACGTGGTCTAATTAAACAGCAGTTGATGAGAACCTGTTTTAAGGGATTATATCACACTTCAGCAGGGCCAGGACAGTCATCCTGTCGATAAGGCCAACACCCACTGTAAACACAGCAATCAGCAGTCTGAACTTGGGAGAGGTGCTCTGATGGAAACCCGGGACTTCAGGATAAGAAGGAAGCCTGTGGTGGATATTGAAAGCCTCGTTCCCTTGGGCAGTGGCAAAGGACCTTCTTGCATGGAAGTGTGAAAAAAAACTCCTTTCTGTGCCCTTTCCACAGGTCAGGAATTGCAGGTAATCGCCCAAAATGATTATTGACTGGAGAGCTGCCTGGGAGTGCTGCTGTTTGCTGACTTGACAGATGATAAAGCCCTAACCCAGGGTGATCTGAGCTGTGCCTGAGCATCTGTCCTTGCAGCATCCCAGTCACCGAGGCTTTACCTGCATCTGATCCAAAGCCAGCTGTAGTTGTAGCCAATTTAAATAGGCAGCGTCCAAACTGTTTGATGCTGTCCTGAGGGGGACAAGAGTGGTTGCACAAAGGACTTCTGTACTGAGAGCTCATTGAAGGGGTGATGGGGATGCTGTGGGAAGTGGGATTGTGGTGGCTGCTGCAGCAGAACTGTTGGGTTGTTCTCTGTGATTCCTTATCGTTGCTTTTAATTAAGATAATAAACAAAGAAATTGCTTCTGGGAGCAGTTTTAAAGGGGATCTGGAGGAAATGGCGAGTCTCTCTTTAGCAGGGGGCCAAACACTGAAGTGTTGACCTGGTGCTGGTCAGGCAAGAGGGTCTGGGGCTCAAGGCACCTCTTGGTTGACCTCTGGGAAGCAGGGTGAGATTCCTCCCTCCCTCCTCTTGGGAGACCATAACTCCCATAGTGGTGTTCCCTATGGCATTCCTTGCTGGAGGAGGATGGCAGAAGTTTGGGAGAGGTCATGTGCAGACCATCTTGGGTGCCCTTCTAAATCTGCTTGTTGTCCAAGGGATAACATCACTGGAAATGTCCAGAAATGGCAAATAAATCTGCAAGCCAAGCTCCTGTGTGATCTGCAGCAGCCCTGGGATTGCTGGAGCCTGTTTTGGATCAGCAGTGCTCCACGGATCCAGCTGTAGAAGTGTTGTTTTTCTGAAGCACTGATCCTCTTCCCGCCTTTCCAATTCCTCAAAAGAAAACAAGTCCATCAGTTTAGGTGCCAGAACTCGCTGCTGACTCCGCAGAAGTTGTTTGCTCTTCTCTTGCATCCCTTTTTTTTTTTTTTCTTTCCCCAGAGTTTGGGCCCCAGGGAAGGGATTTCTGGAAAGTCTTCAATGCAGAGCTGATCCAGGGGCGTAGGAAGGAGCAGAGGAACGGAGTTAACAGATAAACATCTCCAGCCTCCAGTTGCTTGGAGACCTCTTGCACTGGCTGTGTGAAACTCGTGTCCCAAACACAACAAGTGACGGGATGGGAGGAAGTGCTGGGGGAAGTTTAGGTTGGATGTGAGGAAAAATTTCTTCCCTAGAAGAGTGGTCAGGCATTGGGACAGGCTGAGCAGGGGAGTGGTGGAATCACAGTGCCTGGAAGCACTCAGAAGGTGTGTGGGGTGTGTGGTACACGAGGACAGTGCTGTGCTGCTGGTTAATAGCTGGACTCCACCTTAGAGGCCTTTCCCAACCTTAATGACTCTATAATTCTGTTTAAATACAACTTTTTTTTTTTTCTTTTTGCAATAAATCTTGGTGGAATTTACTCTTAAAAGCATATACCCATTAAAAAGCTAGGAAACTTGGTCCTCCTAGCGTGGAATCATTTAGGCTTTAAAAGATTGTGATTGTCATTGAGATTAATGCCTTGGAGCTGTGTGGTGCTCCTGTTGGAGCTGTGTGAAGACTCCAGGAGGCTCCTTGCCTCCAGTGGGGAGTTTTTGGCTCCTGTCCTGTCCCTGGTTTGGTCCCCAGAGGTGCCAGCCTTAGCTTGGTGCTGCAGGAAGTCTGGGGAGCCTTTGTGTCATATCCTTGAGGTGGGGACTGGATTCCATGGCTGGCACAGGTCCGTGGGGCTGCGCTGATTATGGGCCAGCTCCTGTTTGTTCAGGCTGCCCTTGGCCCTCTGCATGACCCCCTTTAATCCCTGGACTGACTCAAAATCAGTGTCACCAGCGAGTGTCTGAGCAGAGATTAGCCACGGGTGAATGCGGCCGCCTGCGAGAGCGCCAAGGGAGAACTGAAATCTTTCTATTGCTAAAAATGACCCCCAAGTTCTTACTTTGTATTTTGCTTTTAAATTTTTTTTTTTTTAGCTTTGTGTTCTGGAGCAGCTACTGAAGTTCATAGAGAGCTGCTCGAGGGCTGCAGTGCCACGGGTACCTCATGCAGGGACTCCTCCATCCTGGATTAGAACTGTCTCTGTTCTCTGCTGTCCCCTGCAGAGTGCTGGCATGAGCCAGGTGCCCTCGAGGGGACAGCTGGGGGTGGCCTGGCTGTGTGTTGCTCTGGCTGATCCCCACTAATGCAGTGTTTGGAGAGTGGAGCCTGGCTTGCTAAAAACAGGCAGCTCTGTGGGGGATAAGCACCAGGCTGAGCTTAACTGTGCCCAGCGCGTTTGACCTGAGGGGAGCTTGGTAGCTGGTGGTTCATCCTGTGGGGGAAATCAGGGGCAAAATAGTTTTTAAACTGAACTTTTGGAAGGGGAGGGGTGCTCTAGGAAGCCTACAGGTGTGCTAGTAGCACCACTGAAATGGTCATAAAATCACAGAATGTCTTGAGTTGGGAGGGGCCCATCAGGATCATTGAGTCCAGCTCCTGGCCCTGCACAGACCCCAACAATCCCACCCTGTGCCTGAGAGCACTGTCCAAAGGCTTCTGGAGCTTGGCTGTGCTGGCACAGGTTGGATGGAGCTTGGAGCACCCTGGGACAGTGGAAGGTGTCCCTGCCCATGGCAGGGGTGGCACTGGATGAGCTTTGAGGTCCCTTCCAACCCCAACCATTCTATGATTCTCAGTCCTTTTCCCCCTGAGACTTGCCCACCCCTCTGGGATGGATGACAGGGACGTGGCCCATGCCTCGCCTCAGCTCAGTTCTCTGCACCTCCTTGTGATCTCAGGGAAGCAATGAATCTCTGGGCTTTGGGGCTGTGCTGGCCACAGCGGGGGATAACCAAATTCCCCTTCAGGCTGCTGTGCCTCGGGGCCTGCACTGGAGGCTTTAAGCAGGAATGAGCTGCTGATCCTGTGTGTTTTTCCGTATGGATCCCTGAGAGGGGAGCAGGAATTCCTGTGTTGCACAAGGGGATGGATGGAGGAGCAGAAGCTTCTCAGAAAGGATGAGGTGATTTGGCCCCTGTTTGTGTGTGAAGGGCCTGGCATAGGCAGCTCTTTGGCCCCTTTTTGGGGGAGAGCTGGTGCTCAGCACCCAGTGCCACTCATGGAACACTCAACCCATCGACACCAGCTCTCCACGCTTAAGGTCACCTCATCTTCTGAGTGTTTACAGCTCAGAAAGCAGCCTGGGCATCTTGGCTATGCTTCGTGTCCTCTCTCAGTGTCCCTGCCTCCTGGGTATGAATTTAACATGAAACAGGGCTTTTCACATGTTTTAAAGGCTGCCTACAGAAAGGCTGGGAGGAAAGCTAACATGAGGACAAACTTCCTGGGAGATGGGAGAGTGTTTGTTTGCTTTTCCTTTGGTGGAAAGGCTCTGAGTGTGTTTGTTTTTACACGGGTTTATTCACTAGCAGAGTCAGGTATGTCCTGGACTGGTGGGATCTGCTCTCCTTGGAGGAGTTTAGGTTAGAAACCAAAAAGATCTTTGGGAAGATTATAGCAAGGAAAGAGGTTTAACGAGTGTTTGTCGGGAAGAACTTCCTCGGTGCCCTTGCCTGTGTGTTATCTGCTGTGCCTCTGCAGGAATGCTGTCCCTGAGCAGGAGCAGGTCACGGTGACACGTGTGAAGTGCTGGTGCTGGCTGCCTTGCTCACAGGCTGGCAGCCCCTGTTGGCTGCTGCTGAGGGGTCCCTTTTGTTAAATACCTCGCTGACAGCAGCGGAGCTCTTGTGGCAGAGGAAACTTGGGAAATGTTCAGGAATCTTGTGGTGGTGAGTGAAGCACCACCTCCTGTGGGTTCTGTGGGCTAGAACTGGTTCAGGGATCAGAGAATAATAGAACAATTCAGGTTGGAATGGGCCTTTAAACATCATCCAGTGCCACCCCTGCCATGGGCAGGGCTCTTCCCAGTGTGTCCATCTGCCAGCACCTTGGGAAGCACTGAGCTGTGTCCCTCAAGGTATTGCTCTGGTGTTTGGGCTGACACAAGGCTTTAGTCTTGGCTCGTTATTTGTGACAGGAGCTCTGTGAGCTCTCAGCACTGGCAGGATTTTTTCCCTGTTGAGTGGAAGGAGTTGGGGTAGAAATGCAGAGTGCCCAGTGCGGGTGGTGCCACTCCCGATGTCCTGTGCTGCCCCGGCAGGGAGGGCACGGCAGCGGCTCTGCCAGACGTGGCACATGGGCAACCACGAGGGCACTGCTTGAGCTGCAAGTGCCTGTCGTGGCTGTGGGTCAGGTGAGGGCACTGTTTACATACTGTAATTACCATCTGTGAGTTAATCAGCAGGGCTGGCACACCCGCAGACGCTGGGCTGGAGTCACGCTGTCTGTTGTTGCAGTTGGCTCCCTGTCCCAGAGGTGACAGGAGGCCAATAGCAGAGATGTGTCAGCTTGGGCTGTTGGGCCTGATTTATCCTCCTCCCCTGTCCCGTGTGTGTTTGCAGCAATAAGTCACCATCTTTATAAATCAGAGCTTTAACTTCTTCCTCCTTTTGTCCTCTTGGAAGACCTGCTTTGTGCAACTGCGCAGTTTTTCTTTGGGACACAGTGAAAGGTTTGGGTTGGGAGGGACCTTAAAGCTCATCCAGTTCCATGGGCAGGGATACCTACCACCATCCCAGGCTGCTCCAAGCCCTGTCCAGCCTGGTCTTGGACACTGCCAGGGATCCAGGGGAGCCACAGCTTCTCTGGGCACCCTGTGCCAGGGCCTCCCCACCCTCCCAGGGAACAATTCCTTCTCCTTATGAACCTCTGGGGCAGATTAAGGAAAACTTAGCAAAGGCAGAGCCTTGAACACAGCATTTCTGGTGCTTGGTGGGACATAGAGCTGCTTGCAGAAGGCCGACCTGAGACCTTTGGTGGGTTTCACACTGTTTTATTGACTCTTGGAGACTTGGGTGTCCTAAGTATTGTCCAGTGCAAATGAAAATTAATATTTGGCTGGTCACTGCCCTGAAATATGTTAATAGGCTGCTGGAGGGATTAAACTGGCAAAATGGGATGTTTGTGCTGCATTGATTCCCCACTACCACTGTCTCTTGTTTGGTGAATGCTGCTCTCATTGGGGCTGTAAAAAAAGGCTGCTTTACCTCCCTGGTTTAATGAAAATTTCAGAGGGTGGAATTAGTCTGTCTCAGAAGGGTGCAGATAGGGAAATGGGGATGGTGACTTAAAATCTCCTCTTCCATTGCGTCCACAGCACAGCATCTTGCTCTAAGCTACATGAAAAGATTAATTGTGAGTCTAACAAGGCTAAAGGTGGTGAGGAACAAAATCAGCTTTCTTCATAGATGCAGAAGTGACCTTCTTGTTAAAACCTGAGGCAGTTCAGACTCCTAAAACTGCCAGGTCTGTAAGACACACGGTTAATTAACACTGAGGCAAATATGCTGGGGAGTTAATTTACATCCTTACCTCCCTCAAAATGTTATGGAAGGGTTGATGTGCCTTTGTTTCCCAAGTGGTGAGAGAGGTCAGTGTCTTCTCCCAGGTAACAAATAACAAGAGGAAGCAGCCTCAAGATGTGCCAGGGGAGGTTTAGATTGGAGCTTAGAAACAATTTCTTCATGGAAAAGGTTGTCCAGTCCTGGCCCAGGCTGTGGAGAGTCCCAAAGGTAGCCTGTATGCATTAGTGCCTGAATTCAGATACATCAGTGCATCAGTAAAAGTTATTTGGAAAAGGCTGGGAGAAGATCCCAGCTGAGTTGAGGGGAATTTGGAGAAGAGGAAGGAGGGCTATGAAGCCTTCTTTCCCTGAGAACTGGTTACATTCCCTGGCTGAAAGAGAGGCCAGGGATCACATGGAAGAAGGGACAAGTGTCCAGCCTTTTGAGGCACACTGTGATGGGCTTGTAGCTCTGATTTCCACCTCCCCAGCCCTTTCTGAATCTGATGGGTGGCTGTTGGGATTCCTGAAATCCGCAGTTAGAGTTCCACAGCAGCTGGAGGATTCTGCCTTCAGTCAAAGCTTTGCCTTCAGTTATGGAGAGAAGCTTGAGGACACGACTCGGGCAGAATGGCCCAAGCTTCTGGCAGTGCTTTATCCAGTAGGCACAAAATTTCCTGGACAGAAACTGCTGTGTCTTCCCTAGAGCAATGATTGCCACGTTTTCATGGAGCATGATCAGGGTGATCTTGGGTTTGCCTGCCTCCCTGGCTGTTTTGAGCTGTGCTGTTGTGCTCCTGTGTCAGCTGTTGTTGTTACCAAAAAAGGACTTTTTTTGAGTGGTTGGGGTGTGATTGTCTCCAGTTTTCCCTCTGTGCATCTCCCACCATCTCATTAGAAATGGAGGCACTGACTCCTTATGGAATGCTTTTTTCCCCCCTTCCATTCCTTGTACACAAGTTGGGTGTCTGAAATTCCTCCAACCCAAAGAAGATCCATGTGGAGTTAAATGTCTTCCCTGCCCAAGCGTCTGGTGGGGACTGATCTCCTCGGGAGCTCTTCCAAGCATCCCCTTGTTTCTAACCCAAAGCAACAGGGGCTTAAAGTGCTTGGGGACTCCATCCCGGAGCTGAGAGCTCCCTTCCTCTTGGGCTGTGTGGGAAGTTTGTTCATGGATTAGGCAGGAAGCTCACCTGAGATGTGGGAAGAAGAAAACAGCTTTGAAAGTCTCTTCCACATCCCAGGTACTTGGCTAAACCCTCGGGCTGTTTACAGTGTGGGTTTGGTGGGAAAGATTAAATGTTTTATTTAATAGTCCAGCTCTTTTTTCTGTAGGGTGGGGGAGATTTTTGTAATCTGCATCCCATGGAAGTGGAGAAAGTTTCCTTGCCTTGCAGCTGTACGGAAAAGGCAAGGACAAGAGAGATATCCTGGAGGTGTTGGAATGCTCCAAACCCTGGGGAAGAGGCCAGGGAGAAGTGAGGAATCAGCTGGCAGGGTGTGCTTTGGGTGTCTTCATAGGTGGCGGTGAGCAGGATTCCACATCCTGGGCCTGCTGCAGGATTTCTTGGATGTTTAGGAGGCTGGAAGAAACCTAAATGTGTGTGTGTGTTTCTTGTTTATTTAAACATCGCCATTATACCACACATGCCTCCAGAGCCCAGGGCAGGGGCATCTGTGGATGATGGAGGAGAACTTTAAGGCCTTGTAGTGATTCACCTGCTCTCCTTTAGGATCAAACAAATCTTTCCTTGACCAATGCTGATAAACCGACTGCAAATTGAAACTATCTTGTTCCTTGTACATGTTTTCCCCTGGTTTTTTTTTATTTTCTTGCAGTACAATCCCTGAACAACCTCTAAATCTGAACCACATTTTTCTGCTCAATGCTCCTGTGGTGCTGATAATTCTTCTCTCCGTGACATTCTTTCATCCCTGGGTATTTATGGGTGTATAAACAGAGAGCAACAATTCTGACTTGCCATCCCAGCGCTCTGTGACCGTTTCGAACATAAACTCGGCTTAGATCTCAGTTCTGTCTTCCCACATAATAAATTACCAGCATTTATTGGTCTTTTGACATATAGGTTTCCCAAGGGAAAAGGAGGAGACTGGCTGAACAAAGCCTTCTCTATAATCAGAGTTTGCAGGAGCCTTTGGGCAGAAATTGCAATTCCTGGCCAGTGCAGCAAGGGTTTTATGGCTCTGTCCATAATTGCATTTATGCCAAGAGGAGGTTTGGGGGCTGCTGGATCCTATACCTTAGACTGCCTCATTAAGAGATGAATGTGTATAATATATTACAGGAATTGCATGCCAAGAACTGATGAAAACTCAGTGTTTTTCTGGAAATTCATCACCGGAGACAGTGTTAGAGGCATGTAATGATTTGGGTTGGAAGGGACCTTAAAGACCATCTCATTCCACCTCCTTCTATGGGCAGGGACACCTTCCATTATCCCAGGTTGCTCCAAGATGGGGATGACTGGGAAATGAGCTGGATCTCTGGCTAGGGTGACACTGATGGCTCCTCTTCTTGGCTGATTTTATTCTCTGTGACCTTGAGCTGACACAGCTCAAGTGCTTTAGTATAAACCTTTTGCAGGGACATATCTTGGACTCTCCAGCCTAAGCTGGGGGTTAACCTGGTCAGCTCCTGTCCCGTGTGAGATCAGGTGGGTTTTTTTACACCTGGAAGGCTTTCTTCTCTAGAAAATTCTGTACTGGGAGGAAGACGTCTCGTGGCTCCTGAAGATCCCTCTGGTTTTGGGAGTGCACAGAAAACTTGGCCCTTCTGAGATGGAAAGTACTGGGTGAATGTTGCCACTGGTTGCAGCTGGGATCAGGAGCTGGGCTGAGTGACCTCCATCCTGCTGGGGTGAGGAGTAGGTGAAGGGTGAAGGACAGGATTTTACTGCAGGAGCTCAGCGGCTCCTGAGCAGGCAGCTCGTCAAGGTGTGGCTGAGAGCCTCAGCTTGGATAATAAACTGGGAATCTTCCTCTGCTGGAGGGGCTGCTGAGCCAAACTTCCTCTCCTGGCTGGCTGTTCCTCCCCTCTGGAATTTCCCTTGCCCCGGGGCAGTGGATGGCCCTCACGGAGGCCTTGGCTTTGCATATGTGTCCAGCTGGTGTTGCAGTCAAGCTGTTGTGTCCATCCCCTTCGTGGCTTTGTCCCTGTCCCCTTCCCATCTTGGGACCTGGTTTGGAGGGAGGCTCTGGGAAGGTTCCAGACCTCCCAGCTCCCTGGAAGCTGGTGCTGCTGGGCTGGGGGGTTGTGGCCTTGTTGCCTGGGCAGAGGGACGGTGTGGCCTTCACCTTCCTGCATCCAAAAGAGGCATCACTGCAGCAGTTTTGGCAGAGCTCCTGCTCCTCTCCTGAGCTTGCAGAGCAGCAGCAGCAGCTGCCTCGTGCCCTCTCCCAGCCAGGAGGGGGAAGTAGGTCACAATTTGCATTCTTTGCCCGGATTCTCCGCATAACTTGAACGCTTTTTCCTTTTTTCCCCCCTCTTTTAAACGCCCTGTTCCTGTATGTGCCTGTTCCGAGGGCTCCCCTGAATCAGAGGGCGAAGATTAAAATTCAGATGCATAATTGGGCTTTAATAGCTGTCTTCCTTCCAAAAACACTTTTGGGAGACTCCTCACATGCTGACAGACTAATCCCAGCGTGTAAAAATCTGAAAGGAATGCTTGGGGCAGTGTCTTCCTTTTTGGCTGTTGTGTTGTCTGGATCAGGAGTTAAATTTTCTCCTGTAGTTCTTACTTTGCATGACAAGAGCGAGTAATTGGGGTGAAATCATCTGTGCTGCAGACTGGGATGGTGAGAGTTCTTTTCAGTGCTTCTCTGTAGGGGTTTTTTTTTGGGGATGTTTTTTTCTGGTTTGCGATGTCCTGATTGGGTGGGGGAGGAGAGACGGAGCACAGAAGGATTTGTGGCGACCAGAGGAGCATCCAAGCGTTGCTGCAGGGCAGCGAAGGAAGATTTTGGCGTGGTTTTGTGTAGTGGGAGAAAAAAAGAGCTTGGCTGTGATGCGCTGGATGAGGTCTGATGTGACGGGACAGAAAGGTTGTGGCTGCCCCTGGATCCCTGGCAGTGTCCAAGGCCAGGCTGGACGGGGCTTGGAGCAGGCTGGGATAGTGGAAGGTGTCCCTGCCCATGGCAGGGGTGGCACTGAGTGAGATTTAAGATCCCTCCCAGCCCAAACAATCCTGTGATGATTCACGTGTGATTCAGCATCTCTGGCAGTTTTTTCAGTAATCTGGCAAAAAAAAAGGAATGTAACATCCCGAGATTGGGTGATTTTTCCAGAGGATGATGGAAAGACAGACCTGCTGCACGATTCTGGTCTTTCTCCATCTGTGCAGGTGATTTTGGATTTGGGCTTTTGTGGTTCAATCCTCCAGAGGCTTCATTTGCATTACTGTCAGTCTGAAATAAAGCAAATTGTGCGGTCTGAAGGCAGGTGGATGGGTAAAAGTGTCAGAAATGCTGTGACACAACCATTATTTTAATGGATTTCCACTATATTTTTAAATATTTAAAATATTTTTAAATACTTCACTGGGATACTGCTTTGTATTTCTTACAACATGTACACGTTTTTAGCTTAAAACTCTCTTTTCCTGAGGAGATTTCAGGCTGGTTTTGCTATGTCTGCTTCGTGCTGGTGAAGCTGCCACCTGGATCTGTCTGAGGCTTGTGCAAAGAGCAGGAATTGTCACGTCTGTTCCCACCTGTGCCCCCCTGAGCTGCCAAAAAGTGTCAGCAGCTCTGAGCGGGTTCTGCACAGGGATGATCTTCTGGGAGTTGAGCTTTTCCCCATCCTGCCTTTGCTGTTTGAGCTCTTTCCTTGGGGCTTTGGCGCGTTCAAGCCTTGACAGTCGGAAGGCTGAGCAGAACCGAACAGAAGGTTGAGTCTTTTTCAAGTTAAATCCGAATTTTTGGGTTTAACTTTTAAGTTAAACCCTACTTTTAAGTTGGATGAACTTCACTGGAGGGTAGACTTGGGAATTGCAGTGGAATCACTTTTGATTTCTTTGTTCCCTCCCGTACCTGCTGTTTGAATAAATCCTATGGATGTCCTGCTGTTCCCCTGGGATTTTAGGCTGTAATATTCCTCCTCCATGGTGTGTTCCTGTTTTCAGCAAACGAAAGGGGGAATCGAGCGTTGGTTTTGGAAACGTGGGATGTGGCTGGAATCCCTGGATCATGCTGTGGTCGAACCAGAGAGCTGCAAAGGTCTTGTTATCCTTCACTCAACATTCCTGTCTCCATAAAGAGCTTTTCTTGGGCCATGTGGGGTTTAAGGAAACCAGTTAACCTCTGGCTTAAACTAAATCCAGGCCTAAACTTGCCATCCTCTGCCTAGATCTGAAATCTCCTCTCTGTGGGTAGCTACAGGCAGAATGCTTGGGCTGTTGTGTGGTGAGGTCTTGGCCACCTCGTGCTTGTCTCGTGAGCAGCATTTCAAAGCTCAACAAGATGAAAATGCACAATGAAGCCTTTTCTGTCCCTAGGACCTGATTTCAGCAGGAAATCGATGTGAACTTTGGCTTCCTTGTGCAATCTTGTCTTGTAAGTGAGGGGATGATGAATGGGTACCGGCTCAGCTCCTACCACGCAATCAGTGGAGCTGGGAATCCTTTGGGCTAATAAACTGCACTGTAACTGAAAGCAAAAATTCAAGATTGTCAGAATACAAAGATGGGGATGATCCTGAACACAATTTATGCATCCTGACAACGACTCCTGGCTGCCAAGCAGAAAATAAAAAGCTCAGTAGTGAGAAACTCTTCTGGAGAGTATTTGCCCCATAAAGGAGGAGAAAAGCTGCTGATAGCTCCAGGTTTGGGGAGTCCAGTGGTTCAGCCTCCCCAGCTGGTACAAAGCATGACTGTGAATTGAAAAAGGAAAATCTCTAACTTCCTGCTGAGGCTGGGATTGTGTGGTGGGTGTTGGCACTGGATCTGCTGGAGCTGATCCTGTACCTGCTGTTACCCTTTTGCTCTTTGAGGTGGTGAAATTATTTAGGTTTTCTTTTGGGGCAAAAGAGGTGATTCTCTTGGCTCTCCAACATGATATGAGTGGTGAAAGACTTGGTGATTTGTTGTCTACTTTGTGCTCTGCTCCTTCTTCCCTGGATTCTGGCAGGGGCCTGGAGCTGAAGCTCTGAGGATGTTGCTGTTTGTGTATTTTGCTCATCCTAAAGCAATGTCAGTAACAGGAGGAAGCTCTGAAAATTAGGGATATTGGCTCTTTCAAGATGCTTAAGTTTGTAGCCACTTAGCTCACTCCTCTTAAAAACAGTACTAATGAAAAAATAGAAATAAAAATATGAATATAATCCTGGATCTCCATCCTTCTCTCCTTATCTTGACAAAGAATCCCATTACTCTGCATCTGGTCCAGCTCCTGAAGTCTCTGACCAGGGAACCAGGAGCTGAGGTGAAAGCTGGTGCCACAGGGTTGGGGTTTCCCAGCTGAGGGTCAGATCACCTCTTTTGATCTTGTTACAGAAGAAAGCAAAAGCCTTTCCCTGGCACCACCACTGGCTGTTCCTGTCTGAAAGCTGAGCAGCCTTTTCTTCTTGGAAACTTTCCCAGAGATAAACATGGAGCCCGTGGTTCGTGGTGTGGAGAGAAAAAAACCGGGTTGGAAGCTTTAAACACATTCATAGAAGGGTTTGGGTTGGAAGGCACCTTCAAGATCATCTCGTTCCAACCCTTCTGCCATGGGCAGGGACCCCTTCCACTGTCCCAGGCTGCTCCAAGCCCCATCCAGCCTGGCCTTGGACACTGCCAGGGATCCAGGAGCAGCCCCAGCTGCTCTGGGCACCCTGTGCCAGGGCCTCACCTCCCTCCCAGGGAACAATTCCTCCCCAATATCCCATCCATCCCTGCCCTCTGGCAGTGGGAAGCCATTCCCTGTGTCCTGTCCCTCCATCTCTTGTCCCCAGTCCCTCTCCAGCTCTCCTGGAGCCCCTTTAGGCCCTGCAAGGGGCTCTGAGCTCTCCCTGGAGCCTTCTCTTCTCTGGGTGAGCACCCCCAGCTCTCCCAGCCCAGCTCCAGCCCCTGGAGCATCTCCATGGCCTCCTCTGTACCTCTTTCCTGGCATCCAGGTGTGTTTTGACCTCTACTGCAATACTGGGATTGTTGGACTGGTGGAGCTTTCTCCAGCACGTGGCAGGGAGCTCCCCATTCGGTGGGACTTCATGATGTGACCTCTAGCAGCTGTTCCGTGGTGTTGGCTGGATGTAGGGCTGGTATCAGCCGCGTTAGTTGAGGAGAAAACATTCAGAAGCTCATGTTTAAAATGCCTTTGTTGAGCTGAAGGAGAGATTTAAGAGGAATCACGCTCAAATCCGCACAGAACCTGAGCCACCTATTGCAGGGAGAGGGCTCTGGAGCTGGGGTGAGCTGTGGCTTCACACCTGGGGGCTGAACAGGTGTTGGGTGGCAAAGATGATCTGGTGTGGGGGAAAAAATGTCCTTAAGCTGTGAAACAGCCTCTTGAGAGACAGAGCGAGACAAGACACGGAGCTGCCTCCGCGTCCTCGCTCCGCGCGGGTTTTGTGAAGCCCAACAGATTTGGGGAGCCAAGCGTGGGTGGTGTGTGAGGAAAGCACTTGGGTAATGTCCCTGGAATAGAAACTCAGCCCTGCTGCTGCAAGCAGGTGGTGTCAGCTGTCTGCCAAAACAAAAAGGGGAAGGGTTTGGGGCTTCAGTCAGTCCACACGAACTGGCACCCAAAAAAAATCCGAGAAAACCTGAAGTTCTCAAGGGCTTGGCAGAAGATTGAACAGCAAACAACTCCATTTGAGAATACCTGGAATTCAAGTGGATTTTACTGGAAATGCTGGGACAGTGTGCTTGTTTTTAGCTCAGTGAACATGTTCTAAGCCTCTCTTAAGTGCTGCTGAGGATGATCCAAGCTGAGGGATGAGGGCTTGAACTGAAGTGTCATAGGCTCCTCAGAAGCTTACAGTTGCTAAAGAAAGAATTGAACCTTCTTGGAAAGCAGCATGGCCCAAACCCCCAGCTTGCTGGAATATGTAAAATTCCTTGGAAAGCTGCAAGTGAATAGCCAGGATTAAAGAGAAGATGATGAGTTGCAGCAGTTCGGCCAACGTTGCCAGCTTGAGGGGTTTCTGCTGGGAAAAAAAAAATAAGAGATTTCCAACCTGAGCAGCCTCACTCTGTTGGAGTTTAGGTATTGGCTGTAAACCTCAGGTTGGTTTAAAACTTGAAAAAAGGCTTAGTTTCTTTCAGGAGGGAGAGGGGTAAAATACAAAACTCCTGCTGAGTCCTCTGTCCAGTCACTTCCGTGCATTCCTTGAAGAACATGATTCCTGCTTGTAAAAAATCACAGAATAAATAGTTCATCTTGAGAGGGAGCTCAGGAGTCCAACCAGCTGCTCAGGTCAGCTCTGGAATTATCTGAAGAGCAATGTGGTATCTGGATCCTGTGGGTTGCCAGAGCCTGGTGTGACCCTGAAGGATGTGCAGGCTGACTCCAGAAGCACTGGATGGAGCATGAGCAGGAACCACCACAGCCCCGCTCTGTATTAAAAGAGTGTGAGCCAAGGGTCTGAGTCTGTGACTTGGTTTTTTTTTTTTTATTCTGACTGACAGGCAATTCCCCAACAGAATTCACAAAAATATACAAAATTAAATCAAGAATTGGTTGAAAAAGGTGTCTCCTAGCAGGTGCATAGTTTTCTCCCCCTTAGAGAGAAAAATAATAAAATCACTGGATTTATTTTTATTCCTTTATTTTTACTCCTTTCCAGCTTTTTATTGAGCTGGAAAGGACAGGGAGAGAACATGGAAAGTTTGATTCATGTCTGTCACCTGTGGGCTTAGAGCCAAGGAAGACAACCAGTTTAACTCCATTGCCTGTGCTTGGTGCAGAGATTAAAATGACTTTTTTTCCATTAGTGAGGCATCTTCTGTCTCATCCATCTTTACGATTTATTGGCCTGATTCTTGCTGCCTTGAGGATCCATGGATTTGTTTCTTCCCAGCTTTCTTGGCTGAAGAGCTGTACTGGACAAAGTCAGACATTGCTTCAGGGGGAATTTCTCAGTGCTTCCATTCCGCCTTTTCGGGAGAGACAACCACAGCCTGCTTAGGAAAGGGCTCTGTGGCCTAATGCCTCAAATACTGCATTTGGAAGGTGAAGTGTTTGGTTTCTGTTCCTGAAACAAGGAGTTCCAGTAAGGCTGGGGCTGGTAAAGGCCTGGAAGAGGTGCTGATAATGCCAGGATTGAGGTCAGGGAAGAAAGTGCCTCCTTCCCCTTGTAACCCTGGAGGACTCTTACATAACTGTTCTGAACCAGCTTAGGGGAGAGCTGAGATGGGGAGGGGAAAGGAAAAAAGCACACGAGTGAAAGATCGCTGGTAAGCCCAGAGAATCCAAAACCACGATCAGGCTCTGGGGAATGAAGGAGAACCTGCTGGAGGTAATAATCTGGAGATTGACAGAAATTCAAGGGACTCACATGAGCCTGAGCCAGACAAACGCCAATCTTGGACCTGAATCTTGATGTGAGGGTACCTGTGCTGTTTACAAATTGTGTCCTGGCTGGGGAGGACAAAAAAAACCTCCTCAAGTTCTGGCCATGCCTCACCTAGAGCAGGCTGCTCCTGCCCCATGGATGCAGAGGAACTGGAGGGCCTGGCATGGCTGCAGAGATGAAGCAGAATGAATGTTCATCTCCAGAGGATCATGGAATGGGGTGGGCTGGAAGAGACCTTACAACTATCTTGTTGCAGCCCCCCTGCCACGGGGTTGGAATGAGATCGTTTTTGGCACCTTCCACTTGCTCCAAGTCCGGTTTGGCCTTGAACACCTCCATGGATTCCTCTTTTCAGTTGAAAACTATTCCTGAAACACGGACAAAGAGCTCCGCTGCCAGATGTGGGAACAAGACTTGACTCTCCCCCTCTTCCCAATTGTCTTTCCCTTTTCCCCCCTTCCCTAGGACAGATTCACCTGCTGATTTGTTGTGCCATTTCCTTCTCCTTTCATATGGCAAAAAGAGATTCCTTCTATTTGTTAACACTTTTTCAGGAAAAAAAACCCTCCACTTCTCTACCTTTCATTTGCTTTCTTTCCTTTGGAATTCTGGTTATCCAGTCTGGAATACTGGTGGCTTTGAACCCTGGTGTGCTCATCCAGGGAACAGCAGTTTTGATGTTGATTTGCCCTTGACTTTCAGTAATGTGTAAGACCCATTCCAACAAAAATAAGGATATTGCTGATGATCTTTTTTGTTTCCTTTGGGTTTGATTTTTTTTTTGGTTGTTTTTTTTGTTTTATTTGCTTCTAATGCTTATAAAGCCCAGTCCTGAAACTTCTTGCTGAAATTTCCCACTTGTGGAGATAATTTTTTGGGTACTTGGTGCTTTCTCTTAATTTGATAAATATCCCAGTATTTTCAGGACCTTTTCAGTCTGTTTAAAACAGTGGCAGGAGCTGGCTTGGCCAGCAAATTATTCAGCTTGAGGTCAATTATTTAATGCTCTCAATGTTTTCCTACTTAACCAAAAGAGATTGACTCAAGAGCAAGCGCGGTCTGGTTTCTTTGGGACTTGCTTCAAATCTTTAATCTTCCCACTTGCATCCTTTCCCCTCTCCAGCTGTACTTGCTGATTAGTCTTTGACAGCAGGCTGGGCTAGAACTGCTCTTCCTTTAGGGGGAGGTTTATTTGATCTTTTCCCACCGAGCAGCAGCTCTTGGAGAGCTGGAAGAGGCTGAAGCTCCAGGGAATCGCTGCCTGGGGAGGGAAGGAAAGGTAGGAGAAAGCAAGGAACAGGAACAGAGGCACTTATGCAATCACACTGTGTTTTGGTAGGAAAATAAGCTGGAAATACAGATCTTTTGGCTCGTGGAAGGAAAGCTGCTTGTCTCCTACCCAGACAGTAGTTGCTCTCAAGGCAGGCTCTTAATCTGACTGGATTTAAGATGGAAATCCGGAGTGGCTTTCTGGAAGTGGGATAAGAGCTGTTTAATCCTGGAAATGCTGTGTTTGTGTGCAGCTGGCTTGCCCTTTCAAGTTCCACGGGCTAATTTTCCTGGGGACCTCTTAAATAAATGGGTATGAGACTAATAATAATAATTATAACAGCTTTTCTGTGGGAGTTCTGATCTCTGGAAAGCCCTTCTCTGCTTCCCTAGGCTGTGGCTGCTTTTTGGTCTGTGTTCCAGGTGGGAGATGCCTGACCACCTGGGCAGGGAGTTCTGTCTTCAGAGCAAGTGTTGCCTTGAAAAACTGTACTTTTCTTGTGCTTCCCTAGGGCTGGCTCATCAAAAGATGTGCAGGAAGCCTTTTTACTGAATTTTTTGCTTGTGTGGTGCTCAAAGGTCTGCCTTGGGCAGTGTCCTGGTGTTTTGGTGCCATGGATGTGTTTCTAGGATGGACAGGGAAGGTCACTGGTGATTGGATGTGTTCCCTGTGGTCAGTCTCACTGACCTAGGGATGTTTGCAGAGCTGCTGTTGAGTGTGGGCTGCTGAGCACCCTGCCCTGCTCCAAATCTCTTGGGTGTTTGTATTTTTTTGGCTCCTCCAGCGTCACAGAGCTACTTAAAAAAAAATCAACTTCCCACTTGTCCTTTTTCCTAGGCCTTTTCCTAGAAAGCTTAGAGTGGTGTAGAGAAGGAGAGAGCAATGTTGTTGCATCCTGGCCTCTGGGCTCCTGTGGGATTTAGCTGCTCCAGATGTTTGGATGAACTGCTCTGGGCTGGAAGCAATTCCCACCAAACTGCTGTGTATTAATGGACCCTTGGGGGTCTTGCCTCGGGATCGTGTTCGCCGGAGCACGGGGCTGAGGGTTGTAAATAATGATTAATGGGATTAGTGGTTTGAGGAATCCCAGATGGAGAGAGCTTTGTGCCAGCATCTCCAGCCCCCAGGCTCATCCTAACCCCCCCAAAGGTTTGTTTTGGATGCCTTTGAATGGTTTGGGTTGGAGAGGACCTTAAAGCTCACCCAGTGCCACCCCCTGCCATGGGTAGGGACACCTTCCACTAGCCCAGGTTGCTCCGAGCCCTGTCCAACCTTGAACAATTCCAAGGATGAGGCAGCCACAGCTTCTCTGGGCAGCCTGTGAGGGAAGATGACCATCTTACTTTGAAGACAGATGTCTGCAGGTGTCCCTGTTTCACTCTAACACAGATTATATTGAGAACATCATTTTGCTGATAATGTGCCAGTAGTGACCATCTGGAAGAGTGTCACTGGTGCTGGAAAGGGCCCTGGGACACAGTGGGTTAATGCTCAGAGAATCAATGCTCATCTTATTAAAAGTTCTCAAAAAAATGATTGAAAGCACTTGGACTAATAGGCCTTGGGTTTGCATCAGTAAATGAGTTTATGAATCCCTCATGACTGGGCCTTTCCATAAGGAAAACAAGATAGGAGCTGATGTAACTGGCAGATGGAGCCTTGTTTTTGTGTTTTCATTAGAGCAGGACTCTCCAGGCAGGAGCTGGAAATGTCTGTGAGCCTCCTCTGCTAACTCCGGGAGAGGCCCTGTGGATGGAGGGGCGGTTCCCTTCCTGACTTCACCCTCTCTCCCGTCCCTTGATGTGTCAGGGTGACCTTAGCTGGCATTTGGAGATGTTTTTTGGAAAGCAAGGAGCGTTTAAGACTGATGCAACTGCTTGCCAGGTCAATTGAGAAAATTCCTTTCTCCTGAAAGATTTATGCTGCAGCAAACGGAGTAAAATCCCTTTGGCCTTACTCATGTCTTCCTAAGGATCAGCAGCAGCTTTTGACAGGACACAGGAATCCTGGTCAGGACAGGCATTTACCTGGAGCTGAGTGACTCTGGAATAGGGGGGTTCTAACCTGTCTCTCGTTACCCATTTGTTTCCTTGGATGCAATTTCCCTTTCCCTCATGACAGGCAAACTCTCCTGTCTGTCTCCTTGCATTGAGCAGAGACTGATTTGTACAGGACTGGGAAAAACTCAGTAATAACTGGAAGGAGGCTTGAGGAACATGAGACAAACCTCTGCTTCATTGGGACAGAAGAAGGATAAAGTGGATGTTAGCCCTTCCCCTGGCAGAAATCAAATATCTTCTGTGCCACAGGGGTAAAGAGGGGATGGGGGACGCATACATCTCTTTTTTCCAATATTGGTTTTGCTTCCGTGTTTTTCAAGCTATCACAAAGCCGAAGCGGAGGTGATGAAGGGCTGACTTTGCTTCTTCAGCCTCTCCTGGGCTTCATCAGTTACCTCATGGACCTTAAAGCTCATCCAGTTCCACCCCCTGCCATGGGCAGGGACACCTTCCACTGTCCCACGTTACTCAGGAAGGCAAAGCAAGTTTTTCTTCTTTATTTATTTAGCTCCTCTGCTGCTTAAGAACGGTTTTTTTGGTGAATAATGTCTCTTGCAGCCACATGGAAGGAATCAATCATAGGAAATAAAGAGCTTGTAATCCATTTAACTAGGACTTTCCACCTCTCATTAAGCCAGAGACATTCATGCCTAATTCTCTGGGTAGCAGGTGCACAGCAGATGTGCAGGGTATCGATTGGAAAATGAGTCTTGCTGGTTTTGTTGTCCTTTTTTTCCCTCTCCCTCACTGTTTCCATTAAAGTGCGTGCAGTGGGTGTGGAGGCACTTGGCTCCCTCTCAGATGAGTGTTGAGGGGTTGTTGGTGCAGTTCTCTTTTCCTGCTGGCAGGAGCCAGGCTTTCAGCAGAGAGTGTGTCTGAGGGGAGCTCCCTGGCAGCGTGTGGGACAGGTGTCTGCCCCAGCTTGCAGGGCCAGCTGACACCATCCATGGTGAGCTCTTTGGGGCCATGTCTGGAAAGGGAAAACCAGGAGCGGGAGGAATGCTTGTCTGAAGAGGAATCTGCTTGTCAGGGTGTGCATGCTCAAACCCAGCTCTGTTTCCACTTAATTCCTCAGCAAAAATATGCTGGGAGTGGGTAAGGCTTGGTGCAAACTTCTTGTTTGCAGCTTGGCGAGGATGGCAAAGCTCCTGGAGTCTGTGGAGAGGAAAAATATTGTGTAACCTTTTTAATGCTTTAAATATTTTTAAATTCCTTGTTGGTGCATGGGTTTTCTTTAGCACCCAGCTGTGCTTTCCTGGGTTATCTTCTCGTTCTTCCACCGATGGTTTTTCCTGTCTTTTTCTCACCTGGGCTGTCTCTGTTGAGCCCTGCTGATGTGGTGTCATTGCCCAGAGCGCACCAACATCACAGGACATTCTCTGTCAGAGGATCTTCAGGCAGCAGAGGTTGAACATGGGGTCTCTTACTTGAGACACTCCCTTCCCTTCCCACTTCTCCCTGACCTGTGTGGTGTTTTCCTGCATTTATCTTTGGGTTTGTGGCTCAGATTCCTTGCACTTCCCTGTCTTCTGCCAAGATCAACAGCGCTGTCTGCCTCCTGGTGGTGTCTCACCTCACCTTAGCTGCTGTTTTAGATTTTTAGCTGTTGAACTGCTGGGTTCTTAGGCTGCTCTGAATGTTTCTGGAATGCTGTCCCAAAGAGACTCCACCAGACATACACTTGGAGAAGTGGAAAGGTTTGCCAAAACCTTTCTCTGCCAAAAACATGATTTCACGCACTTTGGGCTGCTTAACATTTCTCTGTGCTGCTTCTAAAAGCCAAGAGCCTCATTAGACTTAAGACAGGAGCAATTCACGAGTTGTTGCCCGTCTCTCCACCAGCCCCCAGAAGATGAAGCTCTTTTTATACTCAGTTTGTCAGAAATTCTTTGGCAGAGGGGACCTGAAGTGTCCCGTGGTTTTCCTCATGTCCCACCTTTGCCTTGTCTGCTGCTTGGAGTCACTTCAGAACCTGCCTGTGGATTCACCTGATATTTTTGAATCTGCAGCAGGTTTTGGGTTTTCAGAGCTGTGCCAGCACCTTGACCTGCAAGGTTTGTGCAGAAAGCAGAGATTGTGTTTAATTGTTGCTCTGCCAGAAGTTTACACAGGTTTTTCCGGTGCCCTGTTCCTCTTCTTCCACCCTTTCAAAATTCCAGGCACCCATTCCTGCCTCAGTTTGTGGAAAACATTGAGAAGCTCTGTTGCAGAGGGCGTTAGTCCGTCCTGTGCTTATTTATTTAGGGAGATTAAAGTCTAAGTTTTTCTTTTGTAATCCCTTTGAAGTGTTTATCTTTTGAAGTCTGAATTTTCATTAACTGGAAGTGTACAACCCCCAAACTACACGCTGCCCTAGTTTCAAAGCTGTAATTTTTTTTTTGCAGAAAACATTTAAGAACAATAAACAACAGGTCAGACCCACAGGGGCTCCACGTCACAGAGCTATTTGGGATGTGGCTATTTGGGATGTGTCTATTTGGGTCATCCCTTGCCACTCTGGGGAATCAAAGTGGCTCTGCAGGCTGTCTCCCTGGGCTGGGATGTAGCCATGGATTTGTGGGATCTCAGGGAGACAGTGATGTTCCCCTTCTGAGTGCTCTGCTCTACATGGCCTGTAGACCTTTCTTTAATTTTTTAAAACTGGTTTTCCCCCCACTCTTATTTTCTGTCACTGAGGCAGCAGCACTTGGCTTTTAGGACAAGGATGTCGTGCTTTCCTGCCTGAGTTCTCATCCAAAAAAATTCCATATATCCATAAGCACATGGCAAGGGATACTTCGCTGCAGTTTTATCTTTTTTGTTTGTTTGCCGGGGAAAAAAGCCCCAGATGCTGACTGGAGATTTGATATATCTGCTGCTTTTATTGGTGCAGTATTATCAGTGTAAAAATGAGTGTTTACAGCCTGGAAAAAGTGGGTGGGAGACCTCGGACCCACCCTAATTTCCAGAGTGGGGAATAACAATGCGTTGGGAAGAATTACCCTGCTTGGGTCATCAAGGGGGTTGTTTCCTGGGCATCTTCCACCCCCAAAATGAATCACCTGAGGCTGTTTTATGGCTTTGGGGTGTCCCATTCCCACCTTGAAATGAAATCTTGGATCTTGCAAGTTGAGCTGCTTTGGGTTTGTGCCAACAAAATGTGGAAAATGCTGCTCAGTGTGTGTGTGTGCATCTTGATTTCCTCCCGGGGGAGTGGCCAGAGCAAACAGCCCTCAGTAACAGCTTGTTATTAAACAGATGGGGATATTGACCCTCTTCCATTTCCATTCTCCGAGTCAGGGAAAATGAAATTGCATTACTTTGGCTTGGAGGAGTTCAGTGAATTAATAAAAAAATGTGTATGGAAACCAAAGGGGAGTCCATGAAAATCACAAGAATTTAGGTAATTTATGCGATTTCAGCCCTGGCTGGGCAATAGAGATTTCTCTTCTATTTTTCTTTTTTTTGTGCACAGAACTGTAGAGTTTGCTCTGGAATAGCTTAATTTTTTAGGAAGTATTTAAGGAAAATCGGGGTTTTCCAGTCTGATTAGTGAAACGACTGACAAGCAGCCTTACAAGCATATCAATAGGGCTAATTGATTATCAGGGATGTTCTCACCTAATTGGCATAGGAAATTAATTGCTTAACAAGGCTTTAAGCATAATTAGATTGATACAAGTTTTAGTAGAGATGGAGATGTTGAATTTACAGAGATTCTTGATAAAACAGTGATCCCAGGAGTCACCAACAAGAGGAAAACCACTTCTTTTAATATGGAAATCAGCAGAATCTATCAAAGCTCTTTTTAAAAATAAGTTAACTTTAAAAATTAATCTCAAAAACCCCACGAGTCTCTTTTTTTTATGTTTATTTACGATGCAAGTGGGGTGAGTTTCCCTGGGCCTGCATTTTGGGAGACGGGAGCCTGTGTGCTCAGGCCTTGCCTTGGTTTTGCGTGTCCCACTGCCCCTCCAGATACGAGGGGAGCACGTGGTTCTCCCCCTTGTCCTCCCCACAGTTTTGCCTCTCTGAAGCCACAGGAGCCTCCTTGTGGAAGGCCAGAGTTTTCCACTGGATGGGTCTTCAGCCATGCCTTGGTGGGTGGAGTTGCTGTAGGAGACCACAGGTGTCTTCCACGTCTGGATGGGTGGAGTTATTGGGGAACAGTGTGTGTCACCTCTTTCCAAATGCTTGGCTTCACTCCGATGTCTCCTGAGGCTTCAGGATTCCATGGGTTAGTGGTTGGACTCCATTATCTTAGAGGGCTTCTCCAGCCTTAATGACTCTATGATTTCATTATTCATAAGCCTCCATCAAAGCATCCTTGGCTTTGTTTTGGGTTTTCTCTTGGATGTGCTGATCCAAGCCGTCCAGAGCAAACCGTGGTGGGTGTTGAGGGCTGTCCATGGTGTGGCTGGAAGTGCACTAAAGCTGCTTGTCCCTGGGCTGTTAAAAACCACAGAATATCCTGAGCTGGAAGGGACCCACAGGGATCATCCAGCCCAGCTCCTGACCCTGCACAGACCCCCGCAACAATCCCAGCCTGGGCATCCCTGGCAGCGGTGCCCAAATGCTCCTGGAGCTCTGGCAGCCTCGGGGCCGTGCCCATTCCCTGGGGAGCCTGGGCAGTGCCCCACCATCCTCTGGGGAAAGAGCCTTTCCCTGATATCCAACCTAAACCTGTCCTGACACAACTTCAGGCCATTCCCTGGGTCCACAGAGAGCAGAGATGAGTGCCTGCCCCTCCTCTTCCCCTCGTGGGGAAGTTGTACCTGTTTCCCCTCAGTCTCCCTGAAGGGGGATCAAAGGGGAGGGCTTGGACTGTAGCAAGCCTTGGGAAAGGCTGTTAAACCTTCTCCTCTGGAGTTTCAGCCCCACTATTTACTCAGTGCACTTCAGAACATGTGCTGTTGCTCTTCCCTGCACTAAAATGAGGGCACTGAGATGATTCAGTGATTAGTCTTGATTGCTGCCTTCCCTCTCTACTCCCAGTTTCTGAATATTGCCCTGAGACTACAGGGATGGAGGAGTTAACTCAGAGAGACAAAAATCAAAAATTTTTAGGCCAGATCTCCCCAGAGAGCTTCACTTTTAAATTCGCAACTCCAATTCTCCCTTCTTTCTTTTCCTCCGAAGCTGTTTGGAAAGGAATAATGTGTAACAGATACCTCCACTTCAGTATCGCAGAAGTGCAGTGTGTGCTAATTAGGCATCCTGGAGCCTTTGGAAAATGCTCCCATTGTATTTGCAGATGGAATCTACCCTGCTCCCTCTTTTTGGACAAGCGAGCTGGTTATTCAGCTCTGAGAAGCTCATAGCCACTGGCAGATGATGCATCCTTAAAGTCAAGGTTGAGAGCATGTGTGGGTTTGTGTTTTCTATTTTATTTCTTTCTTCCCCCCTCCCTCCTGGTGCACGTTGCTGAATTTGAATAATTAATGCCTGTTGTCTTGCTTCCTGTTTTCATTTCTGTATGTAATGCTAACCAGCAGTGGGCTGAATCATTCATAGGCTGCTTTCTCCACCTCGACAGCTGGAGATGTCATGGGAACAGTGATTGTGAGGTGCTGCAGACTTTGTGCTGCTCCCCTAAATTCCCTTCTGGAAGCAGGAGCAGTAAGTATCGAGTCCATGCTCTTGGCCAGGCGAGGCTCTCTGGGCAGATGGTATCAGTGTGGCTTCTCTGCCTGCAGCTCCTGTTGCTGCTCAGGTGTCCGTGTGTGTGGAGGGGAGGGTGGGCTCTGCGTTTTGTCCTTTCCCATCTATTTCGGGCTTTTATGGATCTGTTTGTGATGCTCATGGAGAAGAGGGAATGATTTTAGGCTTGTTGGTTGTGCCTCATGCAATTACACTGTATTTAGGAATGGATTTTTTAAAACTCGTCTTGGATTTTTTTGTCATTATTATGCTTTTCCTGAGTTGTTGTGGAGAGCAGCCTGGAATTTTGGGCTCCCGCAGTGCCTGCCTTAGCAGTGAGAGGAACCAGGGTGGGAGCTTCACTTGGTGCCTCACAGAGCGTTTTCAGCTGTCTTTTCCCTTGGACACTGCCAGGGATCCAGGGGCAGCCACAGCTTCTCTGGGCACCCTGTGCCAGGGCCTGCCCACCCTCGCAGGGAAGGATTTCTCCCTGTCATTAAATCAACACAATTCTTGCAAGTGACCAAATAAAATACCCAGTGACAGCTTTTGTAGATGGAAGTGGCCTGTCTGCCCTCTTGCCTTGAATGACTGAAGCAGGAAGAGGTGGAAATCAGGAGAGATGCTGTCCTTTGGGGATGAATTCATGTAGGATTACTGGAACAACTGTAGCCTTCTAGGTTTGCAGGGTGGGAATAAGGAGTTTGGCTGGGGAGTTGTTAATAGGCTGTGAATCATTTTTACATCTTGCACAGATCCCTCAGTGTCTTGTACATCACTCCATGCTTGGAATCTTCAGGACCGAGAGGATGGTTTTGCCCGAGACCTTTAAATAGCTTCCGATTTTGCACATCCTCAGTGTTTCTGTCCCATTGTGACGGCTTTTCTGCCCATGGTGGGAAGGTACAGGGGGGGACTCGTTTCCTAGGCATGGTTTTGGAGCTGAGGATAGGAGGCAACTTGAGCAGTGACTAATGCTGAGCTTTATAAATAGCAGGAGGAGAGGTGAAATGCGGCCATGGAAGTGGCACAGCAGCACTGGGGGCAGCTGAGCTGGGAGGGCCCGGGGGAGCCGTGACCAGCAAGCAGCTCTGATGTCAGGCTGGCTGTGCCCGTGCTCTGTCCTGCTTGTCAGCCCCCAGGGGATGAGCAGAGCCATGTGGGGAGCTGGGCTGGCCACACAGGGCTGTGGGAGTCATGCCCACCTCGTGTCCCCTGCCTGGGTCAGCGCCTCGAGCAGAGCAGCACAGGGAGTGCTGCTGGAAGCACCAAGCTGCCTCTGTGTCTGGGAGACAGGGAGGCCCAGGGCTGTGGGCTCTGGGGACAGCGCAGTGACAGTCTGCTCTGCGCCTGGAGCCACCGCAGCCTCCTGCCTCCAGGATGCTGAGCCCTGGTCAGAGTCAGGGCAAGGCTGTCCTGGGCTGTCAGCACGGAGCGTGAATGGACACAGACACGGGCAGGAGCTGGGAGGGTTGAGCTGTCTGTGTCCTTGCTGACATTTCCAGACTCCACCACCGTGCCTTGTGCACCAGCTGGATTGACAAATACACTCAGCCCTGCTTTTGGAGGCTTCCTTCCATGTGATGTGTCAAGGGAAAGCTTTTAGGTGGCTGGTTTCTCTCCCTAAGCCCAGCTGTGCTTTGCTGATGCCAGTGAGGATGTTGCTACTCAGCTGTCACAGCTCTTCCCAAGACCTGAGCCCTGGGAATCCTACGTGTAAGGAAGTGTTTCCCCTGGAGAGAGTAGGGTTTTCTGCCCACACTCTCTGCACTCAACTCTGCACTCTCGGGAAAGGTGGGCAAGCACTTTGCAAGCTCAGCTGCTGTCAAACTCCGCTCCCAGCCCACTGCTGAGCCACACAGCAGCAGTGTGTGGGGCTGTGGGTGCACACCTGTGCTCCAGGAAGCTGTGGAAAACCTGTGGTGTGGGATCAAGCACAGCATCCAGCTCTGCACCCCTGTGAGTGCTTGAGAGGTGTATAAAGGGAGAGGGTAGTGTCTGTGTTATATATTTTGTGTATACACACACTATATTCTGTATTCTGGGGGTTGTCCTGTGCAGGGCCAGAAGTTTGATCCTTGCTGGATCCCTTCCAGCTCAGGATAGTCCACGATTCTGTGATGCCCCTTCTGCAGGAGGCATGGAAGTGTTTATTCCTCGTCTGGGATTGTTTTGCAGACTCCATAGGATGCTGAAGAAAAACTGCTTTAGCTTGGCTGGGTTTCAGCTTTGTGGAGGTCTCTGAATCGATTTTCAGGTTGTTCTTGCAGAGGCTCTGGCTCTTTACGCTTCAGTCATTCATAAAAACCCAATCACCTGGGCTGCAGATCATCATCTTCCTGCTTTTGTCCTCACGTGGCTTTCCCTACTGATGACTCCTACAAGCATTCACTTTTGGTGGTGTGGGAGAAGCTGCACGAGGAAATCAAACTTGCAAACTAATTAAACTTCTTGGTCTTGTTGAGTAACGAGTGGGAGATGTTGGCAGGGCTGGGAATGGGTCTGATTCTCATCCCTCCCCTCAGTAGCCAGAGGAGATGGTTAATTATTAAATTGCGTATTAATGTATTGAAATATCGCTCGGGATTTTAATTTCCTTCTTTTGTTGTTTTCTCTCCTTGGCCTCAGGGCGCTCCCAGGAGCTGATGGATTTGTGGTAGCTGGCTCCGGAGGGGCTGGAAGGAGCATGGTTAAACACCAACCCCTGCAGTACTACGAGCCCCAGCTATGTCTGTCCTGTCTGACCGGGATCTACGGCTGCCGCTGGAAACGGTACCAGCGGTCACATGATGACACCACCAAGGTGAGCAGGTGGCAGCAGCTGGCTGGGACCTCTTCCCCAGGATGCTGGGTTCTAGGTCTTGGTTGGAAGCATTAAATATTTGATTTTTTTCTTATTTATTGGCTTGGATGTTTGATGAGAATTGTTGACCATGGCAGGGAGGTCTGAGATGTCCTCCCCGTGTGGCTGATGGAGAGATGGGCACAGTGAGGTTGGCCGTGGAGCTCCAGGGGATTGAATGTGCCCAGATCTGTCCATATTGTGGTCCTGGGGAACACTTTCCTTGTGGGTTTTTCTATGCCTTGCTCTGTGTCCTGTTGCTGCTTGCAGCACCCTTGGCTGGATCTGTAGGTCCTGTGTTTCCTCATCATCTCTGCCTTCGTGGTGTGGTTTTAGTGGGCGGGTGGTGTTTGGTCCAAGGGGGGACTTGATGATCTTGGAGGCCTCTTCCAACCTTTATGATTCTGTTCTTGCATGTGAAAATGAGTTTGTAGGTAGGGAAACAGGTTGTCTAGAGCAGCTGTGGCTGCCCCATCCCTGGAAGCATCCAAGGCCAGGCTGGACAGAGCTCTGAGCAACCTGGGACAGTGGAAGGTGTCCCTGCCCACAGCAGGGGACTGGATGAGCTTTAAGGTCCTTTCCAACCTAAACCCTTCTGGGGTTTGATGAAAGGCAACGGAAGGTGAGAGCAAGCTGGGGGTAAATGGGAAGCTGATGCAGGTGACTCTTCCCTCCCCTGGATAAATATAGATTGTACGAGCTCTGGCAGAGGGAATCCAGGCAGTGAGGCTGGACATGCACCTCCCTGCTTGTTCTGGGCTGGGAGATGAGGTCTTGTGATGTGCTGATAGGAGAAGTATGAAAATACTGCTGTCAAAGCCACCCTGTTACATCATCTGCGTGAGGAGTTTGTTTTATTATTCTCTTGTACTCCCATGTTGCCTGGGATGTTTTTTTTAAGTGTGCTTACGAGTTAAATTTTGGGTTTTTTTTTCTTCTTTAAATCTTGTTTCATCTGGAAGTGCTCCCTGGAGACCCCTTGGTTGCCTGTGAAATGCTTAATTTTGCTCTGCTGTCGCTTGGCTCCTCTGTTCTGTTTTTAAGCCTATAACCAGGGACCTTCTTGGCTCTGGAGTGCTTTTCCTCTTGGAAAAGCAGCTGTGAAGGAGCAAACAGGGCTGTGTGGCAGATCCTGTGCCAGAAATGCTCCTGGTTGTGAATTGCAGCCATTGTTGGTGGTGCAGCTTGGACGGGAGCTCCCCTGGCAGTTGGAAAGTCACGGCTTGAGTTTGTGCAGCCCAAAACAAATTTCTGTGCTGTTTTCCCTCTGCTGTCAGCCTGGCCAGCTTGGTCTGGGTGACCACTTCGAGCCAGCAGAACATTCCAATTCTTAGCTAAAAACTTACAGAAAAGTTGCCATGAATTTTTCAGTGAAATCCTGATCTGCTTGCGTTACCAAAAAATATCAGTGGCAGCTTTCCAAATGTACTTGGAATTTCCATTGGTTTTTTCTAGTACTGGAAAGGAATTGGTTGTGTTTAACAGTAGCTGATCCAGGCTTAAAAATACATCCAGTCTGAGCTGGTCTTTTTGAAGTCTGTGTGAGGCCTCAACTTCCACTTTGGTAGGAGAGAGATGGAGACAACAGCAGGAGTAGGAGAAGAAAGCCTAAAATGAGCTGCAGCCTGTGCAAAACAGAGAAGCTGGGGCTGCCCCTGGGTCCTTGGCAGTGTCCAAGGCCAGGCTGGACAGGGCTTGGAGCAACCTGGGATAGTGGAAGGTGTCCCTGCCCATGGCAGGGGGTGGCATTGGATGGGCTTTAAGGTCCCTTCCAACCCAAACCAATCTGGGATTTATTAAGTTTTTTAAAGAATTGATCTGTAAAGGATGAACAAAGCAGCCTTTCTACTTGACACAAAGGCAGCGACACGCTGATGGTAGCACCTCTAGTGTTGCCTCACATCTGACCTTATCCTAACTCAGCCTCTGTAAACCCAGCAAATGCAGTATAACACACATTTTCTCGAGCATGATCTCTATAACAATGGCTGTGGCACACTGGAGAAGTTCTCAAGCCTTGCAGAAATCCAGAGCTACCTGGAAAGGAAGGAATAGGACAGGCACAAGTTATTTTCCTACTTTGTAACTCTCAGTGAGCAAGCCATGTTGTCAAAGAGGAATCCACAGTGTGGTTATCTGCTTTCTTGTTAAAACATCCAGCTCCTCAGAATAAAAGGCTTTCACCCAAATTTGGGGCATGACCCAACCTTGCTTCCATGATACCTTCTACTGATGCCTGTGAGTGTTTGTTGTCTGAACTGTGCTGCACCTCAACAGCCACAATTTTAATGATTCCTCTCTTTTTTCCTGCAAATGAGTGCACATCAAGCTTTCTACTCCATGTTAAAAATTTACATGTAAATGAGAATTTTAATTGGACACCTGAGTTCTAGTTCTTCTGAGAGGCAGCTTGCTGGAATTGTCATTATCTCTTGCTTTTCTCTGACCTCTGAGAATGGAAGAGAAGGGCTGAAGGCACACAACCAATATACTCTGATCTCCTTTTAAAATTTTGAACATTTGCAAAATTCCTTTTTTATATTGTGGGTCCTCAGCTTTAATGGCAAGATCCCCTTTCACATTTATTTTTTTAAATTTTTAGTGCTTTTTTTAAATGAAAGACACGTGAAGGAGGAGAAATGGTCTTGCTGAGATTCAGATCATTATAATCTCTGTAGCTGGTGAGAGGAAGGAATTTCTGATCTAACCACAGCTTGTCCATCACATATTCCACCAAGGATATTATGAAGTCAGTGCATGGAAGTATTTTTTTATTGCTTCCAAACCCTTGTTGTTTGTGCATAGCAAACATCCCACCTTGGAAATCATCCTGGGTGGGAGAGGAGACAAAGATTGCCTGCCAAAGGAAATGGCAATGATAATTGTTTTATCTATGCAGTAAAAAGAAGAAGCCACTTTTATTGACTGGCTGGGCTGAGCTATCAAAGCATGGTCTTTCTGTACATCACAAATCTCTTAATCCTCTTCTTAACTGCAAGTTGGCTGAACTGTGAGGATGTGGGAGGGGAGATGAGGGGAAATATCCAATAAATGCCTTTATCTGCTGCTGCTCATGTAGCTGCAAATCTGTAAGTGAGATACCAACCCCTTCCTATGAATTGGGAGGTCCCTATTAGGATTTATGCCCTTCAAGTGAAATGTGTGTGATTCGAGATAGTCCATTTGGTTAAATGCATCATGTGACCTCCAGCTGAGGCTTCTGATGGCTTTTTGGGGTCCTTTTGTGCGAAGATAAATGAGGAGCTGTGATCCATCAGCATAATGAATTGCAGTGCTGTGTCTGGGCGGCGTGTATTAATTCACTCGCTGGTGAAATGCTCTTGTAATTCCCGCTTGGCCAGAGCTGTGAAATGACCTGAACAGATGATCTAAGCCACAGGCTTTGGAGCTGGGACTTTGTCAGTGCTAATTCCCAAACGGCCAGAGGTCACTGGTCACAGAAACTGCTTGCTTTGCTGAAATCTGCTATTAGAGGGTGGGTTAATTTGCCCTTTTCCCTGTGTTTTTCAATTTGTGAGTGTTCCAGACCGTAGGCCTGAGGGCACAGGAGCCTTTGAAAGAAAGAGGCTCTTTCAAGGTTGGTTGATTGGAGGAGGCTGGGCACTGAAGCACTGGATGCTGCACGTTGGATGTGACCAGTGATTCAGAGCTGAGTCCCCGTGAATGGATGTGTCCAATCACGTTGGCTTGATGGGCTAAATGCAGGGAAATCCAGTCATTCCATTAAATATCGGTGTGCTTTTTCCTCATTGTTCCTGAAGGTGCCCCCCTCGCTAGAGAGGGCTGGACCAGATGACCTTTAAAGGTCCCTTTCAACTCAAACTATTCTGATTCTGTGATTCTGGTTTTTTCCCCTTGATGCTTGGAAATGAAAGCAAAACCAGGCTGTGCTTAAGGTTTTAGACATCACTTAAACATCCTTTAAAATATACCTATGAGCCCTTCATTTTACAGGGAGGCTGTGAGGTGGATGCCTGTCCAGGGCAGCTGTTTGGGATTCACGTGTCAGCTGAGCCAGGCAGGAACTGCGTTTGCTGTGTGTGCTGCCTTCAGACCAGACTTTGCCAGGGCTGTTACTGGGTCTAACTGGGAATGGCCTTCATAATTTTGGCCTTCATGGAGGAGCAAGACCTCTCTTAGATAGGGCAGGATCCTGTGGAGGACTGGCAAGGAGCAGAGAGTTTTTCCAGCCTCAGGAACTCAGGGATTAACCTGCCAGGAGCTTGTTTCTCTTTGATTTCCACCCCCTCACACAGCTCCTAGAAAGGCTGGGATGAACCTGCTTGTTCTGTGTCAAAGAGGTTCCCTACTTCAGCAGTGCTGGCTTGAAGGATGGGAAATCCCAAGTCCTTGAAACCCCAGGAAAGCCACAGTGCTGGAGCCTAATCTTGTGGTGCACCCTCAGTATTGTCAGGGCGAGGATGTTTGACTAATGCTGAATTTCTGGTGCAGTCCTGATGTAGGCAGAATGCCTGTGGGGGAGAGTCTGCAAAACCCATTGACTGTGGGGCCTGGGTTGGGATTATGGGCTCAGACTGGGTGATTAACGTGCCCCGGGATTTATAAAGCTTTAGAGGTGTCAAAGGTTTTTACTGCAGAGTGTCTGCAAAATGGGAGTTTGGGCTCTGAACAGCCAGCACTGAACTGAGCTGTGTCTGGAGAAAGGGGGAAGAAGAGGGGGCAAGGAGGGATTTTTTTGGGCCGTGGTCCCTTAGAGCCAGCCCTGTGTTTAGCTGGCAGGTCCATCCCTGGGTTTGTACAGGGATTTCTTTCCAGTCTCAGGACAGTGGTGCAGCCACTCTTGTAAAATCTTGACTGGTTGGAAGATGCTCAATCAACTCCTGGTCTAACCCACATGGGAAAGCCTTTCCAGGCTCTCCCTGTGGGTTCCCTGCACTGGTTTTGACTGGGATACAGTTAATTTTCTGCACAGCAGCTGCTATGATGCTAAATTTTGGGCTTGTGACCGAAACAGTCTTAACAGTTATTGCTGAAGATTTTTTATGCAGCATCAAGGTACAATATTTTCTGAATTCCCTCCAAGAAGGGGAAAAATGAGGTGGTTTTTCTGCTTGTTTTCCTAAACAAGCGTTTTTCCTCTCAGCTGTGTAGTTGTTGTTACAGTTAGACTTTTACAATTGAATTATATAACTCCTTTCCCCAAGGAGGCAGCAGAAACCTGTGATCTAATTAATCCCAGGCTAATTCACTGTGTCTCTCTTTACTCTGATATTTAGTCCTTTCCCATGTGTGGAGCCATGAGTGTGAATTTTGAGGAGGGAAACCGAGAAAAGTGAAATGGCATTAACACCATGGCAGTTTGACTTGTGGGAGTCTTGATGTCAGAAGTTCTCTCTCTGATCTTGACAGAAGAGTGAAAAATTGTGGCCCTTTTCCAGAGGAGACTGGATTTTTCTCACCCAGAGGGAAGTGAGTGTGGCCTTGCTGCCCTTCAGTTGGACTCTAGTGATTTCCTTTACGCTGGGTTTGAACTTGCCAGTCTCCTCCTTCGCCAGCTCTGCTTTTCCAGCCTCTCTTGTGAATTCCCAGGTGTCCTGGAATAGATCCAAGGACAGTTGGGCTGTGACAGAGCAGAAAATGTTGGAGAGGAGCTTTGCAGTGGGTGGTTGGAAGCACTGGGAGAGGGCAGGGGCCAATGGAAAAGGCTTTTTTTGATCCTTTCTTTCTTTCTTTCCCTATCCAAGTAGAAGGTATTTTTTCCTGTCTCTCATAAAAGCAGGTGTTGTGGAAGTGCCTCAAGGATGTTTGTGGGTCCAAAACGACCACAAAAATGACCTAGATAAGAAGGAAACCTGGCCCCAGTGGGAGTAAATGAGTGAAATGGAGGGAATAGGAAGGAGCAGGATTAGCTTGTGGTGATGATCCTTGAGAAGGGTGGGCGAGGAGGAGGTAGAAGTTAGGAACAGTCTGGGGGTAGATCATGGAACGAGTTGGGTAGGGAAGGGACCTTAGAGATCACCTAATCCACCCTCTGCCAAGGGCAGAACACCTTCCACTATCCCAGGCTGCTCCAAGCCCTGTCCAGCCTGGCCTTGGACACTGCCAGGGATCCAGGGGCAGCCACAGCTGCTCTGGGCACCCTGTGGCAGGGCCTCCCCACCCTCACAGGGAACAATTCCTTCCCAATATCCCATCCAGCCCTGCCCTCTTCCAGTTTAAAGCCATTCTCCTCTGTCCTGTTATTCCAGGCCCTTGTCAAGTGTCCCTCTTGGAAATAATGGTCAGCAGGGAAGAACTTGAGAATATGTGAGGTGTGGCTTTCCTGGCACTCGTCACAAGACATTTCAGTCATCTGCCAGTTTGCTGTTTTGGAGAGGACTCTGCTGCCTGTGGGGTCTGGGTGGGGATCCAGAGTGCTTGGGTTCCAGGAATGCTTGTGGCTTTTGAATTGGAAACCTCTGTGCTGCTGACATGTCTTATGAACAAAATTGATTAGCAAAGCTGAAAAATATCATGACTCTTCTTTGTTGGCTGTGAAGCTGATGTGTGATTTTTATCTGTTTTTACTGTCTCGTGAGTCCCTCTGGGAAAGGGAGCTTGGATTTAGGGGTGTTTGGTTGCAGATTTAAACTTTTTCTCCAGGTTGTTTCCACAAGAACTGTGGCCAAGCTCCAAAGTGGGGTTTCAAGGGTATAACAGCAGCTGGCGATGTGCTTGTCCACAAGTCGAATTTTAATTGTTTTTTGGTTGTTACTCTTTGTACTCATCTCAACCTTGAAAATTATTCTAATTTTTTTTGCCTTTGTGCCACATCTACAGCGAGTTGTTAGAGAGAGAAGATGATGAACTGGTCTGGGCCCATCATTTCCACTTGACGTGCAGCTCTGAGCCTTTATTTGGCAGATACTTATTTGCAGCTGATGTCAGCAAGCACTTGAGAGTCAATTGACTTCAGTCAAGTCAAATGAGGCCCTTTTCCAGGGAGAATTACTGAACAAAAAATGAAACAACTGAGGCTTTGTTTGAAGTCTGCACTTGCAGCCTGTGACCCTTAGAGACTGAATCAACTTCCTCGTGAGCTCTCCTGAAGCCGGTTGTAAAGTCAAGATTGACTTTTGGGTGACAAAAAGCAGTGCCACTGACCAACAGGGAGAGTTTGGGGGGGTGGTAAATCACTTTGCATGTGCCAAAGATGGCCCTCGGTCCAAGGAGAGCAGCTCTTCCCTCCCTGCCCATCAGTTGGGTGTCTGGGGCTGCTGGGCAGGGACCAGGCTGTGATAGCTCTTGATCTGAGGGGGATGTGAACAGCAGGAGTCTGGTGCCTTCAGCCTCCCTCCCCTTATGCAAAAGTGTCCTTGCTGGGCTGAAATTCCCAAAGTGATTTAAAACTCAGCCTTTTCAGTGGAATGAGATCCGCTGGATGCATGGTAGAGGGGAGAGACCCAGATCCTCATCCCTTTCAGCAGAAAGCAATCTTTCCCTTGATTGTAATCATAGAATGGTTTGGGTGGGAAGATACCTTAAAGATGATGTAATTCCAACCTTCCCCTATCCCAGGCTGCTCCAAGCCCCGTCCAGCCTGCCTTGGACACTTCCAGGGATCCAGGGGCAGCCACAGCTTCTCTGGGCACCCTGTGCCAGGGGCTGCCCACCCTCACAAGGAGGAATTCCCTCCCAGTATCTCATCTAATGATGCCTGGGGGGAGAGGTGGACGTTTTTGGTGTTGGTGATGTGTTGGCTCTTCCGCTCCCCCAGACTGCTCCTTTCACCACACAGCTCTTTCGTTCTTGCTCACTGCTGTCCCTTCATGTTTGACTTTTTTTGACGTGACTTTTTGCTGCCTTTCTGGAAAAACAAACCTGGTTCCTGTAATTCAGAACTCGCCGTGGTGCCTTACTGGAGGCTTTGCTTACCACGCCTGGTTTGTCACCACTCAAACCACCCCACATCCTGAGCAAACCACCCCTCTGCGACTGTGCCTCGTTGTCTGGGTGTTTTCCTTCCCCAAAAGGCTCAAGAGCCTCAAGCTGTATCAGAAGTGGGGGTGTAGCTTTTAGCTGAGCAATATCTGGAAAGGATCTCTCATTTCACTGCTTTTTTTTTTTTCCCTTGAGGTTGATGAAGAATTACTCTGTGTGAGTTTGCAGGATTTAGTAGCTGTGTGCTCAGGTCTGACCGAACTATTTTGCTGCTGTTGTCCGGAGCCCTCAGGGATTCCTGCTTCCCCAGCCAGAAGTGAGGGATAAACAGCACAAGGCAAAGTGGAACCTATGATGGGCCAGTGTCTCTCATGTGCTGGGTTTGAAATATCCAAGTTCTTGTGTGATGAGCCAACTCCAGCATTTAAATAACTCCCAGGATGGCTGATTGTTTATTTTCTTTCACCAACACTTCCCCCTTGAGATTTGAAAAACAGTAATGAATAAATAAGCCAAGCTTCTGCCTCCTCTCCAGAGGGATGCTGGCTTTGGATACTCAGCTGCTGCTGGGCCTTGTGCCTTCATTTGGTTTCCCTCTGGCAGTGCACTGAACCCATTTAAATCTCTCTTAGGGAAAAATAGGTAAATCCTTTCCATATGTCAAGTATTAGAGAAATGCATGATTTCAGTGATTTGCACAAAGCATCCCCTTGTCTGGCAGATACAGGAACAAGTGCACCCTTGTTTCTGGGAAGCCAGGCCCCAACTTCCTGCTGGTGAATCTGACATGTCCACTGTTTCACACAGTCTCTGTTCATATCAGCTGCGCCTGTAGAGGCTGGGGAAGACCCTGATTTTATCATTTTTCCCCTTGAAAGAGAGGCACTTCAGTTTTTCCTTGCTCTAATTCTTTTTTTGTTCTAGGCCTTCAGGTCACTGGGTTGCCACCAAAGCTGGGGCAGAAAGCCTTTGGCACATTAGCCCATTCAGTGGCTTTTGTTACCAGATGTGTCTCTGCCCTCTGGACCATCCTGTGGGATAAATAAGTCTGTGTTTTGATGGGGCAGCGTTTTGTGGAGCAAAATGTGAGCACTCAGGATTTGCCAGCTGGGTCAGACTCAAGGTCGTCTTGCCCGACATCCTGTCTGTGCCTGGGCACAGTGATGGGGCTGGGGAGCAGCAGGAGATCAGCCTGCTCTGCTCTGGGCTCCTTTCCTCCCCCTCCTGCCTTGTGGCAAGTAAGGGTTGAATAAAGATGGGATATTGGGCAGGAATTGTTCCCTATGAGGGTGGGCAGGCCCTGGCACAGGTTGCCCAGAGCAGCTGTGGCTGCCCCTGGATCCCTGGCAGTGCCCAAGGCCAGGCTGGACGGGGCTTGGAGCAGCCTGGGATAGTGGAAGGTGTCCCTGCCATGGCAGGGGGTGGCAATGGATGATCCTGAAGGTCCCTTCCAACCCAAACCATTCTGGGATTCTGTGGAAGAAGACTGTGGAAAGCTTAAGATACAGCCTGGGGAAGAGAAAGGGAAGACGAAGGGCAAGGAAATAAAACAGTCCAGTGGTTGGATCCAATCTGATGCAATATTTGTCTGTTCTTCTTGATTTTCGTTATCTGATGTCCATCAGCTTGGCTGAGGATTGAGTGGAGAAACCTTTCCCGTTTAATAGATAAAATTTGACGAGTCTCTTAATTGGAAAAAAAGATGTTTTCTAGTGAGATCGCTGTGGGTGGACACACGAACCTCTTAGACAGATAACAAGGCATTGCAGTTATTCCTGAGCACTCTCCCTCTGAGAAATGGAGAATTGGAGATGGTCCCAGGGACCTCCTTCCATATACGGTACTTCCACATGCTTTTCATTTAGGATATTGTTCAGCTGCTCTGAGCCTTTTGTAGGACTGAGGCAGAGCTTACCTGCTTGGGAGTAGAAACTAATTGAGGATCATCACCTTTTGGCTGTATTTTTGCTGGATTTCTGCTGTTGTTGGTTAAAGATATTTTTGTTTGTTTGTTGGTTGGTTGCTTTTGTTTATTTCGTGATGAACTTGCCCCAGCTGGTTGAGATTTTGGGTCTGGTGACTGAATAGTTCCCTGATAGCAGAAACACATTTAGGGGAGACATGAGCAGTGTCTGCCAGCCTGGGTCACCTTTGGCATGAAAAACAGCCCAGGGCACCATTTCTCCTCCACCAAACAGGTGAGCTGGGGAACTTGGCTCCTCTGAGAGCAAAAGTTCCTTCAAAAGTCACCGAGTTATTCATCTTCTGTTTAATCTCTGTTGCTGAGTCTGAAACACAACTTTAAGTCTCTCTCTAAAGCTTCCAGCCAACCTGGGAAATTGTGATTGTTTTTTCCTTCCCATTTTCCTTGCCTGTGAACATCTCCCTGCTCCGTGTTTCACTGGATGTTCTTGCTGGGTTTACTTCCATCACCTCTGGCACGGGTTCCTTGCCAGGAGCCTGTCACTGTTTCCACAATATTTATAAGTCTGTGAAAGGTTTGGGTTGGTTTGTTTGTTTTTGTTTTTGGTTTTTTTTTTTTTGCATATGTAGGCGCCCTCAAGCAAAGATCTGGGAGGAATTTTATATATTCAGTTGTATAAGTTAGAACTTTATATTATTCTTATTTCAGGATAAGTTAAAAAATGCTTTTCCTGCTTTCTTTGAGTTGGACAGCTTATGATTGTGGAATGTGGGAATTCATTTGAAAGAAAAGTGAAGTTACAGTTAATTTTCACCAGCAGCTGTTGAAAACTGGGGTTGCCACGGCTTCAAACTTTTTTACTGGTCTTGTGATGGGAGGATTTAGAGATGGGGCCAGTCTGCCCTCTGCAAATATATTAAACCAAATGGGAGGTGGCTTGGTGCATTGTACAAAAGCAAACTGAGAAAATCAAATAAAAATAATCCATCTGCCCACCCTGGCCTGAAATGGCAGCCAAGAAATTTAAAGCAACCTCTACTTTTATTTTGGCATCTTAACACCAGTTTCACTAGGATGAGCCCACAGAGCTGGACAAAGGAATAGCCAGAAAATTATTTTCTTTGGGACCAAGGACAAATTGTGCTCTGAGTTGTCTTTTAAATAATTATTGCAGCTGGAGTGAGCCTCTTGTTATGCTTAAGGGTTTTAATTGTCTTCAGTGGGAATAACTAATGAATAGATTGATGTGAGTGTGGTATTTGCTTTCACAAGTTTCAGATTTGCAACAGTTCTTAATTACAAAGCAATACTTAAAGGGGCTTCAAGAGAGCTGGAGAGGGACTTGGGACAAGGGCCTGGAGTGACAGGACACAGGGAAGGGCTTCCCACTGCCAGAGGGCAGGGTTGGATGGGATACTGGGAAGGAATTATTCCCTGTGAGAGTGGGGAGGCCCTGGCACAGGGTGCCCAGATTAGGAATTAGGATTAGAAATTCCGTACGTAACTGCTATAGGAGCCAATCAATCACCTATAGAAATGTCAGCCCTGCTCAGGGGCCGCTCAGAATATTATCCAGAGCCTGGATTTGAAGGCAAAGCAGATAAAGCTGCAGAGACCACCCTGTAACCCCCTGGTCAGCTGTGATTCCTGGTGGCATCAGCCCCAGTGCCCCACGCCCCACCTCCAAACCAGCGGGCAGCCATCAGTGCCATCAGGAGGCCTCAGGTACCAGGGAGGAGGATGATCCCAGGGATTCAGAATTCATCACTGGTGACACTAGCAAGGTCTCTTCCATCCCAGTCCATTCTGTGGTTCTGTGAAATGCTAATCTCAAGGTGTTTGGTTCTTTTGAGTTTTTTCTTTATATTTTTCCCTTGGTCTCATTTTCCCCCTCACCTCCTTTCCTGTTTCAATCTCAGACCTGCTGCCAGAGCAGCCCAGACTGACCTGAACTGGGGGAGCTGGCAGAAGGAGGAACTGGGAGCTGTTTTCTGGCCCTGGCTCTGTTGTACATCTTTGCAGCAGCCCCTTCCTAAGTGGCGGATGTGCAGTCAGGGCACTCGATCTCATTTCCAGCGAGAACAGCGCTGCTTCAGTGGGGTCAGAGGAACTAATGAGGGGTATTTCCCTTGGGATTCTGTACCAGCACTCCATCCTTGGAGATAAATGTGTGCTGGGAAAAGGGGGCTGTAATTCAGCAGTGTGACATGCCGGCCTGGATGCCCCTTGATGGCATCGTAATTAAGGCAGCCAGAGTGCTTTGCCTTTCCTCTCCCCACTTCTGGAACGTGGGCAGAGCTGATGCAATGGATTTGTTGTGATTTCAACCCCCCAAGCTCTGATTTGGGTGTAGGATAATGCTCTTAACAACCCACACACTGAACTGTCACCACTTCTTGGGTGATGTAAACCCAAATGTTTGCATTTGGTGGTTCTTTTCAACCCAAGTTCCTTATTCAGTTCTCTGGGTGTGTGTGGGATTTGCCATTGTGTGCTGTTCTTTGTAATATTTGGTATTCCTCTGGGTGCTTTTTTTTTAAAAAATTGTGCTAAAAGCCCTGAATGATGGATATGACGAGATGAATTGAACACAGGCTTGGGGTCTGGCCCTCACCTCACCAATATTTGGCTTTAAAGGTGTCAGTGTTTCTTCTTCATGTCAATGAAGTGGAATTTGACATTTTGTCCCATTCCAGTGCCTAAAGGAGCTTCAAAAGAGCTGGAGAGGGACTTGAGATAAGGGATGGAGGGGACAGGACAGGGAATGGCTTCCCACTGCCAGAGGGCAGGGAAGGATGGGATATTGGGAAGGAATTGTTCCCTATGAGAGTGGTGAGGCCCTGGCACAGGGTGCCCAGAGAAGCTGTGGCTGCCCCTGGATCTCTGGCAGTGTCCAAGGCCAGGCTGGATGGGGCTTGGAACAACATGGGATAGTGGAAGGTGTCCCTGCTCATTGCTGAGGATGAGCTTTAAAAGGTCCCCTACAACTCAAATTATTGGATGATTCCATGATTCTGACTCTCTTTACTAGAAAATCTTGCAAAATTCAGGAAAACACTTTTTTCTGTTCTGGAAAACAAAGCTTTCCTGGGCAGAACTTGTTCCTTCAAAGCAGATCTGTGTGAGAGCATTAAAGCAGCTGCAGCCGGGGAAAAGTGATGGAGAAGTGACCCAGGCCTCACAGACCTGTCAGGATGTTTGAAGGCATTAAATCAACTGACAACTGCTGCTAAACAATTATATTTTGCAGCAGGGTTAGAGTTGAGCAGTTCTTTGCCCTCTCTGTCTGGGTGTGATTCATGAGTTAATACACTGCCTGTGCTCCCAAACTGTTTTCCTTATCAATTACCACTTGTTCTCCAGCCTGTCATTTCATGGAAGCTGGCCCCAGTGGCATCCCCGGGGAACGCCTTTGCCTCTGAGGCTGCCAGCAGTGATGGATGGGCTCAGCTCGAGTCAGGTGCTGCCTAGAAAGGCTCCTGTCACTCCCTTCAGAAGGGTGCTGGGCAGGCACACCAAACCTGATGGATGGGACAGTTTGTCACTGCAGGGGTGGAGTTTGCAGCAGCTCCTGCTGGAGGCAATTTCTGGTTGCTTTTCTGGGCTCCTTTCTCTGCTGTGCACGAGATGCTCTTGGATCTGTTTTATTCTCAAATCTTGCATCCCTTTCTAATTACTGAGGGCTTGTAAAGCACTGCAGGACAGCTTCAGAGATAAAGACCTGTCTTGCTCTCCTCCTTTCTGACTTACCTCCAAGTGGGAGTTGTCATCTTACCCCTAAGATGCTGCTCTTACCTGTGCTTTGTAAATGGATCCCAGTGCCAACCTGGATATCGCACCCCAGGGAGAATCTGGGAAGCATCTGCTGGTGCTGGCACATTAAGTGGTTTATGAGCACTGAAACAGCTTTATGAGAAGCCAGCACTCAGCTTCTTATTAGTCCAGTGCCTCTGTGGCTTGAAAACAAATTAAATTTGAGATTTTCAACACTTGCAAGCAATGTTTAAAGCTATTAGAGAGGTAAAAAGCTGAAATGGCTCCAAAGCCTCCATTATAATTTCACCACTGATTGAAGGGTTTTTCAGAGGTGGCAATAATGACTTTTCAAAGCAACTTCTGGACTTGCCTTCTTCAGAAGCCTGCAGTGAAGCTGGGGGGGTGAATGTGGTCTGGGAGAAAGTTCTCCTGGTGCTGAAATGCTCCGTAGGAATGGCCATGGGTGAGGGGACAGTGCCTTTGAAGCCTCCAGGGTATTTGAGGTCAGAAAAAGCAACAGGAGGAAAAGAAACTCGGCAGTTTTTCCACTTCTGCATTGCTTCCCTCAGCATGGGCTTGTTCAACAGCTGATCTTGCCCAGAGTGAACTTTTTTTCTTCCTTTAGTTCCCCCATTTCTTGGCAGTAAAATGATTCATGTCGCTTTGTGGCTTTTATTTAATTGGTGCACACCTCTTTCCCTCCCTTTTCAACCTGTTCTGGTTTTTTTTTTTTTTTTTTATTTGCTTGAAAGGAGAGAAATACCCAAATTCTCTTTGTTAAGAGCTGCAGTAACACCAGACTGCTCAAAAGCAACCCCCTTTTAACTCAGACATCTCAGAGCTGGCTGAGGACAAGGAGTTCTTATCCTCTTGTCCCACTGATGCTGATTTAAAGACAACACCAGACTAAGAAAGAGATTTTATTTTGCCCTGCTTTGAGATCTATAAAGAAAAGGTCTGGGTGACTTTCATGGTGCTTCTCAGAAACAGGCAGAGTGTTCCTTCTGCTATTCACACTTTTCTATTTTTTTTTCTGTTTTATTTTTTCAGGACTGACTTGCTCAGAGGCTGCTGGCTGTTAAAACTGGGTGGGAACTCCTGGTGGAGAACAGAAAATTAAAATTTCAGACATAATTGTTTCCTCTGGACATGTTCTGTCCTCCTTGGAGCAAATTAAAGCTTGAGGATGCCTTCAGAATCAGGAGATGCATTAAATGTCACCCAATTAGCTCTGGAAAGTAATTTCCTAGGTGGAATATTGATATTTTATGAATTATGGTGCCGTTTTAATGGAGGTCTTGATCTTGGCAGGCTCCACCTTCTACACACACCTCAAAAGATGACCAGGAAGAAATTAGTAAGGGGAGAAAAAACAAATATGTTTTGGTTGGGGAAAAGACTTTGGGGAATATATAATACTTTGGGGAAAAACCATTCAATTCGTGCACTGCCAAATTTTTGGACTCTTGCCTTGCTTGTGAGGATGGGATGAAATGCTTTTTGCGCTGGTGGAGAAGAGGCTTTGAGCTTAATAATTCATGTATGGACATCTTGAGCTTTGTTTAAACACTTTTGTCTGTCATCACAGCGCTGGCTTGAAATTGGATTAGGGTTTGTTTTCCTTGGCTTCCCGAAATTTTGCTTAAGGAGGACTTTAGCTCCATTATTAAGCCGTGTTTACTGTACAGGGACACTGACACTGGTGAGGAAAGCTTGGGAAATAAATCATGTGCTCCCGGTGTGTTTGGCTGCTGCTTTTTGTTTGTTAGAACTTCCTACAGTGGGATTGCTTTCATATAATTTGGGGGGAGGAGGGTGATTTAAATATGAATTTAATTCTTTCCAGTGGTAGGAAAGGAGCCCTCTGTAGCTGTGTGCTGTCAGTGCTGCTGCAAAACTGCAGCTCTTTATCCTCCTTGGAGTCCTGTTGCAGTCAAATTCCAGATGTCAGGGTTTGCTGGGGTTTAAAAATGATTTTAATTTTCTCAGAGGTCTGGAGAGGGTGTCAGGATTGATTTGTTGTCTGTGAATAGAGGCTTTGGTTTTGTGGCCTCTGAGCATGAAAGACAAACTCAGAGTCACTGTTTGACTCTTCACAAAGGCTGTGTGAATATTGGAAACCAACTTACCCAGATCAGTCTCCTCCTGGAAATGCTGCTTTTCCTGCAGGGACAATGAGAAGGCTGGTGGGGAAAGTGGAATGGGTTGGGTTGTCCTGATGCAATTGCTTTTGTCTGTGACAAGTGCAGGACCCTGTAATGGCCTCAACCTGAGCAGGAAATATTTTTAATTGTTTTCAGGGCTCACAAAGAGTATTGTGCCTTTACCAGGCAGCGAGATGGCTGTGAACCCCTGAAAAATTCCAGATTTAACCTCATTTCCCTGTTTCTGAACTGCAGGATAGGGGCAAAAGTAAAATATGGATGCTTAGATGTTGTGTGAAGTTGTTGATTGTAATGATTGTTCTGGAAGAGCTTTGTGGTAGTGATTTTTAGGGAAAATCCTAGTGTTTTACTGGCAGGCTAGTTCTCCCTGGCCTCACTCTATGTCCAGGGATGTTCAATCCAGTTGTTTCCAAGATGCTCCTATCACTTATTGGCTGCTCCTTGAACCTTGATACAGATCTGTTGATTCTTGTGGCCTCTCTGTGACTTTCTCTCTGGAACATCTGGTGATGGTTTGCCTTTGGGAAAGGCTGAGGGGTTTTCTTTGAATAAGTCACTCTAAAAAAAAAAAAAACCACTGAAGAGTGCAAACCTGGGCTAAAAGAGCAGGTACCCAAGCTGGTGGAAATTGGATCAACTGAATTCCTGGTAGGGCTTGGAAAGGGTGGAGAGCTGGCTGAGTTACGGAGTAAACAAGCCCTAAATCTCTGCCCAGTGTCTGCCACATGTCCAAACACTGCTGTGTCCTCAGGGGACAAAGGAAGCTGCGTCAGCTCCCCAGGATGACTGGAGATTTTCCCATCTGGCCTTCAGTAAAGCTTCCCACAGCATTTCCCAGGAGAAGCTGGCTGCTCATGGCTTGGTTGGTGGGTAACAAACTGGCTGGGCCCGGAGAGCAGAGGTGCCCTCCAGGGCTCAGGATTGGAGCCAGTCCTGGTTAATATCCCTATCCATGATGAGGGGATCGAGGGCACCCTCAGTTCGCAGCCCCAGGTTGGGTGGGAATGTTGAGGGCAGGAATTCTCTGTAGAAGCATCTGGACAGACTGGATCCAAGGATTGAGGCCAGTGGGATGAGGTTCAACAAGTCCAGTGCCCTTGGGTCCGCGCAGTGCTCCGGGACTGGGGCTGAGTGGCCGGAGAGCTGCCGGATCTGAGGGTGCTGGTCCCGGTGTTCTCAGCCAGCAGAGAAAGATAATTGGGTTAAAAACAATGCTGTTGGAGGGAGATTCACAAGCTGCAGGACTCTTGTTGTAAAATGAAAGCACAGCCTCAATGTAACGAAGAATAAAAGAAGGGGGAGGTGCAATGTGTCACTATTTATGGTGTTATGGTAATTCTGCTTCCAAAGCAGATCTTTAATTTGTACCCTGCTCGAGCTGTTGACTCTAATTTATAATCCAATAAACCTATAGATTGTTGCTCAAAGCAGGCCAGGGATATTACATCAGGCCAGACCTAATAATTTAGGAGCAGTTTATTAAGCTCAATAGCATCTAAGGTGCAATTGCTTTTATGGGCCGGTGTATCCCATTTGGCACCACCTGGTTGGTTCCCAGGGTGCTGCTGTGTCCTGAATCCATGGCTACAGCCCAGGAATAGCTTGTCTGATTGCTCTTGCTGGGGGAATTTAGCTGTCCAATGGTGATATGAGTTGTTTTCCAACACCTCTGCCCCGTGGCAGGGGTTTGGAGCTGGATTTTCCACCCCAAACCATTCTGTGATTCTGGTTGTGTGCCCTGCTGATTCCGAGTCTGTAAACTGGTGTTTGTTCAGAGTTTTGGTTTGTGGGGTTTTTAGGTTTTGGGTTGGCTGGTTATTTTCTTGTTTTGTTTTGGGTTGGTTGGTTGGTTGTTTTTAGAAGCATTTTTTGTGTGCTGCAGGCCATAGTTTTGACAAGGTACTTTCAATAAGGTTTATTTGCTTTTTTTAAGTACCTGCCAGCAGAAAACAGAGTTCAGCCTTCTCTGAGCTACTGGTGATTCTGTCACATTTATTTTATATTCCTGCATGACCTCAGGCAGCTGCCACGTCTGTCTGGTGGTTTCCCACATGCATCAGCTGTGTGAGCTGGGAGCACTGCATGTTAATAACTCAGGTTTGTGCTCAGCATGGAGCATGTCAAGAAGAAAAAGACTTGGCCACAGAAATAAATCTTCCAGTTCCTCTGAAGTCCAGATTTTCTGCTGGAGACCTTCTAATGCAGGTGTGGTGTGTGAGGAGAAAGCATCAGGCTGTTAATGGGCAGAACTCAAACTTCTGGACAAGACTCTTCAGGCAAAACCCCCAGAGAGCCTAAAGGTCCCCCCTGAGCCTCCTTTTCTCCAGTCTTTCCCAGCTCCCTCAGCCACTCCTGGTGCTCCAGCCCCTTCCCAGCCCCATTCCCTTCCCTGGACACACTCCAAAGTGTGAATTTTTTTTAAGGATCATATAAGTGAGCTCAGGCTCAATCTGCTCCTGTAAATGGTCCAGATCTGTTCTATTGGAGACTTGGCCAAACTGGATGGTTTTGTGCCTGCCTCTGGCAACAGTTCTCCTGCTGGGAATGCCAACATCCATATGCAGTTCTCCCTGTGGCCTCCTAATTTGAGGCTGGGGGAGGAGGGGGGCATATTCCACCTTTTTCCTGTCTCCTGCCTCCTGCAAGCTCAGCTGTAAATCAGGTTGGGTTGTGGTCACAGCCTGCTTCCAGGCTGTTGCCTGCCAAGAGATTTACTGACACTACTTTTATTATTTTTTAGGTGTTTTTCACTCTGGCATAGTGCAGTCACTGCTTTAGGCAGGACTTTTTGGAGGGGTGGGCCTAGGCTGCAGAAAATCAGTTCTGATGTTGTTTCTTTGATGGATGAACAATTGGTAGGAAAGCTTTGCTCATCAAAGATTTGTGTGGTGGAAAAAAAAATGTTTTTAATGTCAGGCCTCCCTGTTTTTGTCCTCTCCGTCCTTTGTGTTGCTCCCAGAGCTGCTGGCCACAGCCAGGAGATGCTTTGGGAAATGCCCCCAGTGATGAGACAGGCAAGGGAAAAATCAGCCAGGTTTGGGTATGAAATGCAACAAGAAAATATGAAAGATCCCATCCCTCAGGGAGTCTGCTCCTGCTTGGCTTTAGAGCTGTTGCTTTTCCTTTTTTCCTGGTTCTTCTGAAAGCTGCAGCCTCTTTGGTGCTGGAGTAAATCCAAGGCGAGGTTCCTTGTGGGCTGAAACAGCAGATGCAGCTCCTACCTCTGAGCTTCCTGGCCTGGCTTTGGAGAGGAAGGAACAGAGAGTCCTTCTGGATCTCTTGTGAAATACTCCTGATATTCTCTCAGCAGAGCTGGAGCAATAATAACCAGGCTGCTGAAGAGGCTATAAAAAAATCGGAAATATGGCTTAGCACGTGCTATATTTAGAAATTCCATCAGTCCTGCTGAAATGGGAGCCGTGGATAATTCAGATATTTCCTGTGACAAAGGATTGGGTTTTTTGGGGTGGGTGTCCTGCAGGCAGACAGCTGACACCCTCAAGTGGGTTTATAAATCAGGTTTCACTTTTCCTGTGCTTTGTGTAGGCAGTGCTGGCTGTATTTTCATTTTGAAAAATAAACAGGTGTCTTATACCAAATGTGCCTTGATATAATTAGTCCTAATTAAGAACCATGACTGCTTTAGCTGTTGACTGAAAAATTAGGCATTTTTCTCACCAGCTGCTTCTCACTGAAGCTGCTTCGATGCTCTGAGATGCACTAGAAAAACCCAAAGGCAGAACAAGTTCAAGGCCATTCCTCCCCAAAATTCCCTTTCTCAGTGGGAGAATACCTCTGCCTAGGGATTGTGATGACAAAGCTCACAGAGGTGACAGATGACTTTGCAGTGACTCTGCAGATGACTTCCCTGCTGTGGGTTTTGCTGCACAAGCAGTTTTGCTCTTGCAGGAAAAAGGAGAGAAATGGGCTGGAAAGGTTTCTTTGCAGGGGAGGTAAAAATTAAATTACTGTAAAATTCAATTTTTTTTTTCTTTACTGTGCATTTATCTCACATTCCTTCAGGTCCAAGATGTTTGTTGTGATCTGAACAGAGTAGGAAGAGAAAAAATTGGTTCTGAGTGTGGTCAGCAGCCCTTGGAGCATTTTGATGTCTGCCAAGGTTCCCTTCCAAGCAGTAGATTGAAGAGCTGCTTTGCTCCATGAGAAGAGTGGAGAAGTCACTGAATGCAGGTGTTACACCTTGGTATGCCACAGGTTGTGCCTCATTTTGGGCTGTGTTCTCTTCTGTAAGCGGGAGAGAGGTTGTGTGGTTGGGATAAAAGTTTCCTTTGGGATGGCACTGTTGACACTCTGGGCAGTGCCCGTGTCATGAGCTATTCCTGTGCTTGGAAATATTTTTTATTAGCATCTATCTCGGATGTGGAGCCAAAAGCCACTTTTGCCATTGTCTGTAAAATTCCAGGCTGCAAACCAGTGGTGCTTTGGAAATTCTTTTCCTGCATTCTTCCCTGAGCTGGGATCTGTCTGGTCCATCCCTCTCCTGGCCACCACAGGGGCTTTATCTCTAACTTGCTGAATTCCATGTTGGGTTGTGCAAAGAGACGGTTTGAGAGCAGTTTGCTGATCCAAATTGTCCACGGTCACATAGGAGAGCTGCAGGATTAGCACTTTTTTCCAGGCATGTTTTACAATCAGCGAGTGATGGAGTAGGAAAAATCTTGAGCTTTGGGTTATTTTCAGTGTGAACTTTTTTGAAATTGCTGAAATTGCCCTCTCCAGGTTGTCCTCTGAAAGGGGAGTGGAAAGTCAGGCTGGCTGTGATGGTGTTTGACGAACTCTGGAGTGCAGCACGGTGCAGGAACAGCAGCTTGGCAGATTTGCTATTTCTGTACCACCTTCCATTGGAGGCGCTTTAATCAATGTGCACTCTTGATGAGAGGGATAATTATTCCCATTTCCACACAGTTGAGAACATGAGCCAGATTAAAATGTCTTTTCTGGAACTGCAAATGATTTTGTGGCGAGGAAATGAACTGAGTTTCTTTTCCAAAGGGCAGCCATCCAGGCGCTGCTTTGCTTCCAAGGGCACTCACTGGGCATCCCAGCAGAGATTCCTGGGCTGATCCCCCAGCGTGGGCAGCAGGGCAGGGGGGATTCTGCCCCTGTGCTCAGGTGAGACCCCACCTGCAGAGCTGCCCCAGCCCTGGGGCCAGCAGCACAAGGACCTGGAGCTGCTGGAGAGAGCCCAGAGGAGGCCCCGGAGCTGGTCCAGGGCTGGAGCCCCTCTGGGAGAGCTGGGGGTGCTCAGCTGGAGAGGAGAAGGCTCCAGGGAGAGCTCAGAGCCCCTTGCAGGGCCTAAAGGGGCTCCAGGAGAGCTGGAGAGGAACTGGGGACAAGGGATAGAGGGACAGGACACAGGGAATGGCTTCCCACTGCCAGAGGGCAGGGATGGATGGGATATTGGGAAGGAATTGTTCCTGTGAAGGTGGGCAGGCCCTGGCACAGGGTGCCCAGAGAAGCTGTGGCTGCCCCTGGATCCCTGAAGTGTCCAAGGCCAGGCTGGACACGGCTTGGAGCAGCCTGGGATAGTGGGAGGTGTCCCTGCCCATGCTGTGTCCCAACCCAGACGACTCCATGGTTCTATGAAATGTTAAATTTGCTCTGGTTCTGGACAGGTGACTCAGGAATGTCCCTTCCCTGGGAACTCCTCATCTCCCAGGCCGTGTCTCTTGCTCAAAGCCTGTCTTTGTGCTTTCGCTGCAAATGCTCCAAATTTAAGTGAAGAGAAATAAAACAGATTTAATTGGGCACGGCCCCTGTCTGGGGCTTGGCCCCGTCCAGGTGCTGCCCTGGCCCTGGAAGGCAGCAGGAGAGGAACCAGCTGCAGGCCCTTTTTTCAGCACACGCGCTGAGGCATTTCAGGTTCTCAGCAGAGCAGTGAGGCTCTTGCTCCTGCTTAAAACAGGGTGGTAACAACTTGTTTCTCTTGTCTGCAAGTTGGCTGCTTGCCTTTCAGCCATGGTGATGGGTGCTGAGAGGAAATAGCTGCAGGGGATCTCCTGGCTCCGGTCTAGACACGCACGGCAGAGTTGTTGTTACATAATTCAACTTTGCCATGCCAGGATTTATAAACATCGCAGAAAATGCCCACTTGCAACAACAGTGGTGTGAGTGTGATGTGTCAGAGCTGCTGGGAAGTGGGAAGGGGACCTTGCCTAAGTCAGACCTTTCATTTCTTTGCTGCAGCTTTTATTAGCCTATAAATTTTGCTTATTTTAGTCCACGTTTTTTGCCTCCCAGTGGTTTCTGAATAACACAAGCATTTAGACACCTACTGCTTTAGCGTTTTCCTTGCTGCTGTCCTCAGCTGGAGACCAGCTGACCCCTCAGGCAGAATTGCTGGATGAGCAACCCTTGCAAATGCTTTTGTAAGATGTCATTGCCTTGTCGCTTGTGCCACTGATGGAGAGAGAAGAAAGAACCTGTGTGGGTTTCCATGTGGGGAAGTGTTCTGGTTTGCCTTTTGGTGTTGGTGCTCCTGGTTTAGCTTTGTCCTTCTGCATGTGCTGGTGTGGGCACTCTGCAGCCACACCAGAGTGACCCCTGTGACACAAGGGGGGCTTTGGGGAGGGCAGATGTCACCTGCTGTGGAGGTACCACAGGCTGGTATTTGTTGGTCATACAAAGCAAGGTTTCCCTAGACCCAAACTGGGTCTAATCTGGGGTGTAATCCAGGGAAAGTGCGTATTGATACCAAAAATGGCACCTACTGCCTCTTTTCCTGTCAGGATTTTGTCTTCCAGCACTGGCTGGTGATGCTTTCACCCTTTCAACCAGCACAGAAATCCTTGGTTTGTTTTTGTTTATTTTGTGCCAAGCATCATGATAAAATAGTATTTTTAGAACTTGTCTTGCAGACATTTGCTGCCACAAGGGTAAGATGCAAGGGAAAAATTGTCCGAGGAATAAACTTACTGTCTGTTTCTTCTCTCGGTCCAGTCATTTGCCCTTGGATCTATTTGACATCTATGTCAGATTATTTGGGATATTTTATAGAGCGTTTTGCAACAGAATTCCTGTAAACAGTTCTGAAATACAGTCATTCTCTTTAAATAGGGATAAATACTCAGGGTTTCTCTCATTCTCTCTCATCCACTGTTCTTCCCATATAAAGCTGTGCTTATTAAACTCAAAAACACCCAGCAAGAGAAAGCTGGGGGCACATCCGAGCCTGGGCTGGACAAATGGCAAAAGCAGTTTGGGGCCAGGACAGAAACAGAGTCAGCAAAGGCAAATGTGGAGCTGTTTCCCCTGGCACTGAGTGATCCATTGAGGTGCAGGGTTGGGTCACAGCTTTGCTGAAGGTTCTAAGAGACTGCAATCTCTTCTAGGCCTGGTTTAGGGCCCAAATGTCCTATGTCCACCTGGAGCCAAAAGCTGACCGTTAAGGAAATGCCTTCCAAAACCCCCAGGATATGCACAAAATGTTCGTCCTGCTGATAATCATTTTCTCCTGAGATTTCTTGAGTAAAGTGTAACACTGAGGCCGTTACATTTGCCAGCCTTCATTGGCTGTATTCTTAGGTAGATTATATAGTCCTTTTTTTTATTGAGCCTGCTTTTATTAAAGCAGTTTTTAATCCTAACCCCCTTGCCCCAGGATGCTGGTGCTTTAATTAAAGTGAACCATCAGCTGAATGCAAGTCGACAGCACCATGTGCCTTTGCAACTGTCACTGTCAGGAGGCTGGGATGAGTTGGCAGGAATAACACCCTCAGGAGGCACTGAGGGTGAAATCCTCCTGCTGCTTGATGCTGATGAGAGCTCAGCAGGGATGCTGTGCCCAGCAAGGTGCCCCACTTCAGGCAAGCCTTGGACCTCAGCCAGTTGGTCTCTGCAAGGTCCATGGACTGTATTTTTTTTTTCTTCCTTAGATGAGCCTCATCAGTAACGACTGAAAAATCTGGACCTACTTAGGCTGAAAAAAATTCTGTCTCCCCTTGGCCTCTGAATATTCAAAGTGTTTGGTAAAAAAGGAGGTTATAGTGCATCATTAGCATCAGGAATAGGTTTGGAATACTTGGATCATTCCATGAGTTTGTCCAGAAGCACTGGTTATGTTGGCTGGGCAAAATCCAGTAGGTTAAAAACACATCATCAGGAGCTGTGGAAGCAGAGCAAATCATACTGTGGGGGATAGACTGGGGATCCCCTATCACTCTGTCCTGTTATGAATCACAGGCTCCCTCGGGGATTTTTGTTCACCTCTGCCTTGAATGAAAGAGGCAGAGCTGGTCCAGGACGTGATTATTGCTGCGGAAAGTCCCCAGAGGCCTCTAACAGCCAGAAAGAGCCCTGGCTCCAGCTGTGCTCCGTGTCTGGAGCAGCGCAGGAATTCCCATCTCGGTGCCATCGAGGGTTGCCAGCGCTGTTTGTGATGAATGCTGGGGATGCGATGGACACCTGGAGAGAAACTGGTCCTCTGGCAGAGTGTATGGGGAGGGAGGGGCAGGCAGCTGTGGGTTATCCTTCAGTTTGGATCCCTTTGTCCCTCTCCTTGCTGTGTAGGCAAGGAAAACTGTGCCAGATTGCTCCCAGCTTAGCAAGCCCTGGAGCCTGGAGGGAATCGGCCCTACCCTTTCTGGTTGTGTTTTTGGAGGCTGGGAGCTCGAGGTGTCTTACAGAGTGTAACAATGATATTTTTAGAGATTTGGCTCTCTTTTAGTTGCATCTGTTGAGCTGCAGTTCAGCTCCAGCAGCCCCAGCAGGAACACATATTTCAGGAATATGTTCGCTGCCACTTTCTGTGACCTGCTAAATGGAATCGTAAATGGAGCGTGTCACAGCTCAGAAATCTCATTCATGGCCTTTTCTAACAAGGTGTGCAGAGAACCATTAGCCCAGTCTTTGCAATAATCAAACAAGATGTGCCTGAGATGTGCAGTGACTTGCTTTAGGAGGCATCTGGTTAAGTGTTGGAGTCTCAGCAGCCAGAGCAGCAGGGTTTTCTTTTCTTTGCTCCTTATTTCAGACCCATTGTCTGTCAGACCCAATTCCTTCCTTTTTCTTCCAATTTCTATGGTGATGGGCAGGTGCCTCTTAGGCAAAACCACAGCGTGTTACCAAGGAGTAAAAAACTTTGGCAGTGTTTCTGAAGTGACCGGACTGGCTCAAATTGGTTGTGCTCCCAAATTTCTCCTTCTAGTCTTCTCCAGTCTCCTGCCTGGAGAGGGCTGTAGCAAATGGGGAAAGTCCCATTCCTGATGAAATTTGAAGCACTAAGCCAAGACAGGGGGAAGGCAGAAAGTTGAGAATGAGGAGTAGAAAGCAAGAGGTGGAGGAGGTGTTCAAGCAGAGCTTTGCACCAGATGGTTGTGGTTGTTGGATAGAGAGAAAACAAAGCCTTTGGGCAGGTCACCAAGCTCCTGTGGGAGCTGCCTGATACACTGTGGAGTCCTGCAGGCTCCTCCTGCTCTCTTGGGTTCCTGAATCTTCAGTCCAAGAGAGGGATGAAAGCCTGATCCCTCTGCAGCCTGTCAAGGCGAGGGGATTTCAGCCTGGGCACCTTGGTTCTGCTCCAGATGTGCATAAGGTCTGTCAGGCAACGTTTGCTACTCAAGTGTATTGATCTGCTCACTTCAGTGCTTCAAATCCTTGGAGTGCAAGGCGCTTTCCATTAGTTCAGTCCCTCTGCAATGCGAGATTGAGCTGCAGGATGTGCTTTTGGCAGTGAAGGCTATTTGCACCCCAGGCTGTAACGATGACAGTGCAGCCGGAAGTGGGTTTTCCTATCCAGGGACACTTGAGGGAACACATCTGAGCACTGAGGGCTCCCCATAACCATGGCAGGCTTAGACAGAAGTGAACCCACTGGGGCCACCAAACTGTTTGGAACAGGAGCCAGGGACAGAGGAGGAGGAGCTTAGAGCTGGGGTTGTGCAGCTGGAGGTGGGAAGAGAGGATCTTGCTGCTCTCAGCAACTAAGGAGCGACTGTAGAGAAGGTCACGGAATCATAATTTTTTGGGACTGGAAGGGACCTTGAAGATCATCCCATTCCAAACCCAGCCATGGCAGGAACACCTTCCACCAGACCAGGTTGCTCCGAACCCCGTCCAACCTGGCCTTGAGAACTTCAGCCACAATGGCCCTTGGCAGGAGGCAGTGGGCACAACCTGCATCAAGGGAAATTCCAGCTGGACAGAAGGGAAGTTTCTCTCCATGAGGGTGGTGGTGAAACCCTGGAGCAGAAGCCAGAGGAGGGTGGGAGTTCAGAACAAGCTGCTGCTTTAAGGACTCTACATTCACATACTGAGAGTTTGTAATGAAAGTTTGTAACTTCTCAGGAACTGGAGTGTTGTTCCCATTGACAAAACGCTCCAGCTGACACTTGTTCTTGGTGATCCTGAGTTTCTGGTTCTGTTGGGAGATGGAGTCATCCTTCATCCTCAGAGATAATTTAATAACTTGCTTGAAGATAATCTTTTGTTTGTTTGGACAAGGTCCGATTGGGTAATCCCAAAATGAAGAGTTGCACCGTCAGTTTTTCCTTTGTGTTCTCTGGATAAATGTTAGCTCTCTTCCTTTCCTCTCCAAGCTAATACTGATAAATGCCTGCAGCAAATCGATTCTTGAAAATGTCAGAAAACAGTGGAGTGCAGACTCCTTAATAAACTCTGTGTTGTATCCAGGAGTGAATTAAAATGATCTGGGGACACACTTGAGTGATGGTGGTACTCCAGTCTGAGTCCAGCTCTTGGATTTGCTCCTGAAGTAGAGGGCAATTGCTCAGGACTGCGTGGCCTTGATCCCTCAACAAAACCCATTTATTTGCTGAGGGCAGGTGCCTGGGCTGGTGGATGTTTAGGGACACAAGGATGGAGTTGGCATCTATCTCCTGGCGCTGCAGGGAGGTAAAACACCTTTTAGGCCTCGTTGAGTTTCCAAGTTTGAGGGTGTGTTTGTATTGGATATCTCTGAATGTTGTCTGCACATAGAACTTCCAGCAGGGAGGTTTACAGCGTGGAGCTGGAGGAAGATGCCCAAACTGGATTTTGTTTGTCTCTGTGGTCAGATCCACGTGCTGTTGTTTTCCCTCTGCTTGTGGATGGCCTGCCCAATGTGCTGCCAGATTTTTGGGAGGGCTCAGTCTCCTTCCAGTTTCCTCTCTGCAGAAATTCCATCCTCAAGCCAAGATGCCCCTCAGCAAGAAATTGCTTTAAAATATTAGCTTTTCTGTAAAAGGCTTCTGTTTTTCAAAACTGGAATTTTTCTGATTTAAAAAAAAAAAAAAGAAGAAGGGGGAGAGGAGGGGGAAGGCATTGTTAAAAAGCTTCTTCCTGTTCTAGTTTGATTTTTATTTCGTTATTTAATTATTTTTAATGAATGAACAGGAGGTTCACTGTGCTCAGGAGACAGAGGATGGGTAGAGTCCTCCACAGGGACTGAAAGCCATCGATTCCCAGAGGCACTTTGGCTTGAGTAAGAGCCTTCTTTGTGGTGGTTGGTTGACTGGCAGTTCCAGAATCAAGAGGGATGGCTTCCTCCTCCCCCTTTCCCCCCCTATTTCCCCCATTTTTATTTTTTTTCCCCTCTTTTTTTTCCCTCATTTTTCCCCCTCTTCTTTTCCCTTTTTCCTCTTTTTTCCTTTTTTTAAAATAAAAAGCATGCCCCAGTTACTGCACTCATGTGACTTAAACTTCTGCACAACTTTAGGTTGTTTCCTATGCCCAGTCTCAGTGGTGGCTCCATGTAAAGTTCACAGAACCATGGAATGGTTTGGATTGGAAGAGACTTTAGGGATCACCTTGTTCCAACCCCTGCCATGGGCAGGGACACCTTTCACCAGGCTAGGTTACTCCAAGCTGTTGGTGTTCTCTAGTTCTCAGTCTTTTAAAGAAAATATTTTTAATGAGGAAGATCCATCTGCTCTGAGGTGGATCTTCTCGATTCCAAGCACCCACAACCTCCTCTCTGTATTTGAGGTGGAATCTCTAGCTGGAATTTTTAGGTGGACTCTTTGCTGTGGTTTCAGCTGCTCTGGGAGAGCTTTGGGCACAGCGGGTGTGACGTGAGCACGGCGCAATCCTCACGCGTGGATGTGAATCCAGGAGGGAATGTAAAATCCATCTGTTCCCATCTGAGCTGCACTGGGATGAACTGCAGCACGTTCCAGCAGCGACATTTGAGTTCCTCCACAGGAAAGCTCAATGGACCCACACGCTGGAGGGGACCCAACTTCACCCACGTTGGTGAATGTTTGCTATGAGCTCATCCGTGTGGGAATGGAGCCCTAATCCATCCAGCACTGGCATTTCCTCAGACCCATTCCCAGTTCAAAGGAGGCTTCTCTCTTTCCGGCTCCTTTTGAAACTCTGTGTGGGTTCTGGGTGCCAGGGAGGATCCTGGAGGCGTGGGTTTGCTTAGGAGGGGGTTCTGCTGTTTCATCCCAAGGCTGGGAGACGTAGGTGGATCTCAGGGATGCTAATCCTGCTTGGGATGAGCTGACAAGGACTCCAGGAACCAGCACAGGCGCAGGATGGCATTTCAGGACTGGTGTCAACTGGGGTGACTCCAGCAGCTTCAGTGGAGCGAAATCCTTCTGTTCTGTTTGCTCCGTGGGCTGTCAGGGAATCAGCTGGCTCTGGCCTTGGATTTTCTTGGCTTTCATGGAGCAAACCTTGAGCCAAGAGTGCTGTACTGCCCCTGCTTCCCAGCTGGGTCCAAAGGAAGAGTGAGGGGGCAGCTGAGCTCGTGGGGCAGCGTTTCAGCAACCTTGGGGAATATATGTGGGAGTAAATAAGGAATTTAATGTGTCTCACATGTTGAACCCTCTGTTTTGCCTGCAGGCCCCAGGCAGGATTTGGGACATACTTCTGATAGAGCCAGCTTAATCATGTAATTTAAATCAATGTTAATTATAAATATATTGAATTTAGTTATATAGTCTATCACTACATAAATATTAATTATATTACTCTTAATATATAATATGAAGAAATTATATGGTTGAGCTTGATGATCTTAGAGTTCTTCTCCAACTTTTCTAATTCTGTGATTAATAATCCTATTAAAATATTTAAACCTCAGGAAGAGGGGCACATGTGAATGCAGTGATCACCACTTCAGATCAGTGCAGTCTCACCCTGGGCAGTCTTGATTTTTAAGATCATAAGTGTTGCTTCTCTGTTCTAAGTCCAGATCACACTCTGTTGATCTGCTCACACAGTGCTGATCTGCTTTATGGGAGGAAAATGGGCAATTTGGTGATTTAAAGGCTTGATAAGGAATCATCAAATGGACAAGAGTGTGGCTTCTCTGGAATTCTCTAGAGCTGTGTTGTGTTCAGCAGGGAATTCAGCCGTAATTCAGCAGGGAGCTGAATGTCTGGCAGACAAATCCACAGATTTGTAGAATGGTTTGGGTTGGAAGGGACATAAAAGGTCACCCAGTGCCACCCCCTGCCATGGGCAGGGACACCTCCCACTGTCCCAGGCTGCTCCAAGCCCCGTCCAGCCTGGCCTTGGACACTGCCAGGGATCCAGGGGCAGCCACAGCTGCTCTGGGCACCCTGTGCCAGGGCCTCCCCACCCTCACAGGGAACAATTCCTTCCCAATATCCCATCCATCCCTGCCCTCTGGCAGTGGGAAGCCATTCCCTGTGTCCTGTCCCTCCATCCCTTGTCCCCAGTTGCTCTCCAGCTCTCCTGGAGCCCCTTTAGGCCCTGCAAGGGGCTCTGAGCTCTCCCTGGAGCCTTCTCCTCTCCAGGTGAGCACCCTCAGCTCTCCCAGAGGGGCTCCAGCCCTGGAGCAGCTCCGGGGCCTCCTCTGGGCTCTCTCCAGCAGCTCCAGGTCCTTGTGCTGCTGGCCCCAGGGCTGGGGCAGCTCTGCAGGTGGGGTCTCACCTGAGCACAGGGGCAGAGGCTAAACCTGCATTGGCTCTGCAGGTTGATTTTGGAAGAGGATCAATTTCTAGGAAACCTCCTCTAAAGGAACTTTTTTAAGAAATCCTGGTCAAAGGATTTCTTTAGTTCACAAGTGGTACCATGCTGGGAGGTGTCTCCTAGCATATGTGTGATCATCTGGAATGAAATAGGCGAGAAATTCCTGTTTCTAATATAGGAAGTTTGACTAAATTGAGAAAGTCCTTGTAGGAGGGGTTGGTGGGAGTATGTGTATAGTTACACCTTGTAACATCTCCTACAGATCTTACAATAAATAAAATAAACTTCCTGAGCCTCTCTGCTTTCCTGTGCCACTGCAGTAAATAATGCTTTGTCTGGCTTGGGGAGTTGCGGCAAAAGAGACTGGCAGAGACTTCAGTTAACTAAAACTAATCCCTAAATTGGAAAATCTGTCCTCTGTGATATGAATTTCAGCGCTGTTTTAAACAAGATTAAATCTTCCAGCACAAGAGTGGGTAAAATCCGTGAGTCAGCGTCACAGATGAATCAAACGTTGGCTTTTCTGTGGCAAATTCATTTAATTTGAGGGGTTTTGTTTTTTTTGTTTTTCCCCAAATCCCCTTACCTTGGAGTTGGTTTTGCTCCCACCTTGCATAGTGTGGGAATTGGGGACGTGCAAAAGGGGTGGAGAACGTGTGTGAAACACTGATTGGTTTGTTTATTATTAAGCATTCTGTGATTTTAACAAAAATTTTTAAATCTGGCAAACTACAACTTGGTAAAATGTCTCTGTCATCATTAATTTCCTTTTGGGGCTCTTCTGATTGTGTCTGTTGATCACTGGATCGGAGAATGGCTGGAAGGGACCTTGAAGATCAAATAATCTGTGTTTTTCTGAGAGACCACCCAGAACCGTGCCTGAACTCACTGCAGAATGCCTTACGGTAGAAGAATTTGCCTGGGTTTTCACAAAACCAGCAAGGCATGGCAAGGGCACCCTCAAGGACAGACCCGAAATAGCTTTTGGAGCGCTTGCCACAAGCTCTGCTGCTTGCATGTAAATAAGGGGGGGGAAATTATGTTTATATATATGGGAAAAAAAAGCTCAAAGGTTTTGAAATGTGTTCCTTGGCTTGTTTATCAAATCAGTGTCACCCAGTGCATGAATATCAGCAAAACTCAGCCCAGAGTGACCTTTAAAGAGCTGGAGGGTGGGATTTTTGTAGCAGTGTAGGTCTTCAGCATAAAAGGTACATAAAACCTCCCTTGCCTTGGAGAACCCCAAATATACGTGGGAGTGTAACCCATATTTAACTTACACGTGCAAGGAGGTGTTAGACCCCGATGGAGAGGGGGGAAAAACCCCCAACTAACAGCAGGGAAAGTGAGGTTTGAAATCTTGGAGATGTGCAGACTGGAAGGCATCCAGAAGGAGGGGAATGGTTTGGATTGGAAGGGACCTTAAAGCTCATCCAGTCCCGTGGGCAGGGACACCTTCCACCATCCCAGGTTGCTCCAAGCCCCGTCCAACCTTTGGAACACTTCCAGGGATGGGGCAGCCATGGCTTCTCTGGGCAAAACTGGGTGTCTTGATTTGGGTTATACAGCCAAGAATTTGGAATTTCTAGCAGAAAACATCATTTTCTGGCATAGCGAAAAATAAAATTATTCCAACCCTTTTTAGTGCTTTCTTTTGGCTCTTTTTTCTGTGATGGAGAATACAAGGAGGGACTGTATTACAGGATTGGTATCCAGGGTGATGCATGATGAAAAATAGTGAACACCTAGTTTAGTAAATAACTCCAAGCCTTAGCATGGAAAGGGGGGAAAAAATTAGTAGTTTTTAGTGTTTCTATTGTCACTATATTGGTTACATTGTTTTGCATGGTTAAAAAGTCAGAAGAGTTCACTAGAGCAAAAAAAAAAGAGCATTTTCCAAAAAGATCAATGTGTGCTCAGGGTCTGGAAGGGAATTACAGTGGTAGAATTGCCTCAAAAAAATAACACCTGAACAACCACCAACAAAAAACCCCTCACCAAAACTCCACAGCCAGGAATATTCCCTCTTTCCTGACAGCTGGAGAAATGCACTTCCAACCCTCCATAAGATGAATCTACACCAAGGACCCCTCTGCCCAGAGCTGGGGAGCAGGGTTGCATCTCCCAGGGAGCAAAGGTGTGAATTTGCCCTTGGAAGTGCCTGTTTGCTCCACTCAGTCTCAACGGCTGGGATCAAATGGGCTCCTATTGACACTGACTTCTCTTTTCCTCCGCAGTGGGAGCGCCTCTGGTTCCTCATCCTCACCTCATCCTTCTTCCTCACCCTGGTCTGGTTTTACTTCTGGTGGGAAGTTCACAATGACTACGATGAAATCAACTGGTGAGTAGAGCTTCCCTTGGGAAATGTGGTTGCTACCACACACCTGCTTGACACAGCTTTGGATTCACGTGGATCCTTTGGATGGAGTTGTAACGATGATAGAGGGAAAATGAGGTGGGAAGTGGCACTGCAGGAGAGCTGCTTCTGCCTGGTCCATGTGTAGATGTGAGGTGGCCTCACATCCCCACTTCGTGGCTGGGTTTTTGTTTGTTTATCTCTGTGGTTGGCTGGGTTTGGAAGTGGCTGAGCAATTTGGCTGCAACTATTCCACAACATATCCATGGCAAAAATTCAGCCTGAAGCACATGGGTGTGGAAAATATTATACAAAGTTGGAAGGAGCTGAAAAGGAGCTTTGCAGTGGGATGTGCTGGAATTTAGGGTGTTGCCAGCTGCCTCCAATGCTGGAAATTATTCTCCCTTTTATTACTGGCAGCATCTTAAAACATTTTGACAGCACCTTGGGCTGTGTTCTAACAAAACTGCTTTGACATCATCTTCTTGTCAAACTTAAGATGTAAAGTGTATTTTAAAACACAGTGGGGAGCTGATCTCTTAAATAAATCATCTGCTTTAGATGCTGGAGCTGCATGAGGGAGAGTGTTTACCAACATGGTGATGTGAGCTGGCTCCTCCCAGGAGGAAATGGGTTTTTCCTCTTTGCTCACACCCACACTGTGAGAAGTGAAACCATCACCATTGCTCTGAATTATTTGTAATGGCAGCATGATAAAAATGCCCTTTTTAAAATGGTATTTTGGAACCTCTCTCTTCTTGAGTTTATACCTTCAGAAAGGACATGAGTGCTCCTCGTCTGCCCCAGTGCCAAACCAACTCTGTCTGAGCTCACAGTTGTGGAAGGGTTAAAAACAATCCTGCAGAAATGAAGGAAAGCCCTGGGAATGCTGGGAATGGGCACTGCAGCTGCAGTGCTGCCAAGGTTTGGCTCCCCAAATATTCCTGCAGGAATGGGGGGAGATGTGTAGGTCTGCTCTGGATGCAAGAGGCATTTAGGATTTAACACGTCCAGATGTCGCCTGCAGCCCAAAGCCCTGTCCCTGCCATGCAACCCAGGGTGCTGGAAGCACATCTGGATTGTGCCCAGTGCGGGAAAAGGATTCCCACTTGTGCACAAGTTCTGGAAGAGGCTCTCTGGATGGAAAACACCATTTCAGGCACTGCCGCTCAGTGCTGAGAGTGGGTTGGTGCTCTTTGTGTACTGTAGCTCTAGTTAGAGCCCTGCTCCACATACTGGCACTGGAGGTCAAGCAGGGTTTCTGGAAAACAGCTGTGGAAAGGCTGGGAAGGAGGAGGAGAACACAGGGTGAGGTTTTAATTACAGCCGTGCCAGTTCCAGGCAAGGGGGAAATAATTTCCACTGGGTCCGTGCAGGCTGAGCCTGGCCCTGTTCCCTTCCAGCACAGCTGCGTGGGCTCCGTGAAAACAGAGCAGTTTGGGCCAGACAGGGTGTGAAGGAGTTGAAAGCATCGTTTCATTCCCAGCAGGGCTGTGAACCTGTTGCTGATGAGGCACAGTGAGGTCCTGGTGTTTAGAAACAGCACCTTTGCTGTTCCTCTGTAGTTGTGGCTTCTGGGCTGTGTTTTTGGACGAGGTTTCTTTGCTGCTTGCGAAGAAATCTCTGATTTACTGGGAAGCTGGGAGCTCCCCCCGAGGAGAGGAAGGGCTCTTTGGGGCAGACAGCATCTCTGCACGGGGCATGGCACACTGAGTTACTGCCAGGGCCTTCCAGAGGAACTGGGATGAGGAATTGCTGTGATATTGGTGTGAGGAGCTGCTGAGCTTCTTCTCACTCTCCAAAGCTCATCCTTGGGAGCTCTCCTATCTCACGTCATGTGCAGCTGCACTGAACTCCTTCAGCCTGTCCCAGTAGGGGAGGAAAGACTGGAGGTGTCTGTCCAAGCAGCCCCTCAAGGAGGACCATTGCCAGCAGCAGGTCAGCTTGAAGATTGGATGAAGACTTCCCCCACTCTGGGACTTGTTCCACCCTCTAGGAGGAGATTTTTCGGCCCAAACCTCTAAGGGCCTTCTCCCTCTGCCACCCTCGAGGAAATTTTTCGTCTTGTTACCTGTCTGTCAGGCAGCTTGGGCAGCAGTTAGGTCATTTCAGCTTGTAAGGACTAAAGGGACTATTCTGGGGTTGAAATGGGCTTTATAAGGACAAGGCAGAATTGTGGCCCAGCATGTATTGCTTCAGGCTCTTAACCTTTTTCACCCTTGAGGCTGAATATCAGTGAGGTCCTTGTTAGTGAAGGTGCTTTGTGCCTTTTAAGTAAAATTTGGGGTTTTTTTAATTTATTGCTTCTGGCATTTCCCTTTTTGGTGTCTACACTCGATTGCATTATAATTTAGACCTGGACTGTGTAAGGTTTGTACTGTACCAGTTCTGGCTCAGGTGGGCTGTGGGGGATGCTGTGATTTGTGAACCTGGCTGTGTTCCCCTGGAGCAGGACCGTAAATGCAAGTCTTGTAGCAAATGTTTTCCTCCTTAGTTCTGGAGAAAGCTCATCTGCTTCGTAACTACCTTGGACCCAGCATTTTAGAACTGATTTGCACATCAAGTGAAGGCCTGGTGCTCTCAGAGGGGCATTGAAGGGACATCAGAGCAAAAGCTTAAATGGACTGAGAGCTAAGGAAGCTCTGGGTGGTGGCAGCAGCAAAGACTTCAGAGGAGCCCTCTTTCCTTTCTTCCCTCTTTCTTCCTAACAGCATGTCTGAATCCCTGCAGATCCCCGGTTTTGTGCTCTTTGACACCCTAAGCAGGGCCTGGACATGGGCCATGCCTGTTGAGCCCAAGGATTTGCTTTCCAGATCCCTCGGGGGAGCTTTGCTCCTGGCCAGAATTAGAATCAGAGAATATCCTGGATTATATCATGGATTCCAACTCCTGGCTCTGCACAGGACGGCCCCAAAAATCACCCCAGAATTTGTCCAAACAGACCAGAGGTTCTGTCTGATGATTGATGCTGGATTTGAGTGCTGGGGAGGAGGTTGAGTCTTTGACCTGCATTTATGTAATGCAGCATTTCTGTCTGTTGTAACCAAAAAAAAGGCAACAGAAGAACCCAGCCAGTTCATGGAATGAGCTGATTCCACCCCAAAACCATCCTGTGCTTGTTGTGCCAAAGGGTTTGCATGGAGATAAGGTCAACCCTAATCCAAGCCAAGTTAAGGATGTTGTTGGGGTTTTTTTCCTAAATATCCATTGGAAAAATTTTCATCCAGTTCAGGTTTGAACTCTCAGAAGCTGCGAGGAGAGTTCTGGGGTTTCTCTGCCTCTCTCTATCCAGTTAATTTCCATAAGGGATTAAAGCACTGGGTTGTCACTTGTGCTTTTTGCTGCCTATCTCTTTTCCTGAAAGATCCATTTTCCAAAGTCTTGTCTAACCCTAGTGAGGCTGTTCTGCTGTTGAATCCCTTCTGAATCTGTCCTTCCCACTTCTCTTCCAGGTTTTTATATAACCGAATGGGATATTGGAGTGACTGGTCCATTCCAATCCTTGTAACAACTGCTGCTGGCTTCACCTACATTACAATGTTACTGGTGAGTAGAATGAAATCCCCTTTCTTAGAGGTTGGTGGGTTGGCTTTGAAAAGGCCACGAGCTTCTGAGGCCATCTACAAGTTGAGCAATTTTCCTTCCAAAGTGATTTCTCTCTCTTTCTCTTTTTTCTCTTTCTCTTTTTTCTCTTTCTCTTTTTTCTCTTTTTCTTTCTTGTTCTCATTCTCTTTCTCTCTTTCTCTCTTTCTCTCTTTCTCTCTTTCTCTCTTTATCTCTTTCTCTCTTTCTCTCTTTCTCTCTTTCTCTCTTTCTCTTTCTTGTTCTCTTTTTCTTAGCCTTAAGTTGCATAAAATTAAAAGTGGAAAATAGACAGTCTTTGCGCTCAGATGATCAAAAGTAAAAGACAGATACCCTCAGAGGAAGAATACAGCTCTTGTTTCCCACAGTATGGCCCAGTTTCCACTTCTGGGCACAAGTGGCAGTGGTTGTCCTTCATCCCAGCGTGTTGGGACCTTCAGGGTGGTGTCCATTCAGGTGGCCACTGCTTCCTGCAGCCCCAGGGGCTGTGCACCCGTGGGCCAGACTCTGAACTCCCTGCACCTTGAAGGGCAAAGCCTTTTCCTCCACATCCTTGGCTCTGGAGAGGATCTGCTGGCCCATCCTGCCTCCATCCCTGCTGGCTGCCCTGGCTCGTGTGGTTGTCCCCTCAGATGGTGCCGTGTCCCTGCGTGCTCAGACACTTCGGGGTGGTGATGTGCCTCTGTCTGACTGCTGGTTTCTCCCTCCCAGATCCTGGCACTGTGTCACATAGCTGTGGGACAGCAGATGAACCTGCACTGGCTGCACAAGGTAAATCTCAGCTCCAAGGGGAGCAGGATCTCGGGAATGCGGGAGCCTGAGGAGCAGGCGGGGGTGGCACTTGCTGTCGCTGTGTCTTTGGGAAGAGCATTAAATGTCTGTGGTGCATGTGTGGCCTTGTGAGCAAACTGCTCAGGAGAGGCCATCAAAGCCTGGGGACAAAGAACTTGGTGAAATGCTTTTGGCCCTTGCTGACAGAGGGACGGCCTGTGGAGATGGAGAAATGCCAGTGGTTAGAGCAGCCTGATTCAGTCCCAGCCCAGGTGCTCCATGAACCTCTCTGGGGCTCCTTTCTGTGCTGAAGCCAGCCCTGGAGGGAGGCTGAGCAGATATGAAGCTGTTGAGAGTGTGCTTGGTGGGAGCAGCTGGAAAAGCCTTGGGAGAAGTTGTAGCTGTTAAAACTGGGGCTGGGCAGCGTGCAGGGTGAGGTTTGCTGGGCCCAAGGAGATTTGTGTGTAAAGCAGTTTGAAAAACACTGCTGTGAAACACAACAGAAGATGTTTGGGGCACAGAAGGGGAGAGGAAGGGTGTGTAGGGAGAGAAAATGGGTTGGCAGGATCCCACTGTAGCAGGCAATCTGCTAATTGGAGGTGAAGGGAGCAGTCCTGAATCTGCCAATACACAGCCCCTCCTGAAATTCTGCACGTGATGAGGTCTTGCAGGATCAGAGCCTGAACACCTCCCAGGACAGGGAGAGCAGAGACCTCCCCACCCTCCCTTTTTCTTTTTTTCTTTCCCTTAGAGATGATAGGAATTATGCTTCCTCAGGGGAAGAAGATGCAATCAGAGAGGGGGCAGGGACTGTCTGACTGCCGCTGCCAAATAAATTATCAATTCTTGAGTCTGACATACGTTTCTTCATCAGGGAAAACGGAATTTCTCAGACATGCTGGTGGGCTTAGATGAGTAAGTCCAGAAGAGAGATGTGTTGGTGGAGATCAGTTCTACCCTGTGGACCCCCACCCCTCCTCCCCTTCCTCCAAAGAAGCCCCCTTTCCATCACGGCTCAGATGTGTTGCTCTGTCTGTTCCCTTCCCCACACCTCCCTCAGCTTCCTAAGGAGGTTGAGATACAAGACCAGAATAAGTTAATATTTTTCTCTGAACTCTACTGAATTAACTTCAAATATAGAATAAAGTGTGTGGGAAAGGCTGGTATGTGCAAACCACACAACTCCTTCCAATTTTCTCCTGTAATTCTGTGCAAAGAGCTGAGGGTTGTAAGCCAAGCTGAAGATGGCTGTGAGGGCAAGAGAAGAAGCAGTAAATTGGAGCTGATGGGAGGAGGAAAGGGAGGAGTGGAGATTTGTGTCCTCACACCACTGTGCCACACAGGACAGCCACACTAAGGGGAATTAAGGCTGTAGAAAGAGGAATCCTGTTTGTATGTACCAAAGTGATTTCTGTCAGTGTTGGACATGGGGGATTTTATTTGCTGGTCTGAGGTATTAAGTAAACCTAAAATTGGCCTGGAGGTGCCCTGTGCAACCAAGCTGATACGTTCATTCCTGGGGATGAGTTTCTGCCAAGTCTCCCCCACAGATTTTGGATCTGCAGCAGCATCCTTTGGCTCTGGCAGAACAGCAGAGGCTGGATACCAGACAGAGCAGAGAGTGGAGAATTATTTTTAGACAGACAGCCCAGATTTTCAGGCTTTGCAGCTGGAGCTATTTCCATGGCACTTCTCGATGGTTTGCACTTTTTACCTTCCCTATGGAGGTCACATTTTCATTTTGCCTGCTTTGCTCAGACCTCTGAGTGCTTCCACGTGAGACGGCGGCTGGGGGAGGTCCTGATGGGCTGGATCTTGGTCTGTCCTCTCAATGCCACCACCAATGTCCCATCCAGAGGCCCTTCTCAAGCCCCAGTATCTGTTATAACAGGTCACAGCATGACAGCACACGAGCCAAACCTCCTTCCCGTGAGCCTCCGCTGCTTTTTTCAGGCCTTTTATTGCATGCAAAGGTTTTCTCTCTCCATTTCCCAACCTATACAAGTTTTATAATAACCACAGTCTCCAGCCTGTAAATACCCTCTGATTTGTTGCAGATTGGCCTGGTGACAACCTTGATAACTACTGTGGTGACCATGTCATCGATAGCACAGCTTTGGGACGACGAGTGGGAGATGGTATTTATTTCATTGCAGGTAAGTTGTCTGCAGGGATGCTTCCCTGGGAGGAGAAAGGGGCCAGACCAGCTGAATGCCTTGGGATTTATGAATTTCTGTAGGATGAAACTCTGTCTTGACAGTTGGCACTCCCCAAGCTGAAATCTTGGCAATGAGAAAATTGTTTTAAGAAAGAGTTGTGGTATCCTGCAGGGCTGTAGAAGTGTCAGAGGAAAATACTTACAAACTTAATTTCTTTTAGATCTGCTCTCTGTTAGTTTTTCCCCTCTTCCTCAAAAAAAGTCCAAAAATATTTTGCCCATTTTGCTTAAGAGGTGATCACTGATGTGTATTTGGGAGTATGCAAATACAGGGGGTGGAAATGGCATTCACACAAGTGACTAACATTTCTCAGAAGTGCTTTATTTTATTGGGTTTTTTTTTTAAGATTTAGGCAGGAAACTGGAGAGCAGAAGCATGACTCAGATGATACATCTCCAACTTTGTGTTGTGGTGATGCACCCTGGTGATACAGTCCAGTGTGTTCAGAGAATTCCAGAAGAGTTTGGATTGGAAGGGCCCTTAAAGCTCATCCCATCCCACCCCCTGCCACAGGCAGGGACGCCTTCCACTATCCCAGGCTGCTCCAAGCCCCATCCAGCCTGGCCTTGGACACTTCCAGGGATCCAGGGGCAGCCACAGCTTCTCTGGGCACCCTGTGCCAGTGTTTTACCACCCTCATCATAAATTTTTTTTTCCCTCATACTTGATGTGAATCTACACTATTTCCATTTAAAATCATTCCCCCGTATCCTACTGCAGCTGGCCCTAATAAGGTCTGTCTACATTTTTCTGATAGACCCCCTTTAAGTCCTAGAAGGCCACAATAAGTTGTCCCTGGAGCCTTCTCCAGGTGAGCACCCCCAGCTCTCCCAGCCTGGCTCCAGAGCAGAGGGGCTCCAGCCCTTGGAGCAGCTCCGGGGCCTCCTCTGGACTCGCTCCAGCAGCCCTTTTTCCAAATACCTGTGTGATTGAGGGAGAAATTCCCCTGAAAGGAGATTGGAGATTTCCTCCTTTCCCTTCAGAGCAACCTGAATGCCAAAGGCATTGGCAGGATTTGGAAGAAGCAGTGGCCAAAACAGCTGCAGGAGGTTGATGTAGGAACGGTGCAGAATCCACCTGGAAACGGAACCTGTGAAATCAACCAATTTTCAAGGTGCTGGGGTGTTTTTAATGACATTTTCCTCTCCTGTTCTTGTGCCCTGCAGGCCACAGCCCCTTTCTTGCATATAGGAGCCCTGGCAGCTGTCACAGCACTGTCGTGGTTGGTGGCGGGGCAGTTTGCACGGACGGAGAAAGCCAGTGAGTACCTCCCGTGTCCCTGCCGGGTGGGGAGTTGGCTGGGCCTCTCGTTTCTCTTTTCCCCGCCTTGTTTCTTTTTTTCCTTTTACTTTTTTTTTTTTTTTTTAATAAGCCAGGAAGCTGTTTTCCTTCTCTCTTTCTGTTCCTGGATTTTTTTGTTTATTTTTAAGAAAAAAACATTGGTATCTCTTGATGGTAAGATTATTTCAGACTCATTTTTACTCGTGGAAGGCATCTTACCTGATGAGTTTACAGGCCTTTTGGTGCAGGCAGGGTGGTGTTAAAAACAGAAGAAAAGAACCAAAACATCTGGGAGAACCTACAGTCACTTTTGATGGAAAATAGGATTTCAATCTTTTTGAAATATCAGGAGCAGCTGCAAGCCTATTCTTGCTATGTCTTCGTGGCATTTCAGCTTTTTTTCTGAGCAGCTTTTTGTGGTGTTTTTTGTTCTGATTAGACTGAATTTTCAGAGCCTGTTTGGTGTGTGGTGCTCCTGGGGTGAGCAGGAACTGGGTCAGGATGACATCCGGTGTCTGCCTGGAGGTTTGGGTGCTGGTGACACCTTTAAGGTGCAGGACACAGCGTGAGCTCCTTTAGCAAGGTGTCATTGAGTTCCTTGAGTGCTCCGTGAGTGATTGGTATCTCTGCCAGAGAGGGGGAAACATTCCCTGGCAGAGCTCCTGGAGTTACTTTCTGGCTTGTGGGAACATGTGTGAAAGAGCCTATTAGATGCTGGATGCAAAAAGTAGCCTGTTTGTGAGGGAAACCAGATCAGATGTGGCCAGGAGCAGAGCTGGGCTGTTCTGTCCTTCCCTTAAAAATAAACCTTCTCTATCTTGCATCCATTGCAAATATTTGTCTTAAGGGGTTTGGGGTTGTTTGGGGGTTTTTTTTGGAGGTTATCCCTTGAGTTCCAAAGCCTTAATGAGTTTGCAAAATAAATAATAATTTTAAAAATTTTTTAAATCAAGTCTTTTGCTGTGGTTTCAAGTGGCTCCAGATATCTTAGGAGTTCAAAGGTGCCTGTTGTTTTTTGAAAGGAACACATGTCTGTGGGGTACAAGGGGTGATTCTGTTGCTCTGTCAGCACCTTCCAAAGATTCCCAGGGAGTTTGGGCTTGGTGGGAAGTCACCGGTAGATGGAATTGGGTGGCTGATGGGTGGCGTGGGAGGCAGGACTGCTCCTCTGCACTGCAGCACCCTCACAGCCCAGGGATTTATTTAAATATCTCCAACTTGATCAGTAAAGCATTATTGCGTTTTTCTGGCACAAATCTCAAGGCAGAAGCAGCTGAAGCAGCTTTTCCCTGGCTGAAGCGGGTGGTGGTGGTGAACCACCAGTATAAACTTTAAACGCACTGATGTGGTACCATGGCTTATTTTTAGCTATGTGTGACTGGTGAATTATTTCTGTTGTCAGGCAGAGCAAAATTTGGTGCTGTCCCACCCAAAGGGTGGAAAAGCTGACTGTGTTTTGGGCTGCATTTTTGGGGTTTAAGCAGTTCACTTAACTTATTGTTTGACCAATACAAAACGAAGTGAAAACCTCCTTCAGGACTTGATTTTTTTAAAATAGGAGATGTTTTTTCCCTAAGCACGGAGCTCTGCTCTTACACTAGAGGCACTGACAGTAGATCAGTCTCTCCTCTGGAGGAAGACAGAGGTGTTTTGCCTTTGCTCTTGTGGTGTGAGGAGGTCAGGGCCAGCAATTTCACCAGCTCTTTGTGTCTCTCTCCATCCCAGCTTCCCAGATGCTGATGTTTGCTGCGTACCTGGCAGTTGTAGTTGCACTTTACCTCGTCCCCCTCACCATCTCCTCCCCCTGCATCATGGAGAAGAAGGCTCTGGGACCCAAGCCAGCCATCCTAGGTCACCGTGGGGCACCGATGGTGAGTAGCGATCCAAGCCCTGTGCTCTGGCTCCTCTGCCTGTGCGGAGGATGCTGCTGGATTCTCCAGGGAATGGATACAACAAATACAACTTTGAGGCACTCCTGCCTAGGATCACTGTGGAAGTAAAGCAGGGCTTGAGCCCAGAGTCAAGTGACACCCTGGATGTTTGAGATACAAACAAAAGGGCAATTCCTGCCTTGCTCAGGCTGATTTGTGCCATTGCATTATTTTGGCTGCTGGTTTTCATGGAATTGTGGAATTCTTCCTTTCACCTTCTCTTAGGTACCAAAACATTGCCGCCATCTTTGGGGTGGCTATTTTTCTTTTTGGGACTCTGAAGAGCTTTGGTTTGTGCTGCTTGTGCAGGTGAAATCAAGAAACGCTTGCTTTGCTGCACACCTTCTTTACATAGTAAAAATAAGGGCAGTTAACCTGGCTGCTGGCCTGATTGATAGCAGCAAACACTGGCAATAAACATCTTCTGCCAGAACAGGAGAAAGGCTTGTCTGGGAAATAAATCTGTGTCAGGTCAGGTCGTCTTTCATTAAATCAAGCTTCAGCTTTCTTGTGCGGGCAGTACAATAATGAGGTCTCATCTCCTGTATCTAGTTATTAAATCCCTAATGGCTTTTGCTTATGAGTTTATCCTCTTGTCCGTGGCAGATTTTTTTTTTTCTTGTTCGTTTTGTGCTTTTTCACTTCCTTTCAGTCTGGTTGAGCAATTTCCTGAAAAGTTAGGCCACAGAATCCCAGAATGGTTCGGGTGGGAAGGGACCTTAAAGACCATCAAATTCCAAGCGCCCTGCCATGGGCAGGGTTATTTATGGGTGCTCTCTAAAATATGGGATTAAAGATACATTTTATTTTATGTTTTAGACAGAATTGTCACTGCCTTGGCATGTTACTCACCTGCCTTGATAGGACACTAATGGCGAAATCCCATGGACTGGCAGATCCCACACTAAGCCCCACACAGGGAACTTCCAAAGGGCATAGTTTTACACAAAAGAAAATACAGTTTCTTAGTTATCACTTTAACCCTGCCTTGTGGGGCTCTGTTGGCCAGTTTGTTGCTTACAAGGAGCAACAATACTGGAAATACTGGAAAAGACAGGTAAAGACGAAAAACTAATAAAAAATAAATTCAAACGATGGCCATTTTTCCAAAAGGACAAGAAAATACCCTTAAATCTTGTTGATGAAACAAAATATCAGATCCTTTTGTGCATAATCACAGAATCCCAGAATGGCTTGGGCTGAAAGGGACCTTAAAAACCACCTTGTTCCAACCCCTTGCCATGGCCAGGGACACTTTTCCCTAGACCAGCCAGAGGTTCACAGTGGCTGCAATTAGTTTGGAATAAAATTGGGTTCTTCTGTCCAGGCTTCTTCATTAACCTCCCCAACAAATGATGCCATGAGTTTCCTTTTTTAGCCCTGGCTAATTGAGGGAAAAACACACTGTGGTGATGTCCAGCTGCAGCAAGGTTGTGCTGCTCTAACACAGTTTCATAATCTTCTTTAAGGAAGGTCCCCAAAGCTCCTGACTCTGTTTGAATGCATTTGCAATGGATTTTTAAGCACAAAAGTAACCAAAATGAGTTCATTCATGGTAATTTTCTAGAAATTACTTGCTGTGTCTCTGCAGCAGGAAGAAATGAATAGTCGCCTGATTTTTGCAAGGGATGAGTCTCTCAAAGCAAGCACAGAGAGGTGTGGAAGAGCTTCTAGAAATCCTGTGCTGGGTCTGTCTGGCTCTCAGTGACATGGGCACGGTTTTAAGAAAGAGAGGAGGTTTGGAAATCATTGCTCTGTGCCCCAAGGTTTCTTTCCCTTAAGGAGCTGGTTGTATGCCTTGTTACAAACCTGGAGTTAGGTTTTAGACATAGCATGCCTGAATATATTGTACCAAGGAGGTATCCCATAAAAAAACCTGGAGAGAGACAGTGAGAAATACAAGCAGAAAGATTGTGCATTTTTTTTAGTTACTGCAGTTGGGCTGTAAAGCCTAGTAAAAAAATAACATTAATCTCAGCAATTTAATTCGTTTAACAGCAGCTGCCCCACTTGGATGCGTCTTTGCCTTAAACATGCTTAATTTGGGGCTTCAGCTCCTGCTTTCTTGGTGGAATAGACAGGCTGGGAGGACGGAAATCCCTGTATCTCCGATTTTCCTTTGTCACAAAACCCTTCACATGGCAGGGTATATAAATCCCTGGTACAGAGCAATCCTGCCTCCAGAGTGGTGCCACCTCTGGGAATAGGCAGCATCTGACACTGGTGGAAAAGGTTAAATTTGCTTTCCTGGCTTTCTGGCTGATCTTTACTGAGTTACATCATCGGTGTCAGTGGCTTGTGCAGTGCGCTCAGGGCTGGGATCGACCGAGAGGTTCAGGAGCCAGGGAGGGCAGGTTTAGGATCGATGATGGACTCACTGGCAGAGGCAATTACTTCTGTGAGGGTGACAGGCTGGGGACTCACTGCATGCTCACAGGGAGATCTGTCTGTGCCTGAAGGGTTGTAATCACAGGATCACAGAATAGTTTGGATTGGAATGCACCTTAAAGCTCATCTCATTCCTCTGCTCTGGAATGGGCAGGGACACCTTCCACTATCCCAGGGTGCTCCAAGCCCCGTCCAACCTGGCCTTGGACACTTCCAGGGATCCAGGGGCAGCCACAGCTTCTCTGGGCACCCTGTGCCAGGGCCTGCCCACCCTCACAGAGAACAATTCCCTGCTAATGTCCCATCTAACCTTGCCCTCTGTCACTTTAAAGCCATTCCCCCTTGTCCTCTCACTGCCTGTGTAAAATGTGCTCTCCTTTTTTCCAATCCCCATTTAAGTACTGCAGGGCTGCAGTGAAGTCTCCTCAGAGCCCTTTTAGGCACTAGGAGGCTCTCTGAGATCTTCCCAGAGCCTTCTCTTTTCCAGGCTGTACATCCCCAGCTCTCCCAGCCTGTCTTTGTAGGAGATGTTTCTGTAGGGGGGTGGGTCCAAAAAGCAAATATTGAACTGTAGAGAGAGGATCACCTTGCAGGGTTACCCTGCTGAAACCTGAGCTACTTGGGAAGGGACACTTGAGCTGGTGAGAGCAACCCAAGGCGATGTGAGCAGGTCTGGCTGGGATTCTCCAGATCCTTGTGGCTGCTGCTCTCTGCTGACAGCTCTGGGAATGTGTGGAGAACTCCTCTTGGAGCTCGACCTTGGGTGACCCAGTGCAGGGCTGTGTGCTGGGGGTGTCGCTTCTGTCTTTGCCTAAACAAGTCTGGCTTTGACTGGGAGCTGTTCTAGGAAGATAACGTGGCTCTGTGCTGCCTTTGTTGAGCAAACATAAAAATGAACTTGTGGCTGGAGCCACAGGAATTCAGTGCTGAGATACCAGAGCTGGGTGAAGGTTGGTGCTGACACTTGCTCTGATTATTTTACCCCAAAGCTTTGCTGGCCTGAGCCTTTGAAGTGATGAGAAAACAAATGTCACTTAGAGCCATTCTAAATGCTTAAGCAAGTTTTTGTATTTATTTTTATTTTATTATTATATCTTGCATGGTGCAGTTGGGCCTTTGCCCTTAATTATTCCTCTTTGCAGTCCCTGAGTAAATCATGGGATGTTGAATGCTCATTGCGTCCTGATGGAACTGATCATGGTGGTGGAAAAACAGGGTGTTACAGGTGCTCTAAACCTGAAAAAAAATTAGGGGGAAAGTAATTTATTTTTCAAAAATAACTTTATTTTGATGTGATTCAGTGCAGAAAACCTGCCAGGCTTCCTTTCCACAATTGTATTTTTTTTCCTGGTCTGCCTGTTGTTTCATGGGTGTTTTGGGAGTAGCTATACTGTTCTGTACTACTTTTGTAGAAAAGCAAAGTATTTGTCTTCACACCATTTTTATTTTAAACAAACCCTAATTCTGTTACCATCTGCTCCATTCAACAGGGAGGAATTTCAAATAAAATCTGAGTCCTTCTCTCTGATAGCCACAGGGATAAATTTTCTAAGCTTAAGGCTATTTTTTAAATTGTTGTTAAAACTAACTAGAAGATTTTTTTATTAGAGAAACTGTCTGATTTTTAGATTAATAGATGACTTTATGGAATGGGTAGATGTGGGAGTAAAATGTGTCTTACAGAATGTGTGGTCTAGTTGTTCTCCATGGTGTGGAAGAGACAGGAATTTTTGGGCACAGAGATGTAGAATAACAACATTTTGGGTGACTTAGGACAGACACCCTGGTATCTCCAAATTATTCTCCCAGCATCCTTGCTGACACTGTTTTGTAAACATCCCTCATGCTACTGATCTCTCATTGCTTTTTTTTCTGTTTTCCTAACAGCTGGCACCAGAAAACACTCTGATGTCCTTCCAGAAGGCAGTGGAGCAGAAGGTGTATGGAGTCCAGGCTGATGTGGTGTTGAGGTAGGTCAGTGTGCTGGCTGCTCTGAGGCTGGCTGTGGATAATCCAAGCTGGGAATGGCCCAGCATATCCAGTGTGTGGTCACTGCAGCTTTTTCCCACTGGAAAAGGCTGTCCTGGTAAACTCATCCTGTAACTCCTATGTCTCCATTAGATGCTGCTGATTATTTCACTGAGGTGATGGTTAAAGATGGAGTTGTCCAAATGAAGGAACCTGGATCCCTTTGTCATCTTCATTTGCAGGAAGGCTGTAGTTGATCCTAGAGCCTGTTTTATTCCAGTGAAACACAGCCTGGCCTTGGGAATAGACAGAGCTGCTTAAATGTGACATTTTCTGGGATACCCCAGGTGCAGTCAAACTGACTTTGTGGCAGTGGAGGATCTTCACCAACCTTGAAAAACCATCCCAAGAATGCACCAGGAGGAAGCTCTTCCTTCTCCTCTTCCTCTGCCTCCCAAGGCATTAATCTTTAGGGAAGAAGGAACCTGGTGACTGTCAGAAAGTTGTTCCTTGCTGGCAAATGTTGAGCTGAGTGGACAAGACCAATTAAAAGAGAATTTAGAGAGGATTATTTCAAGAACCATGCTTTGTTCCAGGAGTTTGATAGTTCCTTCATATTCCTTAATATACCTGCTCCCGGTTTGTCCCAGTACCACAAGAAAGACTCAAAGCAGTTATTTTATTTTTTTCCCTGACTGCTTTGGAGGTCTGTGTCAATGGGCAGATATTTTTGCCTGGTGGAAGGAAGTTGAATTGTTAAGTGTTTCCTTTTCATTTTTTTGAGAGAAAATTATTTTAAAACTGAAGGAATTTCTTTCCACTGGTGAGTGGAAGGTCACTGTGGAAGGATGAATTGGGATGTATGATATACACTTCTTGTTTTTTCCAAAATTAGTTCATCAGCTGTTGTGAGGGGACAAGTACTTGAGTGTCTAGCTCCCAGATGAGCACTTGGCTCATGTGGCTGAATCCATTAACACTGGCCAAGGAGAAAGGTGGGCTTTGGGAGCAGGAGAGCTGGAAAAGCTCCAAGATCCTTCCCCACTGCCACTCAGCCATCGCAGAGCAGCACGTAAACCTCAGGCTTAAACAATGCCCTTGATGGCCCAGTTTCCTGAGCCTTCTCCAGGAGACCTGAGTGCCTTCAGAAAAAGAGGATTCCATTGACTGTCAGACTGAAAAGTGGGATATTGGTGCAGCTGGCAGCACCCTCGGGAAGGGTTTGCAGCACACCACCCCTTGCTCAGGTCTATCTATCCCTCAGAGAGATGCTCTTTGTGCCTGTGGCGGGATGGGTCCATCCCTCCTGGAATATTCCCATGTTCTTCTAAGCATGTATCAGCATGGGTGGGCAGCTTGGACATGCACTCAGAGCCATCTCATCCTGCTCCATACCCATTCCACATCCCAAACCAGTTGGAAAGCCAGCTTTGCTCCAGGCAGCGGGAGCTTGGAATTGCTGCCTGTTCCTCTCTCTCTTCCACCCCCTCTCACATCTCTTCTTCTAAAGCTCTGATTCCTGTCTCTGAATTATTGCTTCAAACCTGGGCCTGCCAAGACACTGTGGTTAGCCCTGAGTGGTGCTGGGTGACTCTGTGAGGGAAGGGTTGGAAAGCAGGGAGCAAATGTCAAGTGCCCCATAGGATTTCTGCATTGTGGTTAAGGCTTAGCAGTGCCCTGCTCTTCTATGAGATGTTAAACTTGAGCTCCTGTCTCTTTTAAACACTCCACACTCTTCATTCTGCAGTTGCTTGGCATTTTTTTTTAAATTTTATTTTTAACTGTATTTATTAAACCCATTCTGACTGCAGCAGTGTGGGATTGCCGTGTCAGCGGCTTGCTTTGGGCTGGGGGGAAGGAGTTGGCACAGCACAGGCCAGAAATAGCAAATAAAGATGCCACTGACCTTTGTGAGAAGGGACTTCTGAGGGCAGTGGTAAAGCTGAGGCAACATTTGCTCCATCATCTAAAACTGGGTTTCATTTTCCCTCTGGGAAATGGCTCTGTGTTGTCTTCTAATTCAAATGGGATTTGTCATTTCACCCCATCCCCTTTCCAGACTTTATCTGAGTCTCCTGTTAGGAACATGGGCTCCTTGCTTTGGAAAATGTCATTGTTATCAGGCTGGCTGCTCTGGGTTTGTCCTGATTTCTGGGTGCAGACAACTGTCCCCCTGCCCTTGATAAAAACTGTCACTGCCCTGCATGGTTTTGCCACTGATCTGGTCACAGAAAACAGAGTGGAAGAAAGTTTAAAGAGTTTTTTATGCTTTCCAGAACCATTATTCTGTAATATCTAGATGACTTAAAAGCCCCAGGGCATGCATTTGGCTGTTTAGTTTCATCTGAGAAGTGTTTTTTTGTTGTTTTGGTTTTTTTTTTTTTAATGCATGAACTTAACTCATGTGGGCATGAAACCAATTTTCAGTTGGACAAGGCAGTTTCAGAGCATTTTGGTAGTTTGGAACCCTTGCATCTTGCTGAAAGCATGATGCTCACATATAGTCTGAGAGGCTTTGAAAATCTCCCTCCTGATCTGCTGTGAGCAGTTTGAGGAGAGTTTGTGTGTGCCTGTGCATCCAGGGAAACCGATGATGTTTTGGGGAGCTGCAGAAGCTTTGGTGAGCCTTCAGGGTGGGTGTTCTTGTCAAAGCCACCCGAGTTTGAACTTTTTGAGGGGATAAATGGGGAGGAGAGAGGGAGAGGTGGATGAGGCATGAACGGGGGGTTATGTCAGTGTAGGAATGACTGCCAACATCTAAGAGATGTTTTCCTCTGTGTGCACCTCAGGTGCTCTTGGGGATGGAGGGGTTTTCTTGGGCTGGAGGATTTTGATGTGAAGCCCTAACAGAGGCTAGGGTGGGAAGGGACATTTCTCCCCTCCACCTGTAACAGGGCCTGTCTTTGCAGCTATGATGGGGTGCCCTTTCTGATGCATGACAAGACTCTCAGGAGAACAACGAACGTGGAGGAGGTGTTTCCAGAGCGGGCCTACGAGCACTCCTCCATGTTCAACTGGACTGACCTGGAAAAGCTCAACGCTGGAGAGTGGTTCCTGCAGGTGGGTACCGTGGAGCTATGGGATCACAGCTCATGCCCAGGTCCTCTTTGAGGGGGAGAGGTGTAGATCCATCTCCTCAGTGATGTGGTGCAGCTGGACCAAGTGTCCATGGACCTCGTTTAGTTCTGTCTCTACTAAATTTAGGCTTGGTCTAAGCCATGTTGTCTTTCTGTGCCTTTTCTGCCACCTGGAAAAAGGGGTCTTAAGCCTGGCTGACACCACAAAGAACTTCAAGACCCCCAGGAGGCTGAATGTGATTATAAAGAAGACAGAAAAAGCAGTGTGTTGTACACTGTTCCCCTTTTTTTGAATTTAATTTTGGGACAGTCATCTCCACAAAGAAGTAAGAAATTCAGCCTTTGCACTGGGGGGGAGTCTGGGCTTTGTGGCAGTAATCCTGGGATGTGCTTTGCTTTCAGCACGACCCTTTCTGGACAGCGGGGTCTCTCTCAAGGGCTGACTACTTGGAGGCTGCCAACCAGTCAGTCTGCAAGCTGGAAGATATGCTGGAGGTGATCAAGGACAACACATCCCTCATCCTGAACTTCCAGGACCTGCCAGCAGCTCATCCCTACTACAGCACTTACATCAACATCACCCTGGAAACCATCCTGGCATCGGGAATTCGGCAGCAGTCTGTGAGTTCTGTGGGGTTCCCAAAATCGGCCTCCTTATGGTTTCTATGAATCCTTGGGTGTCTCCAGTTGGGCATCAGTCCCTGGGGGATTGACTCTGATTTGAAATGCCACTCTGTGCCAGGAAGTTGTGCTGGGCACCGTACCTGTGGTCCCAGAGGCTGGAATGGACCACCTGGTACAGCTCAGGAGAGCTTCTCTCTGGGTATAATGAAACTGGTTATTCCTCTTTTTTTTTTAAGCCCCCTTGAAGTCCACAACAAAGATGAAGAGCAAGAGAAAAATAGTTGAAACATAGATGTGGGGATGCGGAGTGGGATTTCTCCCTCAGGTTTTTGGTTCCCTATTGAAAATCTATGTGGCTGCTTCTGTGCTGCTCTGATGCTTTGGTAGATGAGTGTCACTGAGTTATTAAGACCAGGCTGGTTGGGGCTTGGAGCAGCCTGGTCTAGAGGAAGGTGTTGGAATGAGATGACTTTAAAGGTGCCTTTCCACCCAAACCGCTCTGTGATCAATGATCCACTTAACCTCTGGCAGCTGAGTGTGAGCTATTGATTTGACGTGCTTTGGAATCATGGCATGAGCTCAGGGAATTCCATACCCTGGGCTAGAGTGTTCCCTTTAGTGTAGAGTGTAGCTTTGGGAACCACTTTTGCCATAACCTGTGCCCTGCCTTGCCCCCCCACAGGTGATGTGGCTGCCAGACACAGAGAGGCAGCTGGTGAGACAGGTTGCTCCAGGTTTCCAGCAGACTTCTGGCCTCAAGCTGGATGCAGAGCGCCTGAGGGAGAAGGGCATCGTGAAGCTCAACCTGCGGTACACGAAGGTCACGAATGAGGATGTCAGGTACTGCCCCTCTGTGGGAGCCCGCAGCATCCTTTCCTCAGCATCCCAGCCTGTCTGGCTGCACAGAGGGATCTTTTCAGATGCATTTGCTCTTGAAAGCTTGAGCTGTGCAAGCTTTTCCCTACCCATCATCCAGAATCCAGGCTGTTTCTGGGAGTGCACAGCTGCCTCTGACATCTCTACGTGCTGTCTCAGGATATGCTGATCCTCTTTGAAATACAAAATGTATGAATTGGCTGATTCTTATTACATTCAGAGCTCTGGGAAAAAGTGAAGGCCTTTCACACTGAGTTGCCTCCGAGTGTTGCTTCATCCTCATTAGCAGCTGCCCTTTGCTTCCGTTTTTCTGCTCCAGAGCTGCTGCCATGGAATTTTGATTAGCCTAAAGTCTGGATATGCTTGCAGAAATTTCTCTTTGCAGAAAGAGAAACTCCCGTCCTGTATCATCCATTTAGACTGATCAACTCTTTTCTGTAATGACCCTGGCACAGTGAGGGGTTCCTGTCCTGCCTGAGCCTGTATTTGAACTGTGTGGTGTTTCAGCTCCCAGCTTTGCCCCCTTTCTCAGGGAGGGCAGATTGTTTCTAGTAGGGTTTTTCTGGTTTTTAAAATCTAAATTGAACAGGTTTGCAGAAGATAAATCTCTCCAAAGGAGCTGTCTTGCTGCATGTTAGAGCTGGAAGTAGGGAAGAGCTGAGCCCGCAGCTGTTTGAGAGCATGGCTCTGTTTAGGGTGATCCAGCTGTGTCTTTCTGTGGCTGCTAGCAGTCAGTCCAGCTCCTCACCCTTAAAACCAAGGTTGTGCTTTACCTGCAGGATAATTCCTGCTTATTTTTCCTCCTGTTTGCTCTGTCCCATGGAGAGGGCTCTATGCCAACTCGCTCATCTATCCCAGTTTATCAGCCTCAATCTCCCATCCATCCCACCTGAGCTGTAAGAGCTGTCACCTGAATGTTTCTTGAACCCTGTGGTGCCCAGTCAAATGTTGCTGCAGCTGTGGTTTAACGCAGTTCTCTCAATTCTCCCCAAATCCAGCACCTGGATGTAACATTGCTGCAGCCACCCCTGCCCTTGAGAACCCCTTTGGAGCACCTTATTTGTGTTGTGAGCTTGGAGATGTCCACGTCTTGCACTGTGGCCTTCCACCTCAAAGTGTTTTGCCAGTGTTAAACTGCAGGGATTAATCTGTGCTGCCCATGTGAGGGAGATTGTTGATGCTTCTGCTTCACAGATAAGGAAACAGAGCGATTTATGTGAATTATGTGGGTACCAGGTAATTGCCAGTGCTTGGTTTGCTGCTGGCAGGTCCTGGACCCCAGCAGGCAGTTTTAGCTGCTTGGAAAATGACCTCAGGAGGCTGGGAGCTGTAACTCTGCAATTGTCCCCGAACCAAGGGCATGGAAGTTGTAGGAATTGATGTTGGAAACAGGTCTGTCAGTGTTTAATTAAGCAAATTGCCCCTGAAGTGTTACAGGCGTCTGAGGCAGATGCTAATTTCGCATCAGCATGATGAGATGGTTGTTCCAGAAACACACCATGTCCATCATTCCTGGGGAAGTACCTGAGGTGGTCTGTGGCCTGTGCCAGACAGCAGCCAAGAGCTGAGGAAAGGTGTCAGGATCAAACCATTGGCTTGCAGTGCCCTCGGGTTGCTCACAAAGTGCCCACCACCCTGTTAAAACTCGATTTCACACATTTCATACCGAATAAACCAATCTGTGGTTGATGGCAAGAGCTCCTCTTGGAGATGAGGTTTGGTGGGGTCCCGCATGTCACCCTGTGTGTCCCCTGGCAGGGACTACGCCATGGCCAACCTGAGTGTGAACCTGTACACGGTGAACGAGCCCTGGCTGTTCTCCATCCTGTGGTGCACCGGCGTCCCCTCGGTCACCTCCGACAGCTCCCACGTCCTCCGCAAGGTGCCTTTCCCCATCTGGCTCATGGTAAGCACCACCCTGGGAGGGGCTGGGAGCCCTGGGAGGAGGAAATGCAGTGGGTGGGTGTAGAGGTGTCAGCCACTGCAGCCCTGTGTCTAGGGGGATTTTCCAGGGAGGTTTGGAACCAGACCTACCAGTGCCTGAAAGGACAGAGATCACGTTTACAGCATGGGGACTGTGCCTAAAAGCTCCTGTCTGCACTTAAAATGGTCGCTGCATGGTTACATTTCCCTATTTTCCCCCAGACCTGGATTGCCAAACAACACCTTGTCCTCACCCTGAGGTGAGCTGAGATAGGAAACTTTCAGCCCAGAAAACTCTGAGAAAATGTCAGCACACAGAAGGAGGGAGAGTTTCAAATTGTTCCTGTTTGCAGTTTTCCCTGATAGTTTTGGATGACAGCCTGGCATTAGGAAGGTCATAAATGTTGTGATTTATACCTGACCCCTGCAGCTCTGTGCTTTTCTTGCTCCTTGGTGGTAACTCCAGCCATGTGTGGTCTCCCTGTGATTGCACAAACCCAAATGTTTAAGGTCTGCTTCTGTTTTCTGTCTTGCAGCCTCCAGACGAGTACCACCTAATCTGGATCACGTCTGATCTCATTTCATTTCTCGTAATTGTAGGAGTTTTTATATTCCAGAAGTAAGTTTGTTACAGCTCTGCTCTTGTATTTGTGACCTGTGTTTTTGTCCAGATTGTTGGGTGGAGATGGGACAGAGGAGCAACCTGACCCTCAGTTCTTGGATTGCAATAGCAGGGGAAATATTTCTTTAAAAATCCTTGCAAACATTAATTCCACTCCCAAGACGGGATGTACAATTGGATGCAGAATTTTAAGAACGAGAGATCACAAATTAGTAGTGTCAGAGGCCTTGCTTTACTCCTAAAATGTGTGGAGGAGAAACTGTAAATGCATTAGGGAAATGGATGTTGAGAAAGACATTACAGAGCTTTAAAGGAAGAAGAGGAGAGGGGTTTTGAGATTCCATCATTACAGTGTTCAAAAAGAACATGTTGTTACAGTTTTCTTAAATCAGTTATTGCTGTTTGGATGAAGAACTAGAAATATTATGGAATCACAGAATGGTTTGGGTTGGAAGGGACCTTAAAGATCATTTAGTTCCAACCCCCCTGCCAGAGGCAGGGAGTTACTATGGGAAACGTTATGATACTGCAAATCAAATCAGTTGCTTTGTTAGAAAGAAGAAGGAGAAGCTCTACTCCAGAAGTTGGACATTTCTGCAGCAGAGGACTTGTTCTTCCAAGAGGCTTTTGCAGGACAGACCGCTTTCCCTGATGTTGCAGTTTCTCTACCACATGAAAGAATTGGTAGCAAGGTTGAGGATATGTCAAAACTGAATCAGAGCAGAATTGCCCAACTACCACCTGCTGATGTGATTCAGCTCTGGGGAACGGGGCTTCGCATTTGGCCTTCAGTGTCATGGTTGATTTTTTTTGTGTGTTTTTGTTTGGTTTGTTTGGTTATTTTTCCCCAAGTCCTTTTTGGGGCAAACCAGAGCTACTTCCTTCATGCAGGGATGAGGGGGTGGGTGGGAGCAGAGGCGCTGCTTCGATGTGCTCGTCCTCTGTCTTCCGCATGGCTTCTCTCTCCTCCGTAGCCGTGGGTAGGGACTGCTCCTGCTCTTCTGCTCCAGCCCCGGTGACAGGATCATGGCAGCCTCTCCAGAGGGGAAATACCAACTGTGATGACTTCTAACTAACCTTTTTTTGCCTCTTTGCCTTGTTTATTTTCTTACTGCTCTGACTGTTGTGCATGTTCCTCCTCTTTCTCTCTCTGCTGCATTCTGGCATCTCACAGCTATCACATGATCAGGTAATTCTGGTGCTTTCCTCCTCTTTCTCTTTTTCATTCAACCTTCCTTTCTCTCTTTCTTTCTCCCTCTCTGCTATGGCTTCACTGCAGACAGACAGGGTAGGATGCAGCTTTTCCTGAAGCTTTCAAACATCTGGCTTCAGGAGGGCACCGTGAGGGTTTGAACATTGCATAGTCCATAGCCATGAGCACCATGGAAGTCTGATGCTGAAGCCAGTGCATATTTTGAAGGCAATCTGACTTTCTGTTACAATGATCTAAGTCACTGCCTTTCTAAAACATCCCATGTCTGAGGTCCTGGGGCATTCCCAGAGGATGTAGTGCTTTCTCTGTGGAAATAATCCCATGCAAAATACCCCTTTCTTCCTGTGTTTGAGACCAGCCTCTTCTAAACTGGCCTACCCTAAAGAAAATCGTGGAATCTATTCAATTATATACAGTAACGCTTCTCTAATTAATTCTGTAATAACTGGAAAGGTTTGGCTCATCAATTGCTAGCCTCAGAGCTTGGGATCTTCCCAAGTTACACCACTGTGAAACTGGAAATACAGTGTGAAAATAGAGAGCACTGCAGTAGGGGAGGGAACTGAGCCTGGGGCACTGGATTTGAAGCACCATCAGTCAGAATTCCAGATTTCTCCTGGCATTGGCTGTTCCCATCCCTTTGGAGGGAAGCACTGTCACTTGTCTGCAGTAAAGCCTTCGCTGCCACCCTACTCGGACCAAACTCTTCCCGTGTTCCCTTCTCCATTGCTCCCGCTCTGTGCCATGGGGTTGTATTCCTTAGGAATTTGTTGCCCCCTGCCTCTGCCCACCCGCTGCGTCAGGGTCGGCTCCTGCAGGTGTCCATGAGGTGCTTTGGATCACAGTGTTATGGCCTCGTGGCATCTCCCCAAAACAGGGCCTGGCTGCGGGGCCGGGCTGAGCCCTCCTGTGGGTGCAGGGAGGTCAGGTGTTCTCTGCTTCTCGCCTCCCCCTTGCTCGTGGATGAGGAGAAGGCAGGCATGGAGGAGCTGGGCAGGCTTTAGGCAGGAGCAGGCACAGGAGGGGGACTCTCTGCAGCTGGCTTGGCTCTGTGCGCGCTCCATCTTAACCACCTCAGTGCCGATCAACACCATCGTTTCCTCGACCTGCCCCTCTCCCAGCCCCTTTCCATGGCATTGAGCATCTCCCCTCCTACCCCAGGGTCTGGCCACGGCCCTAACCCGGTGTATGCTGTCTCTGTGTTGTTGTCCCAGTATTTTTTAGTCTGTTCCCACCCCGTGTCCGTCTGGTCTGCTCTGACGCCAGCCTCCCAGAACAGGACCTTCCTGCTGTCTCTCTGGCCTTTTTGCACGCTGCTGTCCCAAACCTGGTCCATCACAACAGAGTCCAAGGGGGTAGGAGAGGTGCTATTTTCTATTCAACCAGCTTTTTGGAGACCCCGAGGCTACTGAGCGCAGCACAGAGTGTTTTGTGTGGTGTTGGTTGGAGTTGCATCGTGGTTAAATGTACTGGTGGCTCTTCTAAGAGGGTATTTCAAAGCACCCCTGAAAGATGGGGTTACCTTCTCCGGGCTCAGTCAGCGCAATGCACCCCTGTGAGAGGAGCCATCATCTCCTTGTGTGGGTTTGACCACCGTGGGTCTGCCCACGGCCACCACAGGAGATGGAGAGCACAGAGCAGTGCTTGCTCCTCTTAGCAGGAGGAGAAAAGCCCTTGGTCCTTGCACATGTTTGAGGCTGGGCTCTCTGTGCCTCAGAATGACCCGTGTCCTCCATGGGATGGCTGGGATCTGTGGGCAAGAGGTCACTTTTGGCCACAGAGTGACTTGATGCTGAAGATCCTGGCGTGGTGGGCAAAGAAAAGGCTCATTGTTGTACCAATGTGTTTTGGTCCTGATTTAGAGTTTAAGGAGAGTCTTATCCTGTGAGATCTTGCAATCACATTGGCCTTAGTGGGATCTGCCTGCAGGGGACACTAAGGCCAAAAATATGTTCCAGGTCAGAGTGGCTCAGTTTAGATGATGATGATAGAACAAAAAAAAAATTTTTTTATTTTAAAATTTGTTTCGTACTTTAATGTCTTTGCCTCCTTGTGCTTCCTCTGCATTGCTTCTGTCCATGGGTCTGTGAGTTGTGTTGTGTTGCCATCCCACCCCTTCTTTTCTGTGTAGCCTTCATCTGCACCCTGGTCAAAGCCTGATGGTCACCCAGGGTCAAACACTGGGATTTAGGAAGGGGGTGGAAACCCCATAAAATAGACACCAGCTAGATTTATCTGGGGGAAAAAAATTGCAGAACCTCTTTTGTGGATGTTGATTTGTCAGGCTGATGCTGTAGACCCAGGCTGGAGATTTGTGGGCTCCTCAAATCTTCTGCTCCTGGGGTGGGTAGCGGGTTAGAAACTGAAGAGAAGGTGATTATCAGCTAAATGAATAAATAATCACCTCTTGTGTGGATGAGCCACTAGATGGTGCCAGCAGATCAGAAACCTCATAAGTCACCCTAAATCCATGCTGTTTCTTTATTAAATAGCTTTAGAGCATCCCTGGCTCTTGCAGGGAGAATGGGATTTACTGATGGGTCAGTGGGATGTGGGCTATGAAAGCCTGGCCTAAACATCATTCCTTTGTGGCAGGATCTTGGGTACAGGTGCCTTGGCTGAGCCCACCAGGCCGTGTTTTCCCTATTCCAGCAGCCCACCTTCCCCTCCTCATGAGGGTCTGCCACAGGGCTGCTCTCAGTGCCCCAAGTGCCCCATCCCCATGGCTGTTAAATCCGTCCAAAGATGGGCATTCCCCCACTGCCCTGGACAGCCCTTTTGGGGAAGGAGTATTTCCTAATACCCAATCTAAACCTCCCCTGACACAGTCAGAGGCCATTTCCTTGCTGTGTCTCAGGTCTAAGACTTTAAATTGTCTCTGAGCTCTCTTCTCCCACAAGCCTGACTGGTGAGGGAAAGGTTGTGGTTTCTTTACTTGCCTTGTTCTCTTGTTTCTTCTCTCTAAAAGTTAGAACACCTCTGTCTCCTTTCTACAACTGGAGAAGGCTGTGGGACGGCTGCAGTCCTTGGGGAAATTAGTTCATGGATTTGTGAATCCATAGGTCTAATTCCTGGGTGGAGTTAGGGTGCTCAAGGTTGTTAAAGATGCCTGAGGTAACACTCATCTCTGAACATCCTCCTACCACGTCGGGTTGTGTATGTGCAAGGGAGCAAAGGGACTTGGTGGCCTCTTGCGCTGAGGATGCTCTTGTGTCTGGAGAGACCAGTCCCTGAAATCCTGCTCCTGTCTTGCAGGTGGCGCCTGGGAAGCATCAGGACCTACAACCCGGAGCAGATCATGCTCAGCGCTGCCGTCCGCCGCTCCAGCCAGGATGTCAAGATCATGAAGGAGAAGCTGATCTTCTCAGGTAGGGGTGGGGCTGGTGGGTCCCTCCCTCAGCTGCCACCCTGCTGAGGGAGGAGCTGGTCTTGATTCAGGGGTCTTTTCCTGCTTTGGGTCAGGGGACTGGACTGACCTTGCTGCACCGCACTTGTGGGATATGGGCATGGCTCATGGGGGTTGGAATGGGATGATCCTTAAGGCCCTTTTCAACCCAAACCCTTCTGTGATTCTGTGATCCATCCCAAACTGGTTCAGGTCTGAGCACTGATATGCTCAGAAATCCTGCATTTAGCTTCCCGAGTTATCCCATGTCACACTGTCCCACATCCTCTCCACTCTCCATTGTCAGAAGCCATAAACCCCACTAATAACAGCACATGTGACCACAAATACAGTGATGAGTTTGGGGTAGACCTGGAATTCAGTGACATTAGAGGCTGTGGCATTCCTGATATCCTTGTACTCCTCCGAGTTTGTTTCTGTTGGAACACACTGGTAATGTGTCCATCACATGCCACCTCTAAGAAGGATCTCAAAAATGTGAGCAAAGATGGAAATGTTTAGCTTTAAAAGGTTAAATGTGGTGCATGAAGCTGGAAAACTCACCTTTGAAGGAATGTGAATATAATCCCCCCACCCCCTGAGCTTTGTTATGGGTTTTCTTTTTTTGTATTTAGGGTCTGGAGATGCCCAGCAGGGATCAGGGTTTAGTGCACTGGGCACAGACACAGCAAAAAGGCAACTTTGCTTATTGTGTGAAATGCTGGCCAGAGATGGTGAAAATCAGGTGTAAATCCAGGGAACCCAGACAAGGAAAGCAGTTGGGCACAGCAGAATTAAACTTCCCTGACATGTCCTGGACATAAAACATCCCAGACATAAAATACCCATAGAGGTAGGGGATGGAGATTGAAGTTTTGTGCCTCTGAAACAACTTGTCTTGCCTCAGGTGCATGTTTTACCATTACAACATTTGTGGGTGCAGGTTTTTCCCAGTGAAACCAGTGACTAGAGGAGTCAGTCCTTTTCCAGGATGGCCATTTGGGTAGGGAGTAGGTTCAGTACTTTGTACCACTCTCCCACAGGTGACTTGCTCACCCTGTGACAGTAACATCAGGTGTAGGGGGGGAATCCAGCTCTGCCTCTGGTGGTGGCAGGATTTTGAAGGGCTGAAATGTAGAGCTGAGCTCCAAATTGGAGGCAGATGCTGTTCAGAAGTGGTTGTAAATGAGTGCAGTATTCCTAATTCCCTGTAGGATCCCACAGGCTGGGATTGCATGGCTGCTCAGCACCTCAGTTTCCCCATGCAGGGGGGAATGCTCCTGTGGTGACATCCCTGCTTTCTCTGCCCTTCCCAGAGATCAACAGTGGTGTGGAGACCACGGACGAGCTGTCCTTCTGCTCCGAGAACGGCTATGCCAACGAGATGGTGACGCCCACAGATCACCGGGACACCAAACTCCGGATCAACTGAGGGCTCTGCTCCGGCCCTGTGCGCGCTCCGGCAGCGAGAGCCGTGCTCTCCTGCTTCCCATGGGATGGGAACCTCTGAAGAACTGCTGGTCGGGCAGAAACCCCGTCCCACTCCCCACCACTGGCTGCTCCACCTCCCTGGTTGTGAGGCTGGGGGGCTTATTTTTGTAAATATGTAGAAAATCTGAATTTTTTTGTCCTTTTTTTTTTTTGAGTGTAATTTTTCCAGGGCATGAGTGGAAATACTGTGTTTATTAAATCCTCAACCTTATGGCTGAAGTTCTTTGAATCTTGATGTGAGAGCCTGAGTCCCCTTGGGGGGTTTTGGGAGCAACATGTTGGACATGTGTCCCCTTTCTCCCCCTTTCCCTAATCCAGTCCTTCCCTTGGTGCAGCGACTGTGTAGCTGAATGTTGTGATGTTCTTGTGAAGTGTTGATTTTATGGTTTCTTTTCTTCTGTTTTTCCCTCGTTCCCCTTTTCCTGGGCAATGAAATGGTAGCTCTGATGCAACAGGAGGCTGTTGGGAGAAGAGAAGCTTGCCTAGGAGAGGAATTTACGCTGCTCTTCCCTGCTGAAGTTCAGAGCCAGGGGAAGGGCTTGCACTGGCTCAGGTGCTTGGGCACCTGCTCCTTGTCCCATACTCCTTCCCCAAAGCCTGGATGCTCGATGGGGAATGGCCTTCTTGGAACGTCCTGCCGCAGTTTTGAAGGTAAATCCTGAGTATTGGCTGTAGATTGGTCTCTGCTGGCAGCAGTTTTTGATTTTTTTTTCCCCCTTTTTTTCTCTCTTCTCCACAAGCTGGGCTCTGCTGGGAGCCCAGATTCCTTATGACAGACAGGCAATGCCATGGGCACCATCGCTGCTGGGATCTGGCTGAAGTGCCTGCCACTCCAAGTGGCATTTGCAGTCACTCCTTGCTTCCCTTCTGCAAGAGGAGGTGGTGGTGCAGTGGGAGCTTCCCCCTCTCTGGGCTGAGGAGATGCCCATGGGTGAAGAAGTTGTAAATAGTTTGGAAGGCGAAGCAGCCCCGGGATATAATTTATTCCTGCAAGGAGACCTTTGCTCCTTGCTGAAATAGCAGGATCTTTAAAGCTGCACGTTGTGTCCTCCAGAGGAGTGATGGTCTTGCAACTGATGCTGATGGGCTCTGAAGGCAGGAGCTCCCATCAGCAAGTTTCCAATGCAAAAGGCTTTAAACCAAAATCTTAGACTAGAGGTTAAAAGTAAAAAAAAAAGAGAGGGGAGAAGGCAGTCTGGGGGATGCTGATTTACATCACATTCCACACCCAAGGCCACAAGAGAAACAGCCCTGAGCAGTTTGTTCTTGTTTTGGAACTGCTCTGTCCTTTTAAGCTGAAGTCCAGTGGCATTTTGAAACCCTGGAGTTTTGGGCTTAGTGTGTAAGAGTTGGGGGCAAAAGTGGCTGACTTACCTGCGTGAAAAAAACACATTGATAATGACAATGTGAATTTTGATGCTCTAAAAAGCACCACCTAAGATCAAGACTTTATTCCTTTGCATCTCCCTGAGTTTTTATGAATGTAAGTGGAATAAGCCCCTGGTCCATGCTCCCTCTTACCTTCCCCAAATACTGTCCTTCTCCATGGTACTCTCCAGTCCGTGAAATATAGTGTGTCTTGTTCTGCAGCACTGCAAGATTTTTGTGGATTTGAAGGTATTTTGAGAACTAAGTTGCTTCTCCCTTTGATGTGGTGCTGTATTGAAACATTCCTAGTGGATTGTCATTGCCAAGTGAGAGATGTTGTTAAACCTCAGCATCTGTCGGTGATCACCTGCATGTTCTGTTTTTATTCTTGGAGATGACTTTATTGAAAGGTTAAGTGCTTGAAAGCTTGGAAGTGTTAAAAGCAAACCAACAAAGAATTGTTTTCACAATTAACTTTTTTTTTCTTTTTTTTTATAAGAAGACCCAAATTTCATGCATACTACACTGACTGTTACTATCCTGAATATTTGCTACCTTTGGGTTTTTTTGGGTTTTTTTTNTTTTTTTTTTTTTTTTTTTTTTTTTTTGGGAAAAAAAAAGAGGATGATACTTTTTTGATGAGAATAGAGCTAGACCAAAATAAACTCTGCAATGCTCTGTGAAATAAACTGTCAGTATTCCCCTGCCAGTCTATCGTTGTTTTGTGTTATGGCACTACACAGAGGCTCATTTTAACCCCACAGGTTGCAAATCTCCTGGGAGCAGTTGGAATCGGAGCAAATCCCACAGAAGCCAGTCTGGGAGACAATATGAGATGTTCCAGAGATTTACTTTTCCCAGTGCATTTTTAAGTTAATGCAGAACCCCTCTCTTCCCCTCAGACCGTATATCTTTTAATTTGGAGATTTTCTCAAAAAGAATTCCCTGCCTAGGCTGGAAAAAAACCTCCAACTTATTTAGGGTGCTTTGGGATGGTGTCACATGGGTTCAGTTGGTCGCTTGGAGCCCTTGGCAAGAAATCCGTCATCTCCTGTGCGCACTGAGAAGCTCAACGTGAACATAAATGAATAAATAATAATAAATAAATAAATTAACCCCCTCAAACGCGCTGCCGTTCCGCCGCTGCCCACCGGAGGGCCCTGCTCGGCACCGCCGCTCTGTGTCCGCCAGACGGCGCCCGTGGGGCTTTGCGGGGGGCGGGGGGGGGGAGTCCCGGGACCTCGCCCGCTCCCAGCCGCGATCCCGGTCCCGATCCCGCCTCGGTCCCGCTGGCCCGGGACCTGCATCCCGCCCGGCGGACACCGGCAGAAGCGGACCCAAACCCCTGGCCCCAGTCCCGGCCCCGCATCCCGGGATGAGCGGCCGCCGCGCAGAACGGGGCGGGCGCAGCTCCGCGGGAACTGGGGGTGTTTCAGTTTCAAACATTCCAATTCCAGCAGCTCTTCCCAAAGAAAAGGTACTAAAAGACAAATCCACTACTGGTCTGCACCGTCCCCTTGTAAACCACACCAAACACACTGCTGCGCTGCGTACTTCCCTTCTCAGCTACACGTACGGTAATCTTCCCGGAATCGCGGAGTCTAAATACAAACCTAATTGTTCCCACCTTAAAATTCGACAAGGAAAATGTGCCGGCACGGAAAGCTGTCGCTGACCTTCCCCCTTACAAGTGATAACTCGAAAAGTTTCCAGCTACATCTTGCAGAAATAAACCGCAAGAGATAAACTTGCTCTGATGGACAAAAAGTCAGACAAAAAGTTTGCTCAGACCTTGCCGCTCATATTTGGAAACCTGTTTTCACTCCACAATCAAATAACAATTTTCTTTCCTTTATAACCTCTGTAAACTGCACACAGCCCATGGTGCTCTGCACGGCCTTTTTAGCTATGCACCAACACTTTGATTCTCGCAGAGTCTGACGCTTCTCGCACACAAAAATGTGCCAGGACACACTCAGATGCTCCATTTCCCCTTGCAGCCTTCCACGAGCACACCACACCCCGGGGCTACGCACCTTCCTTCTCAGCTGAGTGCACCTCACATTTGTTCACTGTCAGATCCCAGTGTCCAACCTTAAAACGTCCAGCAGGTGCTCCCATCCAAAAAAGGTGCTAGAACGAAACGCCAGCTTTGGCGTTCCCCTGCCGCCTCCGAAACGACACCAAACACAGCGCTGCTGTGCACTTTCCTTCTCAGCTACTCATCACTCTTTTGCAGTCAATCTAAACCAAAAATTGCTGAGCTACAGCTGGCACTGATCAATTGCCACGACAGAGAGCTCGCTCGGACCCTGCCCACTACCGTTGGGAAACTTTTAATTTGCATCACACTCGACAGTCGCTCTCTCTCCTTGCAGGTCGTGAACTGCAGTCACGCTCTGGTGCTCAGCTAAGTGTGCCATCACCCAGTTCTAGTCATGCAGACACCAAATTTGTGCCAGGACAGAAGCAATAGGAGGGTAATTCTTCCTCCTGGCACCACACACCGGGGTTATGCACCTTTGTCCTCAGCTCGATTCCACCTCCAAAATTCAACTCATCCAAGGATTGCTCCGACGCAAAAGCCGCCAGGACCGACATCAGAATTCAGTGATATTTAAGGGCCCTTTTAATCCAATTCTATGATTCTGTGATGATTCTATGAAGTATTTGTGGGGTTTTTTTGCCAGCAGGCATCAAGGACAATGTAGTTCTACAATATGATATGTTTGCTTTCGCCTTGCATATAATTTAGATCCTGAATACCCGAGTAAGAGAGAAAATAATTAGAAGTGAGTTGAAATCTGAAGGAAGTTGAGAAATTGAGATGGAGGCTGAAATGCAGCTGTAGGAAAGGTACGTGAGGGAGGCAGGAGTAAGAACAAGTAAGAAATACAAAGTAATCACAAAAGGAATAAAAAATGTAAGAAAAAGGAAAAGGAAAGTGGGGTGGAGAAATCCAGATGGTATAGAAAATAAAATGCCCACTTAATCCTTAAGGCTTTCCTTTCAGGTCAGCCTAGAAGAATCCCAACAGAAAACAAATTAAAATTTGCACCTTTTCAGATTTCACTGAGGAAAGAAGCTCCTGCATTATTTTAGCAACATTTTTAAACACCAAATTTACCTCAAAACATTTTCCCTGCCCTTATCATTTGGGTTCCTACCTGCAGCTTCAGAGATGCATGGCTCCACCAGTCCTTCGTGATCTGCCAGCTCCAAGCTGCCCTTCCAAGGAGCCAAAAGTCGAAATACCCTGAGGACTGGATATTTAAGCAACTGAAACCCACCAGGTGTTTTGAGTACACGTTTTATCCAGGACCCAGCTGCAGGCAATGAGGAGAATGAGGTGTCTTCAGCAGGTGATTCATGTAACTCATCAGCTCTCTAACAACCAGCCTGTGATGGGTGTTTTTTAATTTAGGAGCAGAGTCTCAGATAGCCTAAACAAAGCATTTTATAAAAGAGATGTGCAAATACCTTCTATTGCTATGAGGATCAGGAAATTTCATATTTGTCTGCTTAAAAGAAAATAGGAAGGAAAAAAATAGTAATAATAAAAAAAGGCAGAATAAAAAAGCCCAAATTAAAAAAAAAAATCCCAGACCTTGAAAAATCAGATCATAGTTCCTGTTCAGGTAATATTTTTTTTTAATAGGCAGTGTTGTTCTCTTTCTACCAAAGTATTTAACTCAGAGAAGACTGACAGCATAGGCAACATAACTTAGGTAGCTTTTATTTGTTTTCTTGTTTGCTTTCATGGCACCAGGGTGAGTTGCCCTTTGCATGAAGGTCATTCCAGTGGCCTTAAAAAAAAAAAAACACACAACAAGAACCAAACTAAAAACAAGGTGGTAAATTGACAGTGGCCTGAAAAAAAGGCAGGAACCAATTATTCTGCTACCAAGTATCAAATGCTATTTTTGTTATCATGCATCCCCTGCGTACCTAAACCTCAAATTTTGTGGAGAATTTCAAGCAAAGAAATGAAAAAAAAATTCTATTTCCTTGATGCATAAATATACATACATACATATATATATATGTGTATCAGAATTACAGAAAGGAGGAAAAATTCTTTTTAGCAATTGTGTACAGTGTGACTAGTAAGAAACACACAGTTTTACAAAAAATAGCTGTAACGAATAGCTGCATATTCCCAGATGATCAAAGGAATGTTAAATGCTATAATTTCATGCAGTCAATACGCAAATCCGAATGTACAGTAGTACACCAATTAATCGCTATTTTTACATCAGCTGAGCTAAAGAAAGAAAGAAACAAACAACAACATAACCCAACCCGGCCTTTTTTGCACAAGTTTCCGAAGAGCAGGCGGCTTTTGGCTCGTTATTGTCGCTTTACGGGCGAATTTAAAGCAGGAACGCGGGGCCGCGCTGGGCCCGGGCCTGAGGGGCAGCGGCGCGCGCCTGCTGCCCCCTAGCGGCCGCGGGCAGCACCCGCACCCTCCGCACCAGCACTCCTGAGCTCATTAAAATGTAATTACAATTTAATTAACCACTCGCTGTAGGAAAGAACCGTGTGGTGGCCGGTGACGCCCGTGCAGCGACCCTGAACTTCCTCCTGCAGTGACGCTGTATATGTGCGCTGTCGTCACTGGTCAAAAAACAGCTGGATTCTTCAGCTCAAGCTTAGTTTAAATGTGCCTTCTGTGCGTGTTAATGCTGTATTTATTTATTATCGTTTATTAATTATTATAGTTTGTTAATTTTACTGTGTCCAGTCCTGGGCTTCTGAGGACAGGGAGCTCCTGGAGCAGGTCCAGCAGAGGGATGCAGAGATGCTGAAAGGACTGGAGCATCTCCCTGCCAAGGAAAGGCTGAGGGCACTGGGGCTGTCCAGCTGCTTGTGCAGCCATTCAAGCAAACAATTCGAATTTCAATGCACAGGAACCTCTTGCTTTATTTATAGCGTTACAAATCATGCAGGAGCTTTTATTTTTGATAAACAGCGGATGCTGATGCTTACCAAATATCCTGTATTTGGATTGTTTTGCTAAAAATAGCTTCAGAGAAAGCAGGTCCAGCACTGGTAGTGATTATTCTGACAAACCCCTGGCTTGGCCACAGCAGAGGATCCTTCTTGAACCTGCAAACCTCTCCCAGCAGCTTTGTTACTATTAACTGCACCCACAGTGCTGTTCAGTCAGGTGCTACACATTAATAGCTAACTTGTCCTTTTTCCCACCTTTCTCTTTCAAAAAGAGAACAGGGCTGACTTTGGTTTTCTTTGATATATAAGTATCTATAGCTACCAAGTTAAGAACCCAGAGCATCTGCTCCAACACTTGTCTTCTGTATCTCCCCATTAAAAAAACCCCAAACAAGCAAAACATTCAGTGCTGTCTCAGTGTCCTGTTCTGTCTCTTGATACTCACATCCAAAATAATACACATGTTGTTACACATGAAGGTAAATAGCTGTAAAGAGTCATAAATGGGAATAAAGTAATTTATAATATGACTTATATGTAGATAGAGAACCATAATGATCTATAATGGTAGAAAGGCTTACTGAGAGAGACCGTATCTTTTACTAGAACAACAGAGAGCTGGAAAAAGCCCCACACAGGCTTTTCTTCAGGTTTGAAATGTGTGAAAACCTTTGCAGTCCAGACTACAGTTGGCAAATTTTACCAGCAAACGTTGAGAAATGCAGTTTTAGGGCAGACAAAACCCTTTGCCAAATCTGAAGTACTCACCACGAGTTAGAGCCAAGAAGAGAAGGAGCTAGAATGTCAAAAGGATTTATCTTATTTCTTCTGAAATGGAAACAGTGACCGAAGTCATAAACAAAAGCCCTGACACAGACACACACACACACATGCAAACAGTTCTCGTTCCATTCACAAACCAGCAGGCAAGGCTCCATGAGCTAAAGCAGGGCAGCTGCGAGGTTTGAGTGTCCTCCTCACTTTTGTGACAGCTGATTTTTCCATGGACAGCATCCTGATTCTCTTTGGACCATCCTGAGGTGCAGCTTGTCTGCTTGCACTGTTAAACTGTGTTGTACTTTAACCTCACTAGTGAAGGGACTGAGTCTAGCTCAGATTTTGTGTGACCATATCTAAGAGTGGGGGGAAAAAATTTTAAAAGAGGTAAAACACCCGAACTGATTGCGTTTCCATGCCACAGCTTTTAAAAAAATCATTTGGCTTTAAAATAATAACAATAAAAAGTAAAATACTTCTTAAAGTTCAACTCTTAACTCCCTTATGTTCAAAATACCTGTTTCAACATGATGCTCTAATATATGTGCAACCAAACACCCACATGCAGCAGCATTTCTTGTAGAATCTTGCAGAATTAAATAGAGACTTATTTTTGAAAAGTGTCCATTTTCAAGCCATGAGTTGGAGCATTTTCATATGATTGGAATCAGCAGAGAGCCAAGGTGGACCAAGAAACAGCGTGAGCAAAATAGGCAGATGGATGACAGAATGTATTAAACGAGACTGATTTACTGTTTGCAATTTATAAAAAGGAAAACAATCACAACAACAGCATTGTAAATCTTGGTTTCTGGTGTGTGTTTAACCTCAGGAGATAAATGCTGTACAAAATGAACTTGAGCTGCTAGCTCTTCTTCATCATTGATGAGGTCTAGAAGGGATTAGATGCTCAGGAACACAGACGCAAACCTGCCTCATGGCTTTCCCTGGGAAAACAGCAGGAGAAAGTGCCAGGGATGTTCTCCACAGCTCAGAGGGTGAAACTGGAAGGCTCTTGCTTGGCGAGGGCAGTGCCAGACTCCCTCAGGACTGGGCTTATGACCTGACAGATGTTTGTAAGACACACACATGCTGCAGCTGAGCCCTTCCCACCATCCCCATCCCCAGGTGGGCCTATTTAACACTACAGTTTTCAGGAGTTGGGAGGGGGTCAGGTCAAATCTATCTCTGAGAATTAGTATTACTGAGTTTGTGATGCTTGCTCCTTTCCCTCAGGTTAAACCCTTAAGCTACAACAGGAGCACAGGATGGACAGGAGCACAGTTAACAGAGGGGGGAGTTTTATCCCAGGATTTTCTTTTTGGACTCCTAACAGCTCATTTTCAGAAGGGAGAGCAATGACACAGCAGCAATGTCTTGTTCTCAACACATCCAGCATACATCAGACACGGAAATGAGCTTGCAACAAGCAAAAATATTTCCTGACCCAGATTCAGGCATTTTATGCACTTTGAGCCTCTTTCTGGCTGCAGAGATAAAATGCTGTGCTGCAAGTAAGAAACACTGATAGCTGGTACAAGCAAAGGTCTTTGCCCTCCCTCGCTGTGTGTGGTTAAGGAAATTTATATGGGATTTCACAACAAAAATGAAAGCATTTTTCGGTCCTGAGAGCCTCTCCACTTGATTTATTCCATTTTTTCTGCCGGGCAGTGCAGCACTAACTGCAAAATGTTACACAACAAGTGTTTGCTGAGTGCTCCAACAGCAAGACACCTGAGCAGAGAAGTGGCGTCCTCCCAAGTGACACGTCCTCCTGTAGGCACTGCCTGGTGCCTCCAGGCACTTCAGCCTGCTCACCCTGTGGAGGTCACAGGGAGCAAGGCAGGGATTTCACACCCAGAGCACTGAAGTAGGAAAGACCAAGAAGTGTTTGAAAGATGAATTTGAGGGGTTAATTAAAATCAAATAAATCAGTGTTAAATAATCCCCATTTAAACCCGGATAACAGAACTCTGCAACAGCACTCCGCAGACAGCAAAACCAGAAATTACCCTGGACTGTTGTTCTTTATTTTGAAGCCAGGGAATACATGTAATTGTACTCTATTTGAAAATTTCCTAGTGTCTTCTAAGAACAGATGTCCAGTTTTCTGAAGAAGACAACGTGGTCCATTATTGGCCCCATTCCCTACCCCTAACAAGAGGGTCTTTATACATGGCTACAACACGAATGCTAATCGACACTTGAGGGGGAAATTGTATGGAATTTCTTCAGAGATTTGTTTATTTATTTATTTATTAGTTGATAAAGTGTTCTATATTTATTCCTTCTAAACTGAAATGATTCATTCTGAAATTCTGATGACAGTTCTGGTGGTACTGGTGTGTCATTTTACAGTCAGCGTTACAAGGCCATCAGGCACGCTGAATTTTTCCTGCCCTTGCTAAAATGAGAAGTACCCCGTTATCTCAGCCGACATGAATGATAAAGTTTGGTTTCCCACTTCCACATCCTCCATCCCTTTCCTTTTTCCTGTTGAGATTCCCCCACCACCCATCCCCGGGTGGCCCAAGCTTCATCCAGTCCTGCGTGGGATGAGCCCCACGCTCCCTGTCTGGCCAGGGTGAGCTGCCTCTGTCTGCCCTGCCCGTGGTTTCCAAAGGAAAAAAAACCAAACACCTGAGCCAGGAGGGGCTCTGGAGCAGATCTGGGAGGCAGCAGGGTGAAAACTCCCCTTGCTTTCCCCATAGCAGGGCCGTGTTTTTCAATAAATTCAGTCAAAAACCCAAAGAACCAAAAATGCAGCAGGGGCTGAAAATGACCCAGCTGAAAGAGTATAATTGGATTTGGAGAGGGGAAGCCTGTTTCAAAAGAAAATTCCTGGGATGCTTGTTTTTAAAGGGGTAGCAGCAACCTCAAGAAAATAAGGAATCAGCTGCTGGAAAACGAAGGGTAAAGCGAGGTCTGACCTCAGGACTTGCCCTGGTTCTGCAAATCTCTCACATCCTTAGGAGCAAAATCATCCTCAGCACAACAGAACCCAGATGAATCGCTCCAGACACTGCTGAGAGCACGAGATTCCCACTGAGGTAAAAAGGGCGAGTGTAGAACAGGACAGGGAGACGGCTTTCAGTCACCTAAGGCAGGCAACATTTCTGGGACCAGTTTTTAATATGATTTTTTTGATGCTTGTGGCTTAACCAAGTTCCAGTGCCGCTGAAAGCAGGTTGTTTGCAGTTGCAATGCACAGCTGAAGGAGCAGGGCTGTATTTATGCAACAAATCTGTGGAACTACCACGCCGAATGCACCGAGGGACAAATCCTAGAAAAAATTATAAATCCGAACAAAAAAGACAGGCAAAAAAAGTATCACCATTAATGCTTTGTCTTCAGAGCCAGAGACTGTGACAGAGCCTGCCTTGAATCTAAATTAAAAAGCTTCCAGGAGACTGCATAGTTTTGTTCAGAGAGAAATAGGGTGAGCCAAAATTAAAGGCAAATTTAAGAGATGGCAAAGTGCTGAATGTCTCTATTACCCAAGCAATTTCTTCAGAGGGCCAGATTATTTCTGACCTCTGGAGGGATTGGGTCTGCACTGCAGTATCCATATTTTGTACAGGAAAGCCACAGTTAAAAGCTGCCTCACTGAGGGCTTCAATGAATGCTTCTGCAGAGCAGCGAATTTCTTTTGAATTTACTTTTTTTTTTTTCAGTTGATTTGCTTTCAGATCACACACGGCAACTGTAGAAGGGTTTTTCACTGTAAGAATGGACATGAAACATGCAGAAGAAAAATTTCATTGCTATTTGGCTGGATAAATGTGGGGGGAAACTGGATTTTCCTCATGATATTCATTTTCCTCCGGCCATCACTTTCAAGTCAACTGTATCTGCCACAAACTCTGCTAAATCATAAAGGAATTCATAAATTCATAATGCAAATTAAAGAATTTCTGCATGAAAATTTTCAGCCTGGACAAGAAGATACCCTTTGTTATATATCATTTCCTGGTGCCAGGGGACAGCAATGAAAGAACAAACAATAGATGGATGTATTGCAATATACAGACCTAATAAAAAAGAAAAGGCTGATAAAAATCTTTCGATTCCAGCAGTTCCAGTATATGGTTTATGTTCACTTTTTACTACACCCTCTTCCTGTTTGCCTGAGAGCTTATCTTTGACGAAAAACATAATTGTTTAAGGTCTGACTAATACCCACAAAACCAAGGACAAGCTGAGAAGGACACGAGAACTTCAATTTCTGTACAGCAATTGCTCAAGTTAGGCTTTTTTTTCTTTTTGCCCAGAATAGGACCACTTTTTACATATATAGGTAATATTTATCACCAATTATACAGAAGCAAACAGTTCCTGTTGGGTTACTTGCAGTGACTAATGATAAGTGTATCCCTAACTCTCTTTGGCATGGATTTAGGCTCATGTATAAAACAGGCTTCTTCCTTTCTTTAAGACCTGGGGGACATTTAAAATCAGGTATCTCAGCAAGCTTTTGTACTAGGGATTTCAATATTTACTTTCCCTAAATAACCTCTTTAAAATTTTCTGTTTCTTTGCACTTCTCTGCAGGAAAAACAATTTGCTAATATCAAGCATTAAGGGAAATTTGCACAGGAAGAGGCAAATCCAATCTCTGATTTGTTCAAACAAGACACTCCCTTCCTCAATTTCCTACCTCCTTTCACTGAAGACTATTAAATTCAAATTGCGTGCTACAAATTGAATGAAACAGAATTCCTCTCTTACCAGTTCCAACTTCATGAGTAACCCCATAGAGACACACACCCAATCATCTCAAAATTTATACAAAGGCTTAGCTTCAGCTGTATTTGCCTTCAGTGTATTTACTCATGCCTAAATGTAAATGGGTCCCAAGGCACTTCAAGAATCAGAGGTCTGAGCTGCCACAACTGCTTCTTTTTCCTTTTCTTTCCTTATGGAATTCTTCCTGTCCTCCCTGGTACACTGAATGTGTCTGAGCACGCTCAGCACGGTCAAACACTGCCCTGCAAAATCACACTGCAATGTCACTTCTCTGTTTGCAGCCCCCCTGACAGGTTTGTCATGGGGCACGTTGGGAAAGCACCCAGCTACTTCACCAGGAGTGCAAAAAGGGGTTGAAAAGAGTCTGATTAATTGGGTCATTCATCACCAAATTTGCCTTTGGAGCACAGTTAGTACTTGCCTCACAGCTGATCATTGGTTATTTTACGTGGATGGATAAATGTATTCAAAAATGCTATTGCTCTATAATACTACAGTTTAGCTTCTGCACTCTAACATCTCTATTTTTATTTTTTGGTTTTTGTTTTTTTTAGCACTTGGCATTTTCACAACCTCTGTCTCTGAAGGGGGAGGAAAAGCAGGACTCTGGTCCCCTATAACTCATTTGCCAAGCTGTGCTAGCTAATGCCTTTAAAGAATAACCTGGCTGGCCAAGGCTCTTCTGAAGCCAAGCAAAGACTTGGTATTGCCAACCTCCTGGAGCACCCAGTCCCACGAGTTCAAGGGGCAGGGGACCAGAGGTCACTGCTGAGCCTTCACCTCTCTGACAACGGCATGCAGAACCAATTTCCTCCAGGCTTTATTTAGCAGGCATGTGGCCAGCATGGGAAGCAGCCCTTCCCCCAGATGTGCAGCGTAAAAGGAGTTATTTATCAGTGAGCTCCACAGCCAGGCTGTGATCAGAACAGAGCAGGCCTCTGTGGGACACAGCAGCGCTCCTGTTCCCCGAAACAATGGCTTACAACAGCTAAATTAAAGCTGATCTGTGCCTGGAGCTTGTTTTCTGGCATTATTCTCTTTTAGAGGACACTGATTTACACCCATTTCTCACCAGGATTCCTGGAAGAATGGGAAGATACACAGGGCAGGTGGTGGCACTGTCCAAGGCGAGCAGCTGAACACACGTTGGGCAAACACCAGGGGTTTCTGACAGCCCAAGCCCCATCTCTGCTGACCATTCCAGCAGTCCCTGTAACACAAGCATTTTTCTTCCCAAAAAACCTCCTAAAATGGTGCTCTCCTTGTTAAAAAACCCCAACAAAACAGATATTAAATAATTCTAAGATCCTTTCCCAAAACAATTGGCTCTCTCCTCTCCCATCTTTGCCCTTTGTTAGAGGAAGTACCACTGCACTTGTTTTGCATGGAAAAAATACCTCAGATATAAACCATGAGATTCTTCTGGGACTACAAGGACCACAGGTATTAATCCATGGTAAATTGTGGGATTGGGCAAATTCTCTCCATTAGGCCTGTTTCAGTATTCTTAATTCTGTCCTTCACTCTAAAGCCACTGGTGCCCTTTACAGCCTCAAAGAGCAAGGAAGTTTCTCTCCTAAAGCCTTGCAACTGGGATAAATATAACCAAATTTACTGATCTACTGATCTGATAGACTGAAAACAGTGTAAAATCATCCTTCCAGTACTTGCAATTAGAAGAATAAAAAAATCTTTCTGGAGCAGGCAGGAGGGACTGACAAGAGTTTAAGCAGAACATTTCATGTCTGGGACTGTAACTGAGCAGTCCTAAACCTGGGCAATTTCAGAGCTCAGGTTTTTAAACTAATCCTTGCAGATGGCTTTGAGAAATCGATTTTTTAAATCCTCATTTTAATAAATTCTAGAGATTTTTTTAAACTGTTGAACATTTCAAAGCATCCAAGCTTTGGTTTGAGTCAGAAAAAGCAGGGCTACAGAAATCTCAGTCTCCTCCCCCAGTCCCACCAGCTCCATCCTTCTTCTGAGACATCATGACACAATTATCTTGAGAATAGATTACTTCTATTTTTTTATTTTCTTTTTTTTTTTTCTGAAATGTTAAAAAACCACACCAATAACTGTAAGATGAAACTGCAAGTATTCACTGACTGAGACAGAGGCCCGACTTAAGAAATTTCAGAGCACTGAAAAATAATTTACCCCAGCAGGAGCAGGATTTTACAAGGGAAATTGCTGGCCAACTTGGCAGCACTGCCTGCTCCACTTACAAGAAATAATGTGCCTATGCAAATCAGGCAGCTCTTGAAAATTCACAACCCCTAAATGCTGCACCTCAGTCATGCAGCCAAAAGGAAAGGTTATTCCTTCAGTGTTAGCCATATTTTGAGTAATTTCCAAAAGGACTCATTTTGCCAACTTTTTACTTCTTTGGATGAATTAGAATGAGGGAAGGAGGATCATTACACCCTAATTCTGCCCTCAGACTTTCTACGGTGTCATATTTCTCTCTCCCTTGTTTCTGAGGCCACACCTTTAATGTCACCAGGCTAAGGGAAGGGGTTCAGTGTCATGGGGAGAGGGAGTTTTGACACTTTGTGAACAGGGATTTGCGTGGCTGAGCTTGGCTTTGTCTCACCGAGCCTGAGCAGTGTGACCCCAGGAAGAGGAGACATGAGTGAGGGGAGGCAGAAGTCTTGATGGTCTGAATTTCTACACCTCCATCCCCTTCCAGCATGCCCGTCTTTCTCCCCTGAGCATACTGGGAAGTGCAGTTTAGGAAGAGAATCATTAAATACCTCCTGTGCAGCTTTCCTCCCTTGCTGAAGTGCAGTGCTTGCCTTGCTCTCCACCCAGGAACACCTGAAGGATGCTTGCTTTAGCTCTTCCTCTGTCCCAATGCCTTGACCTCTGCAGGTTTGGATTTGGATGCTGCTCCACGTGGACACTCTGCAGCAGAGAAGCACAAAACCATCCCTGCTTCCCTTCCACCTTCAGCCAGTCTGTGATAAGAAATCATATCAAGATGCAAGTTAAAAAATGAAGGCAGCAACAACAGCATCTCGATGATTTTAAAATTAAACTCACCCTTATCTCACCAGGGAGTTTGAATTTTTACTTCGAAACAGATGTCACATTATCTCACCTAATAAATTAACTTCCTCTCTCTCCCTATTACGTAGCAGTCTTTGCCCAAGGAAAGTGCAAATTTCATGGACAGGAGAAAAAAAGATTTTAAAAAGCAAGCAGAAAGAGAATGGAGGAGAAAGAGAAGATCATGTGGCTCAGATACCAGAGCTGCTTATTGTACACGGCAGACTGTAATGCTCTGCTCTTGTGCTTGAATAACACAAGGACATTTGTAAACGTAGAGCCCATCGCATCTGAAAGGCCTCCTCAGCCCTGGACAAATGTTAAAAAATCATCTTCACCAATTTTAAACTAAAAACCACAATAAAAATAAAATGCTTCCTTATTTATGCCACTACTGAGATTAATTATTTATATTAATTATTAACATAAGCCGTAAAAGATAAATTATCTTTACCAGCCATGACAACACTCAGTATTTCTTTTAGCACCTGCTAACGGCTTTTAGGAATACCTAATGTTTGCAGCATTGCACAATATTTACATTTCAAACAAAACAGGAAAGCTTCCTGTTCTCAAAAACAGTCGTTTCTGATAAAGCCACTTCAAATAATCCTCTACCTCTTCATCTCAAACTCAACAGCACCGTTTCACCACTTAGTACGCACATAAAAGAACAAAGGCTGCAAAGGCAAGTACCCAAAAGGCAAGAATCAAAGTAATCAAATTAGTAATCAAAGAGTGCATCACAAAACATCTTAACCCCAGTCACTTACAGCAAACATCGGCCTGGAATGAGCTCCATGATCGCAGGGCTGCAGCACAAAGCACTTTGCAGGGAGAGGGAGAGAAAGCCACCACTCCAAATCCAACCAGCTGCTCCCAATCTGCAGCCAGCAAGGCTTTTCTTCCAAGGCATATTCGTTGTATGTTCCACCTGGGTCACATTAAATTAATCAGCAGCGACTGGGCAGGGAAGGTGCAGCAACCTCCTGGCCTGGGGTGCTCTGCATTTTCCCCTGCTGCTGGGCCATCTTGCTCTGCTTTTTCCTGCTTTTCCCTGCTGTTGTGCCATCCTTGCAGACACAACTGGAGCAGATTGGGGAATGTGGAATATCTCAAACTCTACTCGGCAAGTGCTTCCCGTCAAAATTGTGGCTTCAACAGTTCTGGGCTGAAACCTCCTTGCTGTGACTTTGCGAAGGGGAACGGGCTGATTTTATTCCACTTATAAAGTGAATCTCATTGACCTCAGGAAGCTCTGCAGCTATCAGTGTGTCCACAGTGCTGGACTCCTTAATCAAGACACCGATGATTGCATTTATTGTTACTCTGTGATACTACCACATGCATTTCACTCCCCAGTCTCTCCTCATCTGCCAGTGAGCAAAGAGTTGTGGAAAATCACTTCATCAGGAAGGAATCAAAGGCCGTTGCGAAATTTTCCTTGGAGTAATCCCTTAATCTGGCAGTTTTCTGAAGAAGTCGTGCATCTGTGATGTGCAGACATCTCATTGCTAGGGAACAAAGCTCGCCTGTATTTACTGCTTGATGATAAATTTAAGCTCAAACAACACTGCTGTAACTGTTGCTCCTGCATGACACAGCCTTCACATTTGGTTGACATTAAATTGTTTAAACCCAACATTTATTGTTTCCCCAAACAATGCTGCCATTCTCAGATTTTAAAGTGCTGCTAACTGTGCCTTTTCTTCTTAGACTTTCTCAGCTTTTCCATCCCAGACCCTGGTGAGGAGTGTGTGGGGTGGGTTTTATTATCCCCAGCCAGCTCCAGTGGCAAGTGAGGTGACATTTTGACTCTCCTGGGTGCTGGATGCTTATTTGTGAGAATTTATGTCCATTAAGGCAGAGGCATCAGCAAACCTCATATTCTACTCCGTTCCTGAAATGTTTTGAAATTTCTGACAGCCCAAATCATAACGGCAGTGGATATGTTAGAGAAGTTGTGTAACATCCACCCTCCTTTGCAGCCCCATCCCTTTGTAGTTTGACCTGAGGGGGAAAAGCAGGATTTTTCCTTCCCAAGAGGATTTCTGGTTTCTTGAAGCACACAAGAAAAAGAAGACTTATTTAATTCTTTTCTGTAGGTAAATGCATTTGCCAGCATGGCTTTAACCAGTGAAACTATTTCTGTCCAGGTGAAAATGCAAATCGAATTCAGTTAAGCAAATTAAACTGCCTCGTAGATGCAGCTTAGATCAGCTCTCAGAATAGAACAAAGGACTTGGGCCAGTACAAATGCATCTTCATTAGGGTTTTTTGCTGTTGCAGCTATAACAAATCGGGCTGTGCTTTCCTTTCCCATGTTCTCCAGTGACGTGACTATGCCAGCAATGCTTTTAAGAGCAAACCCGACTCAGGCAGGTCTTGTGTGAGTCTGTCAAACAGCCCCCAGCAAAAGCAAACAAGCTCTCACTAGTGAGACAAGAAGGGAACTGGCTACAACATACATGAGGCTCCACTGAAGGAAAACATGAAGGAGAATTAGGCCACTGGACATTCAGGATACTCAGGCAAAACCCATGGTCATGCGAATTGTCTCAAAAAGCAGCTAAGCAGCTCGCCCCAAAGCTAAAGGTTCTCATCTGGAGTCCCAAAAACATACGTGCTAAACACTTATCTTTTAGTAGCTCAGGTCCTGAGTAAGAAATTATTTCCATCCTTTGAAACACCTTCCTGGCATTCAGCTGAAACTGAATGTGAATTGTAGGACCCATTTTTCCTGGCGCTGAAAAAAATCCACCATCTTTTTGTTTTCCACCACGCAGCCCCACAACAGGCCAGGTCTTCAGGGGAGCAGAGCTGGGACTGTCTGGATAACACCAGGTCAAACCTCACTCCTCAGCTTGGTTCTGCCAGAGGACCTTCCACTGTCACTGACATTAAAAAAGTGTGACTCTCCCTCAGAACAGACCAATGAAAACACCTGGATAATGAGTATAGTTACTTTATGAAGTTGCATTTTCTGCTCTCTGACAGTGTTCCTCTTCAGGCCAGGGTACTAAACCAAGTCTCTGCTAAGTCTAAACTGAATTTTGTCCCCTCCTGATTTAGGAAGGTCCTTTACAAAGCTGTTTGAGATGCATGACTGGGAGCTGATCCCTATTCTTGGAAATTGTGCCCTAATCATCCACAAAAGCAACTTTGTCGCTCCACAGTCATCAGAACAACCCTTTCCGGTGGGAAGCTCTTTCCTAGGATCTCGAGGGAATGGAGTGTGCAAATCTTGGCTTCTTTTTTCGCTTTTTGAACAAATAATCAGCGATGCCAAACACACAATTCCTTGCAGTAGCTCTGAGCTCGGAGCAGGTTCACTGCAGGCCCCACGCTGGAGTGGGTTTTGATCGTTCTGTGGCTCAGGGACAGCCCTGCATCCCCCAGGGAAATGCCTGGAGGTGGCAAGGGGAACCTGGCTAGAGAGGCTCCTTTGCAAAGCCCCAAAGTGATGTCACCAGGTTGCATTAAACCACCTGATGTTGCCACTATCTCCATCTCCTCCTTCAAGTCTTGACACGTCCCTCTCGATACTCGAAAGAGAAATTGCCAAACTGCCCTGAGCAGCTCAGAGCCTGTCACACACCTGCCAAACATTCTGTCCGTGCCATCCATGAACCTTCATCCAGAGGCTCTCCAGAGCCCATCTCCCAGTAGGAGAGCCCAGCTGCCAACCCCTCCTCCAGTCCTTCCAGCAGTGGGGGTGTCTCCAGCAGGATGGAGTCCGCCCCTGCCTCCTCCTCTGGGCTACACCCCACCCTCTCATTCATTCCTTGCAGTCATGCAAATGATGAGAACATCTGTGGCACAGACTTAAATAATATCAACCTACTGATTTTTCAAGTCAGACCAACAGGAATCTGATTCAAACTCTGGAATAAATATGTAAGTAAATGGCTTGGCCTCCCTGAAGCCAGTGTCCTCGTGTGGGTAATATCCATCACTTCAGCCTGAGTTTTGGGAACAGGCTTACACAAATTTTTGTCCCCGTGCAAATGGCAGCATTAGCCCTGAATTTCCTGGCTTTTGCTAGTTTAGATCAGATTCAAAATTATTTTATGCAGGATTTTGACATTTATATTCTTTAATGCCTCTGACCCTCCTATCTGCCAGGCAGCTGTTGCTCTGGGGGCTCTCCTTTCTGACATCAGCTATTATGCCTTTAAAAGTGCAAATAAATAAAATTATAAATTAAAAGAGTGAAGAGGAAAGATGTGCAGAGGACATTTAAATTTTTTTTTGTAATTCATCAAAGGCAGCTGAGCCCCTATGTGCTTCCATGTTGTGCTTTGCATTTGTTCCAGCAGGAGGATGATGAGAAATGGAAACCACCAGTGTTCATTATTTTAGCATATCCCCAAATGTGTGTATTGGTTCACTGGGAGAGAAAAAGGAGATGGACTTTACACTGCATTTAATTCACTTCTAAACCTGCCCAGGCCTGATTCTGAAATCTAATCTCCAACATCTGTTTCAAAAGTTTCCACAATTAACAATTCCACAAAAGTCCTCTTTTCTCCCTTTTTGCCCTCTCCCTCTCTCTTCCCTTTTCTTCACGCAGTTTCATCTCTATGAAAAAACTCTCACCAAAGCTTGACCTCTGGGGTTAATTCAACATGTAATTAAGACTCAGATTAAACACAAGAAGGCAAATTTTCCTTTGGTCTCAGGTTTAACCAGGGCCAGGGTGGGTATAGGTATTCAATTAGAAAAACAAATTAGAAAAGATTCTCTGTTAACTTGTGCTGCTTGACAGAGAAATTTTTCATCAGAACATCTGAATTTCAGTCATTTTCTTCCATCATCTCCAGCTTTGTACATGAAAAATCATGCAAAGTGGTAGCAGACATTTAAATTGTTTGGGACAGGCATATTGTCTTAGTTACACTGAAAAAATATATTTGGTGCACAATTAAAACGGGCACTGCTCTCAGCTTGCCTGATTATAATCTCTACCATATGACTTCCCTCTTGGAACACGCAGCTCCTTTCTGTGTGTTTGTAGGAAAATATCTTATAGCTGAGTGCAGCTAATATTGGGGAAAATACTAATTTCCAACTGGAATCTCTGTGAAGGATCAGAAGGTGGGAAAAACTCAGATTTGCAGCATTAGGACACGGAAGTACAATATATTAAAGATGGCAGATTTAGCAACTTAAGATTCTGGATGTTTGAATTCAGATGTTGTCCAGGGGTCTGGAATCTCATCAGCTGCTGGTCCTGGGCTGCAGCAGGACCAAGGATGATTCTTTATCCCATTGAAGCCGTCAAGCACAGCTTCCAGGCAGAGGGACTGCAGGAAACTGCACTTCTCTTGCCCAACATGAAATCCCTTTTGCACAAGCCCCTCTTGCACTGTTGTGGGCTGTAAACCCCATCTGCGAGTCCAAACAACGCTGCTTTCATCCCCACAATAATCCCTCTGCCCCAGGCTTCGGGAGCACAAATATTTGTTAGAACACCCCGTGCACAGCACCATTGTGAACCTGATAACTGTGTTTTGGCTTCCCTTCTGTCCGTGTTTTGTGTTCTGAGGGGGAATGTGGGGCATGAGTGAATGTCTGGAGCTGTTTTGCTAGGAAAGCATGGGATAGATCACCATGGAAGGGACATCCAGCGGGTGCAATCTCCTGGGCTGTTCTCCTTCTGCCTCCACATGTTGTAACAGAGAGCTCTCCTTGTGCAGAACAGGGCAAAATGCAAATGTTTAAGATAAATGAGGGTTGCTGCTGAATGCTCTCTTACACTCCTGTGGTAGCCTGGACACGTCCCGAGGGATCTGCCTGCCAGGAGATCCCTTTGCTGTATTTGGGTGACCTTTGCTAGGGATGAAACTTCACCTAATTACACCCCCTGTGCCTCAAGGGCTCAGCAGCCGTGGCCACATCCCACACGACTGATCTCTGCTCCAAATGGTGCTTGGCAGGCAGGTCTGCCACAGCAGCCTTCCCAGGTGGGTGAGCCGGGATAACACCGGCCGTGGGAGCAATTTCACAGGGAGCTGATGAGCAGAGCCCAGCCAAAACTCTGGGACTGTCTGCTGAGCAGCCTGGGTTATTCCTCTGAAGATGCCTTTCTGAATTTCTCCAGGACTATTTTCTTCTCCCTTCCTTACCTTAGCTAGTGGGCTAAGATATTTTGTCTAAAATCCCTATTTGTCCTACAAAATTCAACAAATCACATCACTTTGCATCTGCTGACCCACTTGTGTTGTGAAAATGATAAAAACAAAGGTCTTATTGCTGAAACATACTCAGTGTTTGGAGACATTGATTTGAATGAGTTTTGAGGTGTTTTCCCATTTACTGTTAGGACATTTTCAAGCAGTAAATCACATTATTATTTTAACAGACCCAAAGGAAAAGAGCTACTCCACATTTCCTAGTTATGCCATTTGCAGTGCTCACCCAACACAGATACCATCATTTCACATCTCATCAACCTGGCAGCTTAACTCTCCTCTTCAAACTCCCAGTTGTTTTCTAACCTACATGGTGAATAAAATATATATGTACATCTATATATAAAAATAAATAGTTATTTCTTATATTTGTAAATACTTTTAACTATTTAAAAAACCAGAAGGGGGCTGGCTGCCTCCTTAATAATGTGAGGAATAAAATATCCCCCAGCATTTCTGCACGTCAAAGCAATGCCCAATGAAGTGTGACGTGATGAGAATTCTCTGCAATTCAGAGGGGCCAGGACTTTATCCACAAAATAAAACGGGAACTATTTCTGCAGAGACAGAGTCCAAACATTGGCAAAGGCAGTTTTAATAGATTTTTACATGACACAAAGCCAAAAGTATCCAGAAATGACTGCTGCCTCAAATTCCATGGCAAAAATCCAACGGAGCCCAACAGAAGATTTTCCCTTGACTGCAGTGGTGATGAGAACAGGTATGAAGGAGCAAAAATCAGTTTTTGATCCTTAGTATCCATTTTAACATAATAAAACGTGCTACCAACAGTGTTAGAACAGCTCGTTCACACAGTGTTTCTTGGAAAAGCAGCATCAGGAGAAAATCAGAGAGGGAAACTCCCCAGGAGTTGGTGAGGGAAGCCTCTGACTGCTCATGAATGGCTGTGGATTTTGACTGCTCCTTTCCCACCAGAGTGAGGCAGAACTGCTGCTTTCGTACATATTTTGTTGGTTCTAAACACGACTGACAGCGCTGCTCCCTCTGCAAGCTGTTATTACAACCAGTGGCACCAGTTCAGTTGCACTCCATTTTCTGAAATAGATGAGTTAGTGGTGAAGTAATAAAATACAAAATGACCTCTTTTAAGGTGGTGTGTGACATGATGGGGAGAGTTCTCCAAACCTCTTCACTAACCCAGGTACTTAGTTGCCTTTTGCTTAATATTTTCCTCAGATTCCAAGCTCTTTCTGCTCCAAGGACTGGTTTTAGTCCAGTGAAATAAAGACATTCCATTTCCAAAATTTATAGGGTTCATTTATTACCTCTAGTAACATATTATACTGTATAAATACTCTATCCTTGTTATATGTCCTTTTAAAAAAGCGATAACTTAGAAGATCACATTAGACAAGAAGTATAAAAATAAATACGCTCATTATATGCATTTATTACAAATTATAACCCTTCCCAGAAGGTAAAGAAATATAAAATACTTATGAAGTATATAAAATCTATAGTAATATATTTTACTATATACATATGGAAAGCCATATTCTCTCATGGTCTATGGACTGGCACAATCTTCAATGATGTGAATGCTGGCGTTTTGCTGTGGATGGACCTGCTATCCCTCAGCTTTGCCTTCCCACCTGATCAGTGACTGAGCTCTACAAACCCAGCAGAGGCCACAGAGGACGTTCCCATTCATAATGGGATTTTTTTTTCTTTTTAACTCAAATAATATCCGTTGGCTGGGGTAAGGCCAAAGGTTTGAGTGTGGAAGCACGACTGGAATGCTCTCACACACTCCATTAATCTGTTTGGCAGGAAGGTAGGACCAAGCTGGAATCAGAAAAGCCAGTGGAAGGTATGCAGAAGGCACAAAGAGCAACTACTCAGACTCAGATTTCCACTTTTCCAAGCCTCTGGATTACACATGTCACCACAATGGCACTGGAGTGGCTAGGAGAAATGGACAGGCACATTGGGATGACATAAAGGTACTTTAAAAAAACCCATGAAATTCTAGTGATTTGTGGAGTTGATATTTGTTCTTGATATTTCTTACTCTTGACAGCTAGAGAATATGGCTTTATTTTTATATAAAACTATTCTCTGAAACAATAGCAGCCATGAATGACATAGTTAAAGCTCCTTTTCCAATCTTGTTTTTTGCCCTTTGTGAGGTAGGTAAGCCCTGACCAATTATTTTAAGCTATCTTTTTCCCTCCCCTTCCTTACATGTGGGGATTTGATCAGTACCACAACATAAATCCAAAAGGGAGAAGGGAGAAATAACCAAACCAAAAAATGTTTGCTTAAATGCGTCTCACTGCTCACGTTCGGCTTAATTTATAACAGACTTGAAAAAAGGCAATAGCGATGCCTTTGGGCCTTATCTGCTGAAGACAAATGAGTGACATGGGTCTGCTACCCCATCCAATTTTCAGCTGGCAGGGGATTTTCGGGATGCAAAGCCAGCTCAAGCGGTTTGCACCATCCCACCTCAACGGATCCTCACCATGATTTTTTTTTACGCAAAAACACGTGCGCTGCCTCTAGCCCTCTTTTGTGTTTTTCAGTGCACTGGTCTGAAGGAAAAAAATAAAATAAAATAATAAAAAAAAACTTTTCAGCTTTCCCAAGTCGGCCTATCTAGCTGCAGTCCGTGGCGTTGCAGAAATCTATCAGGTGCTTGGGTTTCTTGGAGGGCTCACAGCTTTCTTGGGGCAGCACGCTCCCATCGGAGGAGACACATTTCAACAACCTCTTCTTGAAGCCCTTCCCACACGTCTTGGAGCAGGGGGACCAGTCCCCCAGCTGCCACTGCGGGCAGGGCACGTCGGCGCAGGGCCGCAGGTTGCTGGGCTTCAGCTCGCGGGCGCAGTCGGCGGCCGGCCGACCCCGCGGGTCCCGGCACTCCACCGCCCGCCGCTGCCAGCCTGAGCCACACGACTTGGAGCACTCGCCCCACTCCTCGATCACCCACTCCGAGGAGATGATCTCCCTGATGGCGTTGAAGGATTCCTTCTTCCTGCCGGGTGCCTTGTCCGCACCGGGCTGCGCCGGCTTCTTCACGAAATAGGTGAACTTGATCTTGGGCTGCGGCAGGTCCCCCACAGTCAGCACCTGGATGGTCAGGGGCTCCTTCAGGGGGCTGAAGCTGCGGATGCGCTCCAGGGCGGCCGAGGAGCCGCTGTAGCGCAGCACGCTGCCCTTGTAGGTGATGTCCTGCTCCAGCGTGGACAGCGTGTAGTCGCCGTTGAGGACGTAGGTGCCGTCGGCGGCTTTGATGGCCAGGAAGCTGCCGTCATGCCTTGCGCCCCGGTGGTTCCGCTGCTTCACCTCGATGTTGGTGGCCCCTGCCGGGATGGTGACCACGTCGTGGTAGCCAGGTCTGCCCGGGAGAAAAGACAAACACTGAGTCCTTTGCTCTGTCCTGGGAAGGGGAAAAAGTCTCCCAGCACCACACTAAACTTTGAAGCTAAGGCATTTTGCTCATTAGTGGATGAATCCCACACTCGCACGGTGCTGGGATCTCCCTGCAAGTTATCACCAATCAGACAGATAAGCTCTCGGTTCTAATGATAAACTCAGGCAACAATCCCACTGGGAAGCCAGAGCTTCCACCCACAAAGCACCCACGAGGACAAGGTGAAGCAGCAGCCCTCCACTCACTTGGCTCTAACGAGGGTGCCAGACACTTTCTTGCAGGTGGAGCCGTTGCCCCCGCAGATGCCGCACTTGTCGAACTTCTTGTTGGAGCCGATGGTGCGGTCACAGCCGGCCTTCACACACTGCCCCTGCACGCACACGGACGTGGAGTCGGGGCTGCACGGGGTGCCATCCACCACCTTGGGGACACAAGGAGTCTGGTTACAACATGCACAGCGCTCTGAAACTGCCTGACACAAAATATGGGCAGGTGGAAAACCTGCAGCACCTGTCATTTTCAGGGCTTTTGGAACTGAACACCAGAGCAGCCCGTAGGTAGTTGGAGGTAAGTGGTTCTACTTCATCTCACTTGCAAAAATGATGCCATGGTGAGAGGAGAAAACAATCTCAGTTTTCACCAATACCCCCCAAAAAACCCTACAAAGCTGTTCTACTGATTTCATATAAAAAAAAGCCCCATTGCTTTCTCGTGTCACTAGAAGGCAGCCATGTCCTCAAAGCACACTGCCAGTGTTGCTTTTAATGTTGTTCAGCACATCCTTAATTTCTAGGAGTGCTGTTCCACAAAAACCCTCTGTGTCATCGCCCTGGTAGTTCCTGGCTCTCACCCTCTGATGACAGCAAATTCAAGTAGCTATGCAAGATGAACATTTTTCCTCATGTTTATTTTAAGCTGTCAGCATATTAGTAACCAGTATGAGAAAGCACCAATGTTCTGGCTAAGATCCCTCAGAGTTTTCCAAACCTATCTCAATGCAATCAGATTGGTGGAAGGAGAGGGAAGGAAACCAGGGTGAAGCAGGTAGAGGTGGAAGGATTGTGCCAGAACACTTAAAGCATGCTTGCAATGATCGAGCTGCGCATGGAGGAATAATCCAGCTTAAATATGAGAAAGACATAACTTCAGATTTCTACACCTGCTTGACTCTTCACACAAAGAGGGAAAATAAAAATCCTATTCCATGATCAGAGGGAAGAGGTGCATTTTGAAATACCTTTGGCTGTAGAACAAAGAAGTATCCTGTTCCTTTGGCTCGGCAAACCAGCTTGCATCTGTCCTTTGGAGACACACCAGCAAACTTGGGTGTCCACTCCACTGCAGGTCCACTTCCAAAGGGAGACTTGGAAAACTCGTTGTGCTTTTCACACTGTTCCTCCCTGAACGTTTTACCTGCAGGCAGAGAAAAGACAGGTGGGCATGAGATCATCTCCGTCTGTGCTCTTCTCCACAACACACAAATCCTGGGTGTCAGAAATGGGGGGAAATTACCATTGTTGTCCGGGCAGTCCTCAATATTGCAGGACCTGTACTGCACCCGCTTCCCTTCGCAGTATTTGCCACCGTTCCTTGGGATGGGGTTGTCACATTCCCTGAAGGAATACTGCACTCCCCCACCGCAGCTCCGGGAGCACTCGCCCCACGCCCCCCAGGACCCCCAGCTCCCGTGCACTGGCGTCTGGAACGACAACAGAAGCAGGACACAAGTTAAGACAGGAAAATCCATGCAAACCCACACCACAAAACCCATCATCATGCTCATTTTCACCCAAACTCATTAAAAAATGTGCCCTAAGTTGGTTTATTAGCATTGAATCAACCCCTTCGAACAGATCCCTCCCACTGCAGCACTCTCCACGCGGCTCTGCAACCCAAGCTGCACCGATCTCTTTTTCACTACTTACATCATAATGCTTCTTCTCAGTCTTATTTACACACTTGCCATTCATGCACCACTTCCCTTCCCCGCAGCTGGTGCCGTCTGCCCAGGGGAAGTGTTTGGTTTGGCACACGAGCAGCCCTCCGGAGGTGCCGGTGCACCACAGCGTCGTGCACGTACTGGCTGCGTCGGGGCAGTGCTTGGACTCATCTCCAAACGTGAACTGGCACTGCCTGTTGGCATCGTACAGCATGCCAGGCAAGTCAGAAGGGAGCTGGATGGGCCTGTGGGGCTTGTCCAACAAACACTCCCCTGAAGAAGTGGGAAAAAAAGGAAAAAAAACGAAGTCTGATGATGTTGTGGGTTCAGTTTTAAAAGGGAACTGCATCTGCTTTTTAACAGAAGCCTTTGAGCCCATTTGTGCCAGCATTTTTGTAAAAACAAGGCTCTTCTAAACTCACTGACAGCATGCAAAAGGTTAAGTCTACACTGAAGCACTCTTGTTAAAAAAAAAAAGCAAAGCAGTAAAGCCCAAGAGCTAAAACGCCACATGAATGGAAAGCTTAATAACCTTACCATGACCGTTATCCAAAAATGTTGTAATCATGTAGGCACTGCATGGAGACCAGGGCTGGCTGCGGTCCAGGTTGGAGAGCATGGATGCCATCATGTGGAAATCCCGGCTCATTCCATTGATGCCAGCACACTGCTTTGCATCGTCATGAGGCATGTTAAACACGTGGCCTTCGAGAAAAGGAGAAAAGGAAAGTCTGTGACTTTAGGAAGTCTGCCCTATGCATTACCAACAGTATTTTAAACAGTGCTCTAGAGCTGCTCATAGCCTGGTCTGTAATTAATAACCCGAATCTGAATGCTCCCAGATTTCAAGCAGATGGCACTGGATCTTCTCTCCCCTTTTTTTTTTTCTGCAGGCACACACACAGCTCTTGCAGACAATGCCGTGCAGGCCGGATTTGCTTTCCAGAGTCCAACCCCGCTCCAAGGCAGGGCTTTGCCTCCTCCCGACTGCTCCGGGGAGGTGCAGGCTGGGCTTTACGGCATCAAGCTGGCTTCAATTAATCCCAGGGAATGGCTTTGCAAAGTTTCAAGTACCTAATTCGTGCGCTGTTGTGAAGGCAGCCTGCAAACCATCGTCTTCTATGATAGAGCAACTGCGGTTTAGATCACAAACTGTTCCCACATCAGCCATCCCAAGAGTATCACATGTCTTGGCACCGCACAGGTCCTGTAAAAAAAAGGCAGTTTCATTATTAATCAGATCAGAGACTTAACCTTGGCAAGAGCCATCCAGCCCTGGCAGTTTGCCTTTACTTATGGAAAGAGCATAAATATTCAGCACTTCAATGGGTATGATGGCAAAAATCTGTCTCTGGAACATAGGCGAGGGTTACACGTAGAAATAAAATGCATAATTTCCATCTGAAATCTGCTAAAAATATATGGGGCAGGAACACAGTGCACAAACTGTGAGTTTAGAAAGACAGTGCACGAACTGTGAGTTTCACCCGACATGGTGCAAACAGCAAAAAAATCAACAAAATAAAAAACAGCTCATTTAATTTTTAGCCTGCTTCACTGCAGCTGTGGTGACACACGACTGTCTCTGGACACTTTTTTGGCGGTCTCCTGGCAGAGGGAGCAGTGGGCGTGGGGCTGGATGTGACCTCAGTGTCCCTCACCTGCCTGGTGAAGAGGATGGCCGTGTCGTAGTGCTCGGCGTGCCGGTCGCTGGGCGGGTTGTGCTGCTTCTGCCAGCTGCAGAAGTTCCTCAGAGTCAGGGCGGCGTTGGAGGAGATATCCGGGCCCTTGCGCTCCTCGTAAATGACCATGATCTTCACCACCACGAGGCTGATGGAGTTGCGGATGCTGGGGTGCTTGTACAGCTTGGCGGCCACGGAGAGCAGGGTCAGCAGGTAGTGCTTCAGCCCGCTGCCGTGGAACTCGGCCATGGACTGGTCGGCCACCAGCAGGGTCTCCACGTAGCGGGGGCTGGACACGAACCTCTTCTTCCTCCTGCTTCTCGCTTCTGCGTTAAAGAAAATACGGAGGGAAAGCGCAGGTGAGCACAGCAAGAGACCGTGGTTTAGAAGCCCAAGCATACCGATACTCAAGATGTGCGCCCCAGGTTTGTGCTGCCGCCCCCGAACCCCGGCGATCCCGCACCCAGATGGGCACCTCGGAGTGGGCTGTGGGGCAAGCACCGCCCGGGCATCCCGGCCAGACTCCCCTCCCCTCTCCTCTCCTCTCCTCTCCTCCCCGTGGTACCTCCGGCGTCCCCACGGTACCTGCGGGCTCGGCGGGCTCCGGCCCCTCCGCCTCGGCCGCCGCCTCGGCCACGGCGCAGCGGGCGGAGCTG
>VXBT01003651.1:302768-318184 GCA_013400235.1 Oriolus oriolus
GGCCGCCGAGCCGGGGTCCCGGTTCACGGTGCCGGAGTAGAAGCAGCGGGAGAGGTCGTCCTCGGGCGGCGGTGGCGGCCCGCCCAGGTACTGCAGGGTGAAGTCCGGGGCCAGGAAGCTGCTGTCGGGCTCCAGCTCCAGCGTCAGGCGCTCCCCGAAGGCCTCCAGGCGGAAGCGCTCGCGGGCGCCGGGCGCGCCCAGGCGCCGCGGCAGCACCAGCGCCCTNAATATGGAGATGTGGGTTTTTGCTTTCAGGTTTTGGGGGGTGTCTGAGTCTTTCTGCCGGCGGAGGACCGCGCGGGAGCCGCGTCCCGCGGTCACTGGAGAGGCGGCGTCTGCTTCCCCATGGCCGGGGCGCGGCGGCGATGCCGGGGAGCGCGGCTCTGCGGGGGCAGCGCTGCCCCTCGCTCCGTCCCTCTGTCTTCTGTCCTGCTCTGGCTGCCGCTTCTCCTGCCCGCCTCCTCCTCCTCAGCCTTCCCCAGCAGCAGCAGCGGCGGGCGGGGAGGACACTCCGGCGAGTCTCCGGCAGCCCCGGGACGGTCCCGCCTGCACTTCCAGGGCGCCGCGGAGCCTCCCGTGCTTTGCGGAGCGGAGCGCCGCGGGCCCGTCCGCCTCCGCCGTGCGGATGAATGCGGGAGCGGGGCTCGCCGCCGCCCTTTATGGGGTCCGGCTGAGATCACTGCGTGCGTAACGCGCCCGCGGGCGGCCCCCGCCGCGCCGCCCTCCCGCCGCCCCCGACGGGGCGGGACGGCTCCGACACGGCCCGGGGTCGGCCCCCGGCTGCCGCAGCGGGCTGGGCTGCGCCCCTTCCCTTCCCCGGGGGTGCTTTGTGCCCGGCTCCGAGCGCTGCGCCCCGCGGGGACCGCTCGTGGGAGCGCCAGGATGCGCTGCGGGTCCGTCCCCTGCCCCGCGGGGCTCGGGGAGTGGCAGGTGGACGGTGCGGAGCTCCTGGGGCGGGGGGGGGTTACACATCCCTGCTCGCCTTCGTAGCTTTTCCTTCTATTTTTCTTCCCTTTTTCTCCCCCCTTTTTTCATTTTTAATCATCCCCCTTCTCCCTTCCCCTTTTCCAGGCAATTCCTGCCCTTTCTCGGCCCTAATAGCTGCAGTCGGTCATGCACCTGTACTTCTGAGAAATGGTTCCTTTCCAATCACTTAAACAGAGGCGTTTACGTAGGTGCAGCCAGTGTTTTGCTTTGAAGTCATAACCCAAGCATGGTGGTGCTGCTAATCCCCTTAATTCTTTATGTGCACAGCCTTTCTGCTTCTGGAGGCCTTTTTGGAGGAGGAGGGCAAAAAAGTGGTGAGTAAATGTGTGAATAAAACCAGACTGTGCGTACCTGTTGGTGACAACTCCTGGGCTTCCTAGTTAAACAAAGATGCTTGTGTGTCTGTCAACACATCATTTAATACAAGTGTGAAACTCAGGGGCTGAAAACAGAAGGAGCAAAACTTTGGGACAGGGCAAATGTTTCTGACATTTTATGTATCCACTTTTCTTGGGATGGAGCGTCTCATTTATGCCACTAAATCTAATAACCCTAAGGCTTTTCTTCCTAATTTAAACCATGTCGGACAAACTTGGAACCACATGTGCGTGTCAATAGCACAGTCTGACTGCCTGCTAAGTTCTGACAATACATCCATTTCCCATGGCGTTCTGTAAATCTTGCAAGTTTAGAATTGCACATTGTTTGAAGTTGTGCAAAAAAACCATATGAGAAAATGAACCCAATGCCCAGCTACTTGCTCAACAAAAGTGTTCTTGTCCCACAGAGCGATGAGCAAAATCAGAAGTAGGCCTCAAATGTGGGATTTTCTTTGGGACACAGCAGGAAATGCTGGATTGACTTCCAGAGGCTGTGACTGCTTCCCTTTAATACTTCAGCAGCAGAAAAGTCCATTAAGTTATGCATAATTTTTCACTTGAATTGGAAATGTGTGTCAATCTCTACCCTTATCTTTGAGGTCTGTGTGTGCCCAGCTCTGCTGAGCCTTTCCTAGGATAGAACGCAACAAAGGTTCTGTTCATTCATGCCGTTAATTAATTTGGTGTTGCACGTGATACCTAATTTAGGGAATTACCAGTTTAAAAGCCTGGAAATAGAAACGTGGAACTGAAAGGAAAGCATCATCATAATTTACATTTGAACTTGCATTGGTTCAAGATAGAAAGTCTTGCAAATATGTGAATTACAAATATGAAAACCTCCTTGCTTGTCAGTGTAATCAGTGTCACTCATGGATCAGCAGGGACCAGAGCCAGGCCACCAAAGATGTGTCTCCCCAGCTGCCAGATGCACCTTTGGTTTTGCTTCTGGTTTTTGATGTTAATTCTGTGATTTGAAAAGATCCTGACCACCTTAAAACAGCTTTTTCGGGCTGAAAAGTCTTCCCCATATCCCACCAGGTGGCACTCGCCTATAAAAAATTGTTCTGGGAAGAGTTTCATGGTTGATCTCCAGCTTTCCTGGTGCAAAGGCTTACATTTTAGCAGGGAACTTTACAGTTCCCTGATTAGCACAGCAGTTTTCCTTGCCTTTATGTAATATCCAGGGAAGTGTTTTAGCAAAGAACTCAACTGTTCTGTTGCAGTACCTGAATACAAACCGTGTTGGGAAGGAACTTTTACAACAGGTTTGCTGCCTGTCACACCTGGATCACCACCTGGATCATCTTGTAATTGCTTGAATTGCTTCCTCTGAACAACCCCAGTGAGTTTAGCTGGATTATTCAGGATACTGAAGCCTCTGCATATGTATTTTTAATCTGTATTGTACCAAATCTGTGTCAGCTCCAATCACAGTTTATGCGAATCAAGACTTAAAAACATACTGACCTTTCTCAGGATTTCACTTAGATAAAGACCCAGAAAAGGTATAAAATTTGTCTTTTAAAATAAATTTTTAGTGCTTAGAGAAAAAACCAAAATCCAGTCAGGAACAGAAGATGTTGTAACTCCAAGTAAGCCGCCAGATAGCGCCACCACATCATCGTTTTTGGGTCAGATCATCGTATTTTGCTCTGCAAGAACAGTTTTTATGGCTCAGACCCAAGCGCTGTCGGTCTCTGAGCAGGATTAACAATGCTGAAGCTTTAATTTCTTCACCACTGTTTGCATAAACGGCTCCTTCCAAAATTAAAAAAAAAAAAAAAGGCACACAAACAACCACCCCAGCCTTATTTGTTTAAATGCTGCAGAATGATTGCTTCTTTCAAAAACTGTTATAATTTAAGAATTAAAACAGCAGATGGCACATTAGGCCCATTGAATAGGGGATAAAAGACCTGATGCTGTTGAAAATGTCCTCTGAAAAACACTTCCAAGATTATTTCTGGAGATTGTTTCTCTATGATGTCTTTGTGTTATGTGCTATTAATTTATATTTTTCCATTTATTGTTCATTTTGAGGTCATTAACCGTTGGGGTTTTCTTAGTAGGATAACAGAGTTAAGAGAGAAAACCTCTAATTTTGCCTGTTTTGATAATCAGCAGAAATATTAAAAAACAAAACAATGTTCATTGTCACTTTAATGAGAAGTACACATTTTTATTTTGGAGGAGGCTAATGGGATTTAACGTGGTGATGCATTTCTCTATAATTTCTGCTTTTACATTGCTGATTATCAAAATTGCTTAAAAAAAGTAGATGCAGAAATTTGGGCAGCCTCCATATTTTATTGCTAAATAGCCTATGGAGGCCTGTGTGCACTCAAAATGAGCTGCTCCCAATTCTTTCTACTTTCCTTTATAAACTTTTATCAAAATAGGATTCAGCAGGAACTTGGGCTGACACTTTTGGCTGTGTGTGTCAAATATTTTGCTATTTAAAAAGAAGGAGGTTTGCATGAGAATATGAATTCAGACCTGGCTGTATCCCACATAAATCCACAACAAGTGGTTTAAAAGTGTTGAGGTCTGACTTTGTATCTCACTTTCTGGTAGTAGAACTATTCCTGCTGAAGAATTTTGCGCCACCATCTAAATTTCTTGTGAACAGCTGACCTAAATCCGAATTTTCATGGTAAAAACAACTGCCAGGGATCAAATAAAAGCAATGAGGCAAAACAAAATGCTGCATTATGGCATGTCTGCTTTAAAAGTCTTTCAGAAGTTAAATGTAGCTTTAACAAAGGCTCCAGAATCCCTTGGCAAATGGCAAGGAGCACATTCATAGTGCCCTGAGCTCCACTGACATTTTGATATTTTTATCACATTGGGATTTCAACAGATCCCACACTTTCTCCTGTGCTGTGGACAGGGGATTGCACAAGCACTGCAAGACATGATACAGTTTCCATGGAATTCCTCCTAATGAAAACTCATTACTGCACCTATTAATCATTTCTTACCTTTGAGACTTCTGCGAGTGATGCCACACTCCTTCCAATGCCACTGTCCAGTAAGATTTCCATGCTGTCCTGGATGTGCTGGTCATTCTTTCTGACCAGAGCCCATATAATGCTGATACACATTATTAAAAGTGCCAAGAAATTTGAATATTAGCAGCAAATATTTTCAGTGGAGTTAAATATCAAACTGGGCAGTTCCTTCACCCTGGCTCATCCCCTCTTCCCCCAGCCTTCCTCCTTGTTATGCTGGATAATCAAAAGTTGGCAGTGAGTGTTTTTAACAAAGGGCACAAACCTTTAAGGAAAGTGATTAACCACTCTCCGCTCTCCAAACAATTTATGTACATGTTTAGACTCATCTAATCCATGCTTTGCTAAAAGCTTGGATAGGCTTTCCTCTTGGTTTGTAGGGATGGGGCTCAAATGAGCAACTGGCTGCCATTAAGGAGCATCTCCGAAAATCCCCTAGCGAGTGTTATCTTTCTGTAACAGGTAAAATCCTGAGGTACAAAGAGATTTAGCAATTTCTTAGCAATAAGACAAAATACCTTTGTTGCATCAATGCAGTTCTTAGACGTTTGCAGAACCTGAAGCTCTGCCATAATTTTCAGGACGGGGCTCATGATGTTGCTGATCTGTTCTTGCTTTTTGGCAGTTTTATCCACATTTTGAACAGGACATCTTTTTTTTCCCCTGCTTTCAATCCCCCTTGTCTCCTAATGTTAGGCTCTAGCTCCAGATTGCTTTTGGCTTCTCTTTTAATGTTGGGGATGAAGTAAATGGGAAATCTTTGTTTGCCATTAGGTACAAGGGCATGTAAGTCAGTAAGACTTGTTTAGGTGTCTTGGGATGGAACAAACCTCAAAAAGCTCTCCCTAAATCCACATCATTTCTATATGTCAACACTGACATGCTGTTTTAATCACAAGGTCAGCTGAGCTGAGGCAAGACGTCATCACATATTTTGCCTGACACACTGTGATGCCTAATATCTCCATTTTATCAATGCAATAAGTGAAATAAAAGGTTGTAACACTGATCTTAGGCAAAGAACTGCAGGGTATCGTGGTGGTCTGACCTTGGCTGGATGTCAGCTGACCCCTCGTTTCTCCTCAGCAGAACAGGAGGATGAAAACGAGATAGAAGAGCTCATGAATTGAGATAAAGGCAGGGAGACCAATTATCAGTTACTGCCATAAGCAAAGCAGAGTTAACTTGGGGAAAGTTAATTTAATTTATTGCAAATTAGAGTGGGATGGTGAGAAGAAAAGACAAGGTCTAACCCCTGCTTGCCTTACTTTTTTCCCCCTTAATTCCCACCTCCTCTGCCTTGCTCCCAAGTGGTGCAGGAGGATGGGGAATGGAGGGCTGTGCTAAGCCCATGAGAGCTCCTCTTTCACACTGTATGATTCTCCCAAGCCATGCCAAAATCCACCACCAGGAATTGACAAAATAGATCAAACTGCTTCCATCAGGTTTGAGTTGAAGCTGCCTCTTCTTGGCTGTCCCTCGCTGATGCATCCCCAAGGAGGTGCGTGAGGTGAGGAAGCCTCTGGCTGCCCAGGCGGGTGCTGTGGGCAGAGGAGCTGAGCAGCGGCAGCCAGAGCCTCCCTTTGCTGCTCCCTCCCGTTTTTGGAAGGTTTGACCTCGCTGTCTGTCCTGGTTGCCTGCAGAGGCCTGGTTGTGTCTCCCTGGTTGAGCTCAGGGAGCCCCTCGGGAACAAAACCTCTCTTGCACAACTGCAAATTCCCACTGTTGATACCTCCCCCCCCAGGAGCAGCCCCCTCTGCAGCAGTGGGACACGGAGCTGGGGCACGAAATGGGAACAAAGGGGATGCAGCAGACACGTAGGCCCCGCTCCTGGGAATATTTATAGTCAGGCTTAACTCAGCATCGTGCTAACCCCTCACAGGATCCAAAGCTTCATAAAAACTTGGCTGAAATGCTCTGTTTACAAATGCTATCAAGAGGAAGCATGTGCAGTGTCTTCCACAAGAAATGAAGTTTTTCAAACAAAACACCCATCCATCCCCCATGTCAGCTTATCCCACAGACACGGCAGGAGATAAACAGACGGTAGTAAACCAGTGCAAACTGAATTCGTATTTTCACTCTTGTTGCTCTTAGGTCTTCTGAAAGAAACATTGTTGCTGCTTAAGACCAAACATCAAAATGTCAGTTGACAAAACATGTAACTTCCATTTAGCATCACTCAATTTCTCCTCTTGCTTTGATTTGCAAACCCTTATGCAAAGCCCTTGCTGTTGAGGACCTAAGAAAAGGGAAGGGGTAAAATAGGCATGGGGAAAGCTTTTCCCAATATTATTATATCTAAGAATTAATATCAGTATTTTGACTCATTCTCTCATAGTTGTTTTCCACCTTCTGTTTAATTACAGGACTATAAGTTTTAATTCCAAATGTATTTTGATATGCTGTTAAAATACTGCAGGCAGAAAGAGGCATCATGGCTTCACATGGAATATTTTTTATCAGAACAATTAATTTAATTGCCTACACAAGCTCAGCCATCATTTCTGACCATAGGATGGACATAAATGGAAGGTGGACACCATATCCCCTTTCCCTCTGGCATTGCCCTCTCCTGTTGGGAAAGAGGCCTGGCTCTGGGGTCCAGTTTGGATCTGTGGGGAACACAGCTGAGGCAACCCCAAATTCTTTGGGTTGCAGCTGGCTCTGCCTGCCTCACTTGCATGCTGGGCAGAGGGACATCTGCATGTCCTTTGGGAAATGCAAGTGGGGGAAGAGGACACAAAGTCCTCTTTGTGGCTGATCCGGGCTGGTTTGGCTCTGTGGAGGTGCTGGTTGAGGTCATGTGGCTGCTGATGGGCTGATCCTCAGGGGTGCACTGCCAGGAGCAGGGCAGAGCTGGGCTGGTCTCCTTTTAAGTGTGGGATTTAATGAGAGATATGGATTGGAGGAGACTTCTTGGGCTTTTAAGGCTGACATTCCAATTATTCCAATAACCATTCTGCTTACATGTTACGTGTCTTCAAAGCCATCTAGGGAAGCCCCTTCCCTGAGGTCTCCAAGGTGCCAGAGTAGATCAGCACAATTTCCGAGCTTCCCTCACCCTCTTCTCCTTTCTTGATTATTTAAAAATCTCAGAAGCTGTTGCTCAATACCATTTATGAACTGAGTGTGGTATAAAAATCCCAGCTCCAGTGCAAATATGCACAGCTGTCACATAGAGCACACTTTTTAAAACCAAGGCACCGTCAGGTATTTTAGCAAACAGGTAAAAATTTTCCACTTTTAAAAACATACATTTATATAATTCTAGTGATGCCAGCTGAGCTGGCTTTGCTTTATATGGTAAATACACCAGCTAAAATAGGTTGTGCAAAGAAATTGCTAATAAGGCAGAAAAGTGAACCCAAATTTAACTGAGAGGGCCCTGCCAGCTTTGCAATTTGGATTTCAAAGCTGTCCAAGAAAAATATTCTCTTTTTGCCTCCTCAAAAGGATCCAAACTGAGACATGGTGTCGGAAACAAATTGAAACGCTATAAACACTCCAGCTATGACATCAGGCACTCCGAAACTGCAAGCAGTGACAACATTAACTCGTGATTTTTGCTTCAGGGAGGGCACATGTGTAGATGTTCTTTCCAGCATGAGGGATGGAGACAGCTGTAAAATTGAATTTGATTTAATTTTGGGCTGCATTACGTGTATCTACCTCGTGGGCCAGCAGAGGAAAGGATGCACTGGTAAAGGAAGCAGCTTCCAGACCCTAAAACACTGCAAACCATCCGTGCACAAACTCCCTGCCTGGGCTTGTTTCAACATCCAAACAAATTTGCGAGCAGTTCTGATTATCCAAGAGTAGGGGAATGCAAACCTTCTGACACTTCCAGAAAGCCTCCAACAAGCACTTGGAGCAGGAAGCAGTGCCTGGGGAACATTACCACACAGAGATAAGTTTAATTACAGACATCAGCATTTTGCTGCAGAGGCTGCCTTGTCCAAAATTTTGCTCTGTATGTCATTTCAACCCTCAGAGATAGCACAAAAAGGATCAGCTGGTGTTCGAGACTCCAGGGCCAAGTGCTGTAAGTAAATGCTGCTCCACACACGAGTAATTCCTTTGGCTCTGTGTGTGCTGCCTCTGGGTCAGGAACACAGGACAAACCCCGACCTGCTCTTTGTGCTCCTGAGGGGCACCCAGAGCCCAGCTACCTGCAAGCCCTGTGCTCTCCCTACCAGGTAGAATTAGGCTTTGCTGTGGGAAGTGTCTCATTTGTCCAGGAGTCAGGGTGGAAAGGCCTCTCATCCAATTAAGGCAAAAGAAAACCCTGCAAAAAGAAAGCATTACCTACTTCAGTACACTCAATTTCTTCTTGCCTAAGGTGAAATTAGTTAACCACCAACCTTTTCAAAGGGACATTGTAACCTAATCCTATTTAAAATCCTATTTAAGCCATTGGTTTATGGCTAGATTTTGTAATTATCATGTACCAGGTAGCATGGGAGCAATATTTCATGTACACCTTTCATTCTGTTTTGTCAGAGCAGGTGTTAAGTCAGAGTTCTGGATGCTTGGGTTTTGTCTGGTTTTGACATAGATCTACTTCTAGGGCTAGCAAGGAATATTGACTTAAGACAGAATATAAACTATTAAATTAATGAGTTTATTGTTGATATTACTTTAAGAGTCAGGAGGAAGAAATTTGGTGCTATAGGGTGTGACTGAATACATAGATAATTATCTTATAAAATAGCATGAACACTGGCCAGAGCTGGAAAAACCCAGTGCTTCTAAATAGGAAAATATTTTGCTGCTGGGGATTTGGGGATTTGTGTGCTAAGAAGGAGCCGGGGGCGGGGGGATGTGGGGTGGTTCTTTGTGCAGCATGGAAACACTCCCAGCCATTCCTGCTCCCATGGAGTTTGTCATCCCCACACTCTCTAGAAAGCAGTAACACGTGGCTTCCTAGGCACAGAAATGATGGCAAGTCTGTAATTGCTTTGATTAAGCTGGTCTGTAGTATTAGGACCACCCAAAAGATGGCACTAAACAACCTTTAGTCCTGCTCGCATGCACCCACACACACGAAATTTGCTAGTAATACTCAGAAATAGCTCACTAGCTTAATTCTGTAATTTTGTGTACAAAAGTAGGAATCATTTTAGATAATTCTATGTTAGACCAACAGGAAAATTGAGGAGACTTTTATATAAGCAGGTAAACTTTGCACTGCAAATATGACTTCCCTAGGCCCACATGAAAGCGTTCATGCTTTTGTAAACATGACAATGTGACATTTGGTGAGCTGTGAAAATGGGTTAAAATTACCCAGGAATTAGACACTGCACTCAAAATATTTGTTTCTTTAGAAGCTGTATATTGGCCTTTATAAATCTGTGGTTATTGGGGCCAAAGTATTTTTGTTTATGTGGGGGCAATGTGGAGCCATCCCACCAAAGCCCACGGAGCTATGTGGAATGACAAGTGTTAGCAAGGGGCTGATTGTCACTACCTTTTTTAATAGGTAGGGCTGATTATTTTGATTTTTAAATTAGCTTATTTTCTGCAATAGGAGGAGCAAGACATGTTTTTGCTAGTCACTTTTCATTTTATGATGTAATAGTTGAAGGAGGAAAAAAAACCTTTCATATTTATAGCCTCTAAAAACTCAGAAGTGGCCTCTAATTTATACCAAACCATAAAGATGAGAGTGTTCGGAGAAAATGCTAGAGGAGGAATCCTCACATCCTGTGGGAGTAATTTTCTACAATTACTTCAGTTTCATGATTTTAATCAAATACATGTTAATAATAAATGATACAAATGAAAGAACACTGAGCACCACCTTTGCTTGGAGCAGAAATCATTGGGGTAGCAAAAGAAGTTGAGAGATCCAACACCTTCCACAAATATTTGACTCCCCTTTTTATGAGGCTCCTCTTTTGAATGTGGTTGCTTGTAAAACTACAGCTAAAGTAGGAGGATAAAAAGAAACTTCCCAGGAGCTAGACACAAAAACTTGCACCAGTTGCTCCAAAGCTTGTCCCCTCCATTTGTTCAGTAATTCACTCACTTCTGCCTTTCTCACTGCCTGACTATTTGGTTATAATCAAAATAAGAAACTTGGATGTTGGGGTTTTCTTCAGGGAATGAGCTGGAGCACATTCAAGAGGATTGAGTGCCACCTGCAGAAAAACTGCACAGACATGAAAGCAGCAGCTGGCTCGATTACATTTATTCACCATGGAGTAAAGAAGGCAAAAAAAGAGACATAGTGGAAGTACACACGCAGCAACTGGGTGAGGAGCTGGGTTCCCTTTGTGCTGGTAGCACAGCAACAAGAGTTCCCCACCGAGAGATTCTGCACAATGCAGAGCAGTCAAAGCCTCTGTATATTTCATGGTTACATTTTGGATCTCAATCCCAGCTCCTTGAAGTAAAGACTTGCCAATATTGGATGTGCAATAGGGGTACTGAGTTGTAATAACCACTGCTAATGTATAATTCAACAATCAACTCTACGAGCTCTGTAGTTACAATTTTGATGTTGTGTATCAAGGCCAAGTGAAGCAAATATTTGCCATCTCTCAAAGACCTTCCTAATTTGCTTTTAAACAACTTCATATTTTAATTAAAAAAAAATCTGAAAATAAGTCGCAGCATAAAAATTAGGTCACTCCACATGAATATATTTTGGTCAGGGGTAGGTGAGCAAAGCATTTTTCTGACAATCATTGCAACCTTCACATTCTGAGGGGATCTGAATGCACTGCACATATTTTCTATGGCAGAGAGGAGGTACAGTTTCTTACTTTGAGCTTGAAGATAACTTTGCAATGAAGTAAGAGCTGGAGGACGTAAAGGGCAGGGATGATAGGGAGGGAGAGAGGCTGAATTGGAACATTACTAATTCTCACAATGGTAGCGCAGTGAAAAAAAATGCTGCAGAACAAACCTGCCTTCATCCAGTCAATTTTTGGAAAGAATTATGGCCATTTGGAACAGAGTTCTTACTTGAAAACTCTTTGGAAACAGGATACTGCTCCCAAGCACTTTGAGCCCTTCGAGACCTGGAATGAGATCCATCTCACTCAGCCTCAGACATCTGCATTGTGGCTGTCTGCATCTGAACCCCGAGTCCCTTTGTCACTGGAAAGAAATCCACATGTGGAATGTGCAGTCCAGCTGACCCACCATGGACATCCACCATGGGCTGAAGTGAAGAGCACGAGTAAAGCGCCCGTTCTCTCCCTCCTGAATCCAAATGGCACCTATAAACACTGTTCAGAGGCACATCCAAAAGTACACTGGAGAAATCCTTTCCCCAGTGTCAAAATATTTTTTTTTGCATTCTTGAAAGTCCATTAAACAGTTGCAACAGTTTTATATATTTAGGCTTAAAAAAAATAAATAAATAAGAGGAGCAATGTAATGCAGCCTTGGCAGACAATGTGCCACTGGAATAAATTATGAGAGCAGTGTTTGTCTTCACAGATCTGCTCCTAGAGAAGTCAGCCATTGTTCCATAATGCAGTCTGTAGAGCAGTCTGAGCCCAGGGATGGATTTGTCTGGTCAAAGGGAGAAGCATTTTCCATCTATAAGGACCTAGACCAATGGGAAAAAGCAAGAGCCTGTGGGGCACTCTTCATCTGATCCTAAGGTCAGTGGCAAAAGCCACAAGCATTGTACCTCTTAGGTGCCTGCTTTTCAGTCCTATTTGATATCTTCAGTCCTGTTTAATATCCTTATTTATGATCTGGATGAGGGGATCGAGTGGAGTCAGTTGCAGAAGAGACCAAATTGGGCAGTTCCGGGCCCGTCACAGCAAGAAGGACCTGGAGGGGCTGGAGCGCGTCCAGGGAAGGGAACGGAGCTGGGAAGGGGCTGGAGCCCCAGGAGCGGCTGAGGGAGCTGGGAAAGGGGCTCAGCCTGGAGAAAAGGAGGCTCAGGGGGGACCTTGTGGCTCTGCACAACTCCCTGACAGGAGGGGCAGCCGGGAGAGGTCGGGCTCTGCTCCCAGGGAACAGGGACAGGACAAGGGGAAATGACCTCAAGCTGTGTCCGGTTCGACACCAGCAGCAGTTTCTTCCTGGAAAGTGTGGTCAGGCCTTGGCAGGGGCTGCCCAGGGAGGTTTGGAGTCCCCATTCCCGGAGGTGTCCAAGGAAGGCCTGGACATGGCACTCAGTGCTCTGGGCTGGTGACAAGGTGGGGATCAGGCACAGCTTGGACTCAGTGATCTTGGAGGTCTTTTCCAAGCTCAGTGATTCTGGGATTCTCTGTCAATTAGCAAAGGTGCATGGCTTGACTAATTAAAGGTGCTGTAGGCAGGGCCAGTGCTCCTGTCTGCAGTGTGGAGCTGCTTCTGTCGATGCAGCTGCAAGAGGTGGCTGGAATGAAAAAATAACTGCAAACGTAAACCCGATGCTGAAAGCAGCTGTAAAAAATCCTGGTAACAGAAGAACAGTTGTTTTATATCACTATTTTGGAGCCTAGAAGCCCACGGTACATTCCTGGCTGTGGTTTTGCTCACTGTGTGACTTAAACCAGGATAATTATGACTTTTATGTCTTCCAGTTGCTTCAGCAGGGAAACAGGGGGAAGGATATCTTCTGGTGCCTATTTGTCACCACTTCATTTGACCTGTGCAAGCCTAGACAAATTCTGAAACCTTGCAGCTCAACTTCACAGTTAGGGGGAACTCAGGGATATTTGATTAGGATTAGGCTTTGAATGGTGGCACAATCTTAGCTAGGCTAGGCCTGGATCAACCCAGCCTAACTTACTTCGGAGAAAGTCCAAGCAATGAATTAATCAGTCAGTCCTTGAAAATGCGAACTTCAATTTATTTCATGGCATCATATGTATGAGCTTAGCCTTCTCGCTTCTTTTGGTTCCCTGTTGCTGCAATGTGTTGCTGAACCTGGAAGTAAAACCATGAAAATATTGACCTCAAACTCTGGATTGGATCCATGTCTCTGCTGTTACCTTCCCTTCTATTTCTCATTATTTCCAGCTTTTATGTGTGTTTGGGTGCCCACACTGTGGTTCTGCCATTTGTTTGCAAAATATGTCGTAGGCTGAAGCTACTGTGGTGGAAATCATTAATGACTCCAATGCGTGCAGTGCCTAATTAGACCTGGAACTTGTGCCTTATCTTCTCACAGGCAGCTAAAAATCTACAAGGGACTTGAATCGTGATGGTTGCGGTACATTTTGGTAAAACTTCAAAAATCAGTCCATATTAGAGAATTCCTGCTTGATAAGCAGCTGTTCATTTTCGATTCCTTCCATTTTTGACATTCTTGTAAATTTAAATTCATTTGCTGCACGGGGGCTTGAAAGAACAGCACGTTGAGCTGTTTGCTCCAGTGCTTTGTTACAATGTTTTCCCACAATAAGAGGGCATGAAAACATCCAGCTATCTGCTGGAAAATGTACTAATTATTTTCTGAGTGGTGAAAGGTCACAGCCGACAAAGCAAGGGAAAGACAAGCAAGATCCACATAGCTCTGCATTGGAATTACACCTAGGGAGGGAAAATAATAATTATTAATACAGTCTATAAAAGCAATTGTAAAGCTTTTCTGAAAGCATGTTGTCAAAGAGATTTAAGAATTATTTTATGTCAAGACCGGGAAGAACTGCCCATAGAAAGAGAGTTATGGGACTAGTAAAGAATAGGAACATTTTATTTTCAAATTCATACAGCAAACTTTGATCATCATGCAGGAAATACCCCAGACTTGAGAAATCCTGCCCCTGACCTCGAAGGTAGAATAAAACTAAGGGAAAAGGGGAAATAACTCACCAATTTTTTAATTAGTGTTATGCCAAGGCTTTTAAGAGTTTGAACTCCAAACATGTGTTCTAAGAAAGGAAAACATTTTCTTTCATTGAACAGCCCTGGGGATTCACTACCTTTTTCTCCCCCTCAACCCTCCCTGAGAGGTGTTCTAATTTCTTCTCTCTTGCATGTATGTGTAAAAATACGAAGTCATTTGTAAGGAGTTCACTTAATTCCTCACTCTTAGCTCACATTTGTTACACATTTTGTTTGGCAGAAGGGAAGGGAAGAGTGTGCTCCAGCCAGGGAATGCTTCTGTCCAGTGAAAAATGCGTTTGGATGGAGGAGCTCTTTTTCATGGATGGATTGTGGCTTTTGGCAGCAGAGGTGGCAGGAAGCAGTTGCCATAACTACTATACCATTAGAAAAAAAAAAAAGGCTTTAAGTAAAGAGCCATTTTTGAAATGATGGTTTTATCCTGGTAGAATCTATCAGTTCAGTGTGATGGGTGGCAGGATCCTGGATGTGGTCTCCTGAGTGTATGCTCAGGATATGCTTTTAGGGCTAAATTCAGGCTTTGGGTTGTAAGGTACATAGAAGAGGAAAATACACAGACAGCCAGAGAGCTGAACATAATCTGCCTTGCGTGGGATTTCAGGTTTTGGCTGGAACCACACTCTGGTGTTAAATAGCAGAGTGAAAAAAGAGTGTGTTTTTCAAAAGCTTTAAGGATGGGATTTACAAATTTGCTGGAATGATTTAGAAATAAAAGTTACTCTGTAAGTGTAAATCTAATTGTAGACATAATTTAATATTTATCTCTATTCAAGTGACAGATAAAAAGCCCAGATATAGGTGATAAACACTGCAAACAACTGGAGAAGAACCCAGGGATGGTTTATACTGGGTCAAACCCAGCTGAAGGCTTTTCATCCTCAGCATTACACCACACGTTATTGTCCCTGGCAAAGTACTCTGGCACTATTTGCGTGCTGTTGGAATCTGAAAACATTTCACACTGCTAAAATAACCTCTGTCTGTTGCCATATAGACACCAATGTAGTTTTTGTGGTCCTTCAGCTACTTCCCTGCAGTGCTTTGAGCTGTGTCCCAAATGATTTACTCACAGGACCAAGTCAGGTGAATTGGCCTCACCCCCCTGCTCAAGGACTGGCTCCCAGGCAGGATTTATCCCTTCATCCTCACAAATTTCTGGGGTCAGCATCTACATTGTCCCTCAAGGAGCCTTTTCAACCCATGGTCATGCTGGACCTTCAGCTGGGACCCC
>VXBT01003651.1:320314-361559 GCA_013400235.1 Oriolus oriolus
TTTACCAACCCCCCCCCCCCCCCCCCCCGCCCCCAAAATTTAGTTTGTGTGCACTAACACGTGGGTATGGCCCTTATGTGGTTACGAGGGCAGAACTCACATCTGCAGACCTCACCACGGCATTTGGCCTTGGATCATAAGCAAAATGTTCCATGGGCATGGGATGTATCCCATTGGGAGAGGGCACAGCACCTGCTACCCAGCAGCTTGAAGCTTAAAAGGAGTAAGGGCCTTACACCCTTCTTTCTCCCACACCTACATGTTCCAGAATTTCATCCAGCTTCCTTGTCTCACTGTATTTCTTTAGCAACACTTGGAGCAGTCAGACTACAGTGGCAATGGCCAAAATGGTTGTTTTAATAAGCTCAGCCTTAGATTGCTACAACAAAGCCTTCTTGAGCAGCTGCTTGAGAAAATGTCTGTGAACCTTCACTTAGATGTGGGTTTTTTTCCCCAGAATAATCAAGGGAAAGCAAAGAGATTGCCGCCCTGGCCCTCCAAGTGTGGAAAATAATATTTTTTCCTTGGCTTTTGTTAAATAATTTTTCCCACACATTTACTCTTCAACATTGTCCTTGGGTCAGCTTAGAATGGTGAGTGGTCTAAGTATGATGAATTTATTGCTTTAAACTTCACAGAGCACAGGAGAGTGAGGTAACAGCATAAGCAATGTGGAAAGAGTTGTACATTTTCTAGTTTGATTACTGGATGTACTCAGAGGTTTCCAAAACTTATGTTGTTGTTTTCTATTTTTCTTTAAAAAAAAAAAAAAAAAGTATTGGTTTGGCTAGAAGACTGCAATTGGATCAAATCCATCTTCCATCCCCACCTAAAAATGAGATTTGAGTCTACAAGCTGAGAATCTTGGGAGTAGAGATCTCCCTCCTCACATGTAATTACGGAGAGTTTCTGAAGAGGTGAAATGTCACAACATGATGAGATGGAAAATGCATTAAGAGAGAATGAGTTCATCTTCCTGATACAGAACAGTCCCTGCACAGTAATGGGATTATGGCAGCGCTGGACATTTGGGAAAGTCTATAATGCTGTGTCTGCTCCGTTTGATTTGTACACCAATGGATTTCCCTTGCCAGTAATGGCTTTCTCTGAGCTACTGCAAACTCTAAAGCGGGAAATAAAAATGGAATTTTGGGAAGGCAGGACCTGCTGTGATCACAGGGACATTGCAGCCTGTTATGCAAAGCTGTGGAGGAGGCACTGATGTATCCCCGTGGTGATAACACTTTTTTGGGAAGAGCTTGGGCCCCTCTGTAGGTACTGACAGCTCTGTAAAGCTGCACCACCATTGTTTAACAGCCTAGGAAGAAAAGCTAGGCATATATGAACTGTTTCTGTAAATAAGAACCAATTTCATTCACAATTTGTAAAACAAAAGAAAGCAAAACCCCAAATTCATAAAGATGCTGGCAATCAATGGATTAGACACACACATGGGTTAAGATTTAGACAGGATGAGTTTGCTTTTCCTTTTGGGAAGAACATCTTTTTGGAAAGCACCATTTTTGGGAACAAGAAAAGCTCCTAACTTAGCATTGAGGAATGTGAAAGGATAAGCGAGAAAAGAGCATGAAAAATTAATTATAAGTTTCTATTAGAAAAGTAAATCTTTTTAATAGTGCCTTTGAAGAGCCACACTTCAACTGGAGTTTGTCTGCGGCTCTTTCTCCCCAGAAATCTCTCCCCTTTCTGGCCACCACCTCAGCTCACAGAGTGCTCCACAACCACCCCTTCTGGCAGGTTTTTACTGATCTGAGATTGGTTTAGATGGATAATTATGAATCTTAAAACAAACACCACCTTCTGCACTTTCCAAATGTTTCACTACTCCCCAAAACACTTTAAACTCCACCCCACCACAACTGAAACACAGTGTTCACATATAAAAAGAATATTTATGCCTTAAATTTATGCTCATGCTCTTTACGCTCATCTGCCTGCAGTGGGGCACAAAGAGCAAACAGAGGCCCCCAAAGATACCATATAAACAAATGTATTTGGACCTATGATACAGTTTGTATTTATTACTTTTACTGAAATCACAGAGTCAAGTGTTTTAAGATTACAACTGGTAAATTATACATATGTAATAGCTTACAAAACAAAATCTTGGCCTTCCGTGTGTCATAGTACAGTGTAGACCTTGCACAGTTCAGTTCAAATGAATTTGTATTTTGCTTAACATATTTTTAGGATGTAAACTAGCTGACACGGTAGTGCTCTAAAAATGTTAACTCCCTCTGATTAGACACAGACTAGGATGAAAAATAAGTTTTTTGACACATCTTGGTTTCTCAAAGGGTACTGGTACTTCAGCCAGGTGACAGAGTGACTTCCCACAATATGCCGACACCAACAGTGCATAAAGAGGCACGTGAAGTAAACTAAGCAATCCCAAACTTTGTGCTTTCCCCTTATCTTCCCTGCAATACCTCGTTCATTTTCTCTTATCTGATGCTAAGCAGATGACCTGGCAATAGAAGTGAAATTTATTGCTCTACAGAATTACACCCTGTCTCCAACTTACTTAATCCAGCACATTATTTCCTGTATCTGATGGGATTTGAACAATGCTTGTATGCCTGACTGTCACAATGTTTCATAAGATAAACTATTTGCAGATTTCACAGTTCACATGACAAATTGTGTAAACCAGTTACTATAAATTAAAAACCTATGCTGTCACTTACAGTGGTGTAAGTCTGAAGCTCCTCCTGCAAAGCCAAGCGATGCCATGAAGCAACTCTAAATTTACATAGGTATAACTAAACCCAGTGTAACTTTTCTTCCTGGTGAGTGGGAGGAATGGAGACCCAAGTACTCACATACACAAGCATACACACAAAATATACACCTGCACTTAGCCACGGGTGTCTGAACATGGACTACGCCAAGCTGGTGTTTGTGGAGAGGATTTTACTGTCCTTACACTGACTCTCAGTCTCCACTGACAACTTCCAGGGCAAAAGATGCTGTGAATTTTGTCCTGTGACTCACAGAGTGCAGAGCAGTGGGATGGTGTTGGGCTGTTTGGTGTGGTGTGGGGAGAAGCTCTTACACCACTCACCTGTGTTTGGGGCTTTTCAAATTTTATCACGGAAAACTTGTGCTTGTGGTTAAACCTTCCAAGCCCCAAAGCACCTTTTGGGGGTGCCAGCTGAAGACCCAATAATCTCTCTTACATTAAGAGTCATTGCTGGTGTGTGTGATAAACCAGAAGTATCTGCATTTGCAATGTTATTTGAAACAAGAATTGAACTAGCTTTACTATACAAGTTAGTATCAGGGCACTCACAGGAAAAAACCCTTGAAAATGTTGCACATGCAAGTATGAATGCAGTGAAGCACTCTGGCAGCTCTATAAAAATAAATCACTTCATGAAAAAAGGGAACAAACCCCTCCAAACCAAGCAACTTTTTTTCCCCTGAAAATCGCAGCCTATGCCCAGAGAATCTAATTTTGCCTCTTGCCATAGGCTCCATCTTCTTCAGTGACAACAGCATGGTATGAGGAGAAACATTCACCTGAACATACTGCTAAAAGCCCACGACTAATGATCCCTCCTTCAAACCCTGTTCAAAGCCTGCCCTTAAGATCATCAAAGCCCAGGCTTGTATTCCCTGGGGTTTTGGATTGGGCTGTGAATGAGGAAGCATCACCCACTGGCCATCCCTAATTCCTCTCAAGCCTCGTGGCTGACTCTGGCCTCGGGCAGTGCCTGGGTGGCAGAAGAGGGGCTGAGCTGGAATTTAACTCAGGTGAACATGGGCACTGGGGAGCGAGGTGACTTCCAGCGGTTTGGAACTGTCTATGTGCAGTCTATAGGACTGCCCTTGCAGAGCAGTGGCCACAGGTAAATGAACTGACTGCAGAAAAGCTGCAGGCTTGTCCACATCACATTTTTTCCCTTACACTGCACCCAAATCTAGTTCCCTTGAGTTCTGCAGTAGTTGAACTGGATCAAAAGTGGAAGCAAACAGGTGTTATTCTCATAGAAACATGCTTTGCTGGGTTTTTTGCATCTAACTTTACCTGATGTGGTGCAAAGACCTGAAATACAATGAAGTAAAACACTGCAAAGCCTTCCAAGTTGGGCTTTTGACTTTTTATAGCCACATATACATATTTTTATATGTATATAAACAGGGATAACATACAAAAAACAGCTTTTTTAATGGTTCAGTCCTCATAAACCAAATCATATGTTGTTTCTGCTATTTTATAAAGAGACATCCAGGAGCTCTCTCTTTAGTGTTGTCACTTAAATGTAAGAAGCTGCATGAGAGAACACTCTTGGCAACTCAGAGGAACTTCATTCCCATGGAGAGGACTCCCAGTTACTGAAAGGCTGCTACAGTTAAAGCAAGGGGTAGGATCAGCCTTGGGGGTCAATCACTGAGGCCTCCAGCATGAATTGCACGTGCCTTCGAGACACAAATCTGTTTTCTGACTTCTTCAAGAGCCATTATGGGGCTTTTTTAGGTCCACAGACCTTTGGGACTTGCTTGTTGAGAGCTTTTTGAAGTGTAGTAAGGAGCTTGGAGCACGAGGTGTCATCGAATTAAAAAGCTACAACTTCTCTAAGGAAAAGATGGCAGCAGAAAAAGAATATACATCTATACATGTGTGTACACATATACTCCTGTTCCATGCAGAAAGTCCTCTAAATAAAATCATACAAAAAATGACCAGTGCCATATATTATGTAAACTCACAAGGCGTACTTCCAACACAAATCCGAAGCATAAATTAAAAGAGAGCCAGAAAGAGAGACAGAGATGATAGCAAAACATTTTAAATATAGAATTTGCACAATTGGTATTTTGTTAAATAAGAATAAATAAATTCATTACATCCGTTCACATACCAGTTGTAAAAACAATAAATTATTTTATTTTTTTCAGTGCTGTGTTGCTTTTTTTTTTTTTTAAACAGTTGTTATTAATCCACAAGATTATTCCCTCTTCCCCTTGTGATAAAACTGTTTCCACAGGAGGGCAGCTAAACTTAATTTTCTTGTACATAGTCAAACCAAAGATGCCAGGCTTTTTCCTAATGAGAATATCCTACTTGAAAAGCAGGTGCTGTTAAACCCCACTGATGCTCAGGAGTCCAAATTCACCGAAGGGCACTGGAAGTGTGTCCCAAAGTCAGTGTGAATTTAACACTGAGATTGTTCCTGGCTGTGCCAAGAGCAGAACTCCAGGTTTCCATCCCTCGGTGCATTTCATGAATCCAGCTGTGCAACACTGGGTAGAAATGTAAACAATGATGTCACACTGTGAGTGACACCGAATTCAGCTGAGAACAGACCTTGCACCAATTCTTCATTCACCAGGGACATGGGACAGCCATGACTGGCACAGGCAAGGTTTGGAACTGGACTCTGATTTAGGAGCACCTGAAAAAGCAAGTGTTAACTTACCCTTTATCTTACACTTTTAGGGTCCTGCCTTGGTCTGTCCCCTTTGCCCCCTCACATCTTTGCTTGTGTTAATTCACTTCATTCCTACACTGGTGGAAAAAGTCACTGCAGTGGTTTGTTCTCGTATTAATTTCTAAGTAAACTCTTTCATTTTTAAAAGATACTCCAGGTCTAAGGAAGCTTTGAATTTATACCCGCATCCAGAAGCTTTACTCAGCCTGCTGAATATATAATAAATTATTACCATGATGCAAACACAAATACTTGCACATTCTGTCTCTATTATGACAGAACACAAATACCACTTAATGCAGCAGCTGTATGCTGAGACAAATGTTAAGTCTATGCTGAGATACATTAAATCTCTTGATCTGCTCTCTCATGATGGTTTCTATTTGTTAGGGACTTTTTGGAGAGGTTCTAGGACATGTGTAATACATATATAAGCATCAAAATTAGATTACTTGAAAGGAAAAATAAGGCATTTCAAAGTGATCTTATTTTAACAGGCAGAGGAGGCATAAATGTTTACTTTCTGGCACTCTGCAAATATTCTGAGCCTTGATCTTAGTCCTTAGGTCGGGATCAAGATTAAATGGGGACTATTCCTCAAGATCCACAGTTTTGCACAGGGACTACTCCTGAACAGAAGGCCACATCATTTTTGAAAGCTGATTAATAACATTTGTTGGCAATCCATTTAACAGAGGAGGAGGCCCTGCCCTTGGTACTGTTTATTTAAAACAGGGTAAAAACCAGATCCTTCTCCAGATTTCACAGTTGTAGATGTAGCAACTCTATGCTGTTTTGAAATCATCACATGACTTTTGAGAGTTCACACAAACATGCCACAGTTGCAAAAACATGTTTGTGTCAGCCTGGAGTCAGACCTGCCCTTCTTGCTCCACACTCCAGCAAGTTTTCCCTGCTGATTTCATGCCTGGGATTTTCAGAAGAGCCTGAGGTGTTTCAGTGCTCAAGTACCACTGACTTACAGCTGAGGCTTGTCTGAAAATCTGCCTTCAGTCTCCTACTCTCCTGCATGGATGAACAGAGGAGTAAAAGATGGGGTTCTCCTTTGATCAGTGTTTTTTTACCATTTCTTTTGGTACCTGTTATCTCAGGGTCTAATTCAAAGCCTGCTGAAATTAAAGAGAGCAATTTTAACGGAGCTGCTCCCAGGCCTCTGCCTGCACAAGGTGAAATGCCCATCCTCACTCACAGAACTTCCACAAGACAATAACGGGATTCAGGAATTGCTGCCAAGGAAAACTGTTACCAGCTACTGCCTGTGCTGTGGAAACAGTCTTATTGATATTGGACAAGTCCTCCACATCCTGATGTGGTTTGACTTCCTAGTGACCCCTCTTCCTCCCCAATGTGGTAGATATACAAAACATGAATGCCTTCTATAGCTTTAAAAAATACCCAAAACACACACAAAACAATAAAAAAAAGACAAATAGTTACAAACTTTTGCTGGTAAGATGAATACCAGAGTTAGACATGATGGACAAAACAGTGATAAAATATTAACTGCTTGCTGTGTTTTTTTGACCTTTATAGCCTCTTGAAAAGATGTAGGTACATTACACATTGTTAAATTCAAGGTGGAAGCCATAGAGAAAATAACAGAGAAAGCAGCTGAACACAGCCTCAGAACATCTGAGTTAGAAGACACTTGATTACCTCACCTGTAATTTTTGGTTCTCTAACTAGTTTTCTACAAAATCCAGTATGCCTTTGTTTCATGGGAAGGAGCAGCTATCATTCAGTGAGAGCAAAGACCCCAGGCTGTGACACAGCTGGAACCAGGGAGGTTTACAAGCACAGTGTACACAAACTCCTCTGGCAGCCAACTCCTCCTTCGGTGCATGCCCAACACACACGTGGGGAGGAGCTGCTGATGCTCCTGCTGTTGGAGCAATATGGGGTTCCCTGCTCTGCAAGCTGCTGCAAGGCTCCTCCTGAGAATTTCTGGGTGGAAACACAGGATTTGACAGAGATTAATGATATGCTGTCAGGAAATTTCTACCAGGAAAACGTTATTTCCTTTTCTCAAAACCAAAAGGTATCACTTTTTAAAACCAGCAGCAAGCTCTTCATTTTCCAGTAAAACATCTGTGGCCCTTTCTGAAGGATGGACCAAGTCCACAAGGGCTGCAGATATACTTTGGTCAATCATTTTACTTATGTAGTTTGTCTTTTGATTTCTTTAATAGAAGGAAGTGATATAAAGTGATATACCAAATGAAAGATATTTACAAAACAGTATAAAATAAGCTACTGTGGGATCATGGAGACGTGTGACGTTTCCTAAGGACATGCTGTAGTAGAGGTAGGTGAAAAAGGGGAGATGATTCTGTAACCTTCAAATATCCCAGGATCCTCCATTCACTAGTTTTTCTTCTTTTGCATTATTTTATTTTACATTTTTGCAGACACAGAGGGCTTATAACAACTTTAATGCTTACTTTCTTTGACATATTAAGACCACCCTACTATTATTTAAAGCAGTGCACATCTTCATTTGGTCCAAATAGGCAGATTCTGCCCATAATTAAGAGACTGAACGCAAGTACATTGAAGCCTCTGCTTCTCTCTGTCTGGGCAGACCTGACACCAGTATGTCAACAATGGCTTACTCAAACCTCTTAGAAAGGTCACCACCACAGGTTAGCACTTTTTCAGCAAGCACTGTTTGAATGCTGAGGGTCTCTGGGAGAGCAGACATCCCTTGGCCAGTTTCCCGTGCCCATCCTTGCACTGGACAGTCCTGGTGTGCCAGCCCGTGTCACACGTTCGAGAGCAGGAGAGCCAGGGCCCCGTCACCCAACGGGGCTGTGAGGCCGGTGCAGTCATTTTGCTGCCGCCACCGCTGCTGGGGACAGAGTTTGCCAGCTGTCCCTGTTTCTTTGGCACGAAGAAGCTGTAGCGCACGTCCACGGGCTGCGTGGGGTCGGTGGCCAGGATCTGCACGATCAGGATCTCCTTGGTGGCCGAGTGGCCCATGGCGTGCAGGAAATCGTCCTTGTGGCTCCAGCCGCTGTAGTTCATGACGGTGCCGTTGATGTCGATGATGGTTTCCGAGGTGGAGATCATGTATTTCCCATTGACCAGGTATTCCCCGCTCTTCTTCTTCAGGGCCAGGTAGGCCGTGAACCTGCTCTGGTCCTTGCTCTTGAACTGCCTCACTTTGATGTGTGTCGCCCCTTCCGGGATCTTCACCACATCTGTGTAGCCCTTGCTGAAGGAAGGGAAAGAAGGAAGAGTCTCACTGCAATGCCTCACAAAGTCACTGGCATGACACAGAATCACAGAATCAACTAGGCTGGAACAGACCTTGAAGTCCAGCCTATGGACAACAACATCTCACTTCATTTCAGTTCAGGCCACCTGGATTTCCCTAAGATTAATTTAACCAGGTTCCGCTCTTGGCCTACTGTGTTGTTCTCCACGTTCTCCAAGAAATTCCTACTGCGCTTCTTGCAGATTGCTTAATCTTTAGCTTTAGGGACAGTCTGACGTGGGTCAGATACCAGAGGAATGAAAAATAAGATAGCTTATAGATTTCAGCAAAGGGTGGGAGATATGAAATATGATGAACGCGCTGCCTGCCAAGGAAAAGATAATGAGATATGCATTGGTTACAGCTGTTTCTTGCTGTCTTTGCTATAATGATGATTAAGGAAAGCACGAGCAAAGGAACAGCTGGGTAGAGGTACCTTGGGAACATTTAAAAATAATCTTGGTCACCGAGAAAAAATTTGTTTACTTTGAAATTCATAAAGCCAAAGAGTAATCGTCAAGTGTCTAATAAGAGGGGCACCCAACGGCTTCATTTGTACCATCATGGAGTTCTCTACTACTTATGAAGTATCTTAACTGGGATTTAGGGAAAGAGATTAAACTCTTTTACCAAAAGTGACAAGCATTCAAAACCTGCAAGTGTGCTGGAATTTATCGCTATCTCAAATATGTTATTTTAACTTCACTGATATATAGAAGAAAATCTAAAGGATTTACATAGCTATAAGCTACCAGCTGGACTTTGGAGATGTGTTTTCATTCCTAAACCCGTGACAAAGCCATCCTGCAAGTACCTCACATCTGAAAGGTTTAATGAGAAAATAAATTAAAAATACATAAAAGTGATGGCATCTCCTTTGGGATGGTTTAAAGAACAGACTGCTAATTTTGAGAACTTTTGGCTGCACAAGTAGAGACTGTACATATTGCAGATGAAACATTTGTGCTGCTCCCCTGCTATTTCCAGCAGTTATGGGACAATGACTTAAGACTCCATTGATTTAGCACCTCCATAAAGCTGGAGGAATATGCTGCGAACCCAGGCTGGGGACAGCTCTACAGCACTGCACAAATATTTTTACACAACAGTTGCCAGAATAACTCAGTGCAAACATGTCATTAAAGTTACAAAATCATTTGTTCAAAACCTACAAGCAGTCCCAGAGAATTCAAGTTGTCTGCACAAAGAGCTGAAACGCTCCATGTGCACAGAGAAGCATGTGCAGCATTAATTCTCCTCTTTCCCGATTTCTGATAATTTGGCTTTACAGCTTTTTAAACAAACATCTTAGGAAGCAAATTTCCTAGAAGATTCTGTTTTGCCTGCTTTAAAATAAAAAAAAAAGTACAAACAAATGTTGTTATGGCAATTGTCTGCAATGGGAAATATTAGTTTCGCCTGGTGCATTTAAATTTCCCTGTACATTTAATGTAAAGATTGCTAAAGTTTATGGTGGACAGCAACAAGGGAGCTGCCATTTTTCAGTGGAGGAAAGAGAATTTTCCTACCAGCACTGCCCTTTCATACAAAACTGTAACAACAGTTTACAGACAATTAAGATTTCACTATTTTAATCAGGGGTTTATTTTAACATCAATTATTTGCAGAGAAGAATCGCCTCAAACAACTTTTCCAGTAAAAATAAATCAGCAGTCCAAAATCCAATCGAAATCATATTAGAACATAATTTTACCCTCTGGCAAGTCTCATGACAGTTAAAGGCATGATTTGAGGAGTAAGATGGTAACTTCACAGGGATAATTATAATAAATCTCTCCATTTCCAAGTGTATCTGTTATACAAATCTGGCCTCCCTGAAACTCATGGAGCCCCTCTAAATCTTTTCCTGGAGCTTGATTATTACTGAATCACTTGAAATACATCTCCCACTGTCATATTCATTTAAACATCCCAGACATTCCAATATTTACAAATTGGAAAAGGTTTGGTTTATATAATTACTAATTTGGATGGAGAGCCATTCTTTTTGGCAGAGGTGTTTTGGCATCGTTAGGTGAGCAATCATTGGTTTACCAGCATGAAGATTAGTTATGTTTATTTTTAGAATAAATTCACTGTCCAAGCCATTTTTGACTGCTATTAATCAGTCTGCTGAAATGTATAGAAATAAAAGATCATTTCAGGAGTCAGATTTCAACTTCTGGTAGCTTTCAATATGCCATGTAAGAATTTGGAAGATATAAAACAAAATCAAGTTTATATATAAAAGATGTTTAATGCAGTCACTGATTCTGAGTAGAAATTATCAACTAAAAGTTTCAATGTGTAGATCAGTCCTTTGAGACCTTGGAATCTGTATAAATGATGATTAAAAATCCCAATTTTTCTATGAATCGTAAGAATTCAAGAGGGAAAAAAATTAGTTCAGACAGCAAGGACTTACTTGAGATTGGTCTATCAGTACTGCCCCCAGTGTGGTGGGGCAAAACCATGGCAGCAGTTCCTTTTATTTTACTTGTATTATGCCAGTGGACATGAAGGGATATAGTCATGCTTAAGCCTATGATATTTGTGATTTCTCATCTATTTACCTGAACTCCACACATACTCAGCAGTGGGAAAAGGTACTTTTAGGGTATAATCTCTCAGCTATTAAGGAAGGTGTTTACAGCTGCCTGCTTCTCTCCACTACTTATACAAGGAATGTGTGTCACAAAATCAGGTAGGATGTCCTCACTGTCACCCAAAATAGAAGAGATGAAAAAGCATTCTCAGGGTGTAACTTGCAGCAACTAGTGGGAAAGGCAAAATTTCAGAGAGATGCAGATAATTCTCATCCAAACAACTTCCTGACTCACTCCTCTCCCTTTTTCTGTGTCCTCTAGGCACCACAATCCATCTGACACAGCAAGATTTGCAAGTGGCACGAGTTGCTACGCCTTATTCATGTTGATGCTGACCTGCATCACTGGCACTTCGTGTCAGAAATGATTTGGGTGCAACGTTTTGCCAGTTGATGCTTTGCCAGTTTCAGGGTAATGCTAAGAGCCAGCTGCACACATCTGGAAACTGCAATAATCTACAGGCAACGTGCTTTATTCCCCATGTGAAAGCAAATTGCATTTAGAGACAGATAGCAAGCAGCACATGGCAGAGTTACTATTTTCACAAGAAGATGCATTTACTGCTGAGATCAGTACCTCTTTTTGGTGAAGGTTCCCATGACTTTCGTGCAGCTGGAGTTGTCTCCTCCACACACCCCACACTTGTCATACTGGAGCTTGGATCCGATGATCCCGTCACAGCCCGTTCGGATGCACTTCCCTCGGACACAGACTGAGTTGCTGTAGGGTCGACACTCCGTGCCATCAGTGACCTGGGCAAGCAAATAAAACTTGGTTCCAACGGCCACAGAAATTATTTGCCTTTTTGGATCCACCTGGCAAAACCCAGTTCCTTATTTAAGTCACCAACTCAGAGCAGGTCACCTCCCCTGACAGACCAGACTGAGCTTCTCCCATGTTCTTGGCACAAATCAGATGAAATTTAGCAAAAGGACAAAAGCAAGGACAGATAACTTTCAGTTTGGACTGCATCTGATAGAAGTGACCACAAGTCACATCTCTACTACTTCGCTAATTATCCTATATGAACTGCTTCTGTAAGAGTTTTTCTGGACTCCTTAAACATAGTTCAGGGTTTGACTTATTCTTTTCTCCTAGTAATACTTCTTCTCCAGAAAACCCCAGAATGACAGAAGACTCCAGGCAAAAACCCCTTTATCCACTCCTGCAAACAAACTAGTGCAGAGAGGCCCATATTCTTCATGAATTCACATACTGAGATGTGGAAAAACTTCTCTCATTTTAGAGGCCAGTTCTGGCCCTAATGTACAACCACTGGATCAAACCATTAAACCTAATCACACAGTTAAATCCTGGAATCATATGATTAACTTCTTTTCCCTGGTTGTAGAGAAAGATTTCTAAAATATGGGACACTTCTAAAACGGAGCATGAAACCTCTGACTGGAGTTGCCATTACCTTCTGAGAAAATACCACATAATAGCCGGTTCCTTTGGCTCGGCAGGTGAGCTTGCAGACGTCTCCAGGCAGTACTCCAGCATACTTGGGGACCCATTCCACAAAAGTCTTGACCCCCTTTGCATCAGACTGATAGCCATTCCTTGCTTCACACTGCTCTTGTCGGAAGGATTTAGCTGCGGAATTATTCACATCATTAGTGGCTATTTCAGACCACGCTGCAAATACCATTATGTCCATCTATTATTCCGATTTCTTCCCTTCATAATTTTCAAGTTATGTCACACCACTTTTTACTTAGAACTCGCCTTCCAATCCCTCTACTGTTTTAGCTTGGAAATCTCCCCATGGCATAACAAGCATTAAAGGTCTAAAGTTTGCATTATGTTTCATTCTGGAGGACTGACTTTTTTTCACTCAAGCATCCTTTCTCTACCGCATCCAGGGCGGTGTGGGTAAAGAATTAGGATATTGTACTAATGATGAATGCATTGCCTTGATAAATACATTTTGGGGAGACTACAGTGAGCCTTTCCTGTGTGGTTTCAGGGCAGACAATCAGTGTCTGTGAAGGGAGGGCTGGAGCAGGAGGGCACTCACCGTTGGCGGGGCAGGGAGTGACGTTGCAGGAGCGGTAGATGGCCCTCTTGCCCGTGCAGTATCTCCCGTTGTTCCTGGGGGCTGGGTTGTTGCAGTGACGATAGGCAAACTGAACTCCCCCCCCACAGGTACGGGAGCACTGTCCCCAGGGTCCCCAGGACCCCCAGTTGCCATGGCTTGAAGCCTGAAAAACACCCGAACAGTGTGAGTTTGGGAGGTGAGTTTGTCATCCAAGCGCAAATGGAGTCATCACATCTCAAAGTCACTGCTAATGCTTTCCTCAACTGAAGGCAATTCCTTGGCCATTTTATCAGGGATAACAGGTCTTAGGAACCTTCCTTCTCCCAGCAGAGTTACTTTCTATCTTTTATTTGCACACTGATGACATCTCATTTGCACTGTGGGTGCAAAGGCAACACTGGGCCTTGCTCCGCACAGCCACCTTCAGCCTCTTCATGGAAGACACCCACAGTTCCATGTGCTGGTCTCCTATTTTTTGCTATTCCTACCAAAAAGGCCCCTTAAACTGTCTCCAAGGGGTTCAGCTCCCAGAAAATATCCATATTTCTAATCTGAGATTAATTAAATCCAACTATTGTGATGCATAGGCATTGCTTGGAATTACTGGCAAGAGGTGGAGTTGTCAACTCTGCTACACTGGCTATAGTATTGCAATATCATGTAGAAGTACATAAATCCATGAAAAATGGTATAGAAATCCATTAAAAAAGGGTGTTATAAAGGCTGTAGCTTGATCTGAAAGGCTCCCATAGTTTGCAAATATTTTCACAAAGCTCTGCAAGTCCATAGCTCTTCTCTGGGTGTAACAGAAGGGGCAACTGTCTATCACTGAATTTAGAAGTATCTGAACTGTGCAGTTGACAGCCCTCATGAGCCTGGGGACTCTTCAGAGGTATGAAGTAGACAGGGGTTCTCTGGAAGCACAAACGTTTCTGATCCAGAAATTACAGTCTGGATTAACTTCATCTACCTTTTTTTTTCATTAGAATTAGGGCCCTGGGCCTTTCAGACGAGATGTAAATTAAATGTAGAGATGTAATTTGTCTTGCATTCCATGGCCAAGAATCCCTGATAACTGATTTACTGAATGGGCAAATCATCCCCTCTGAAAGGATGCTCGCAATTTTCCAGGAATGAAGGCTTTCCTTAGAGAAGAAAATACACTTCTTGAACCTCAGCAGCACTTTTCCTACATCCCTGACCAACAACACCCCAATTATGTGCTAAAAAAACAAGGCAGCTTTCAATCTGACTTCCACGCAGCCCATTTCACTCCCACAAAAATCAGCACCTCTGAGGGATCGCCTTTTAGAATTCCCTTCGGGGTCACGGCCGGTGACTTACTGAGTAGTATTTCTTCTTGGTTTTGTCCACGCATTTCCCTTGGAGGCAGATCCTTCCTTTACCGCAGGGGGTGCCCTCAACGGCGGGCAGCTTCTTGGTGAGGCAGACCATCTGTCCCTGGCGCACCACGGCGCACCAGAGGCGGGAGCACACGTCCATGCCGGGGCACACCGTGTACTCGGCGCCGAACGCCAGCTTGCACTGCCGGATGGCGTCGTACGTCTGCCCTGGCAGCTCCTCGGGGCCCACGATGTGCTTCCTGGGCTGGTCCAGCAGGCAGTTCCCTAAAAGAGCAGGCCAAGCTGTTGTTTACTCAGTTATTTACTGTTATTTCCCAGTTTTCTCCGCAGTGCTGCAAAGTCATTCGGGTGACAGCGAACCTCCTTTAAAGGATGGTGACATGAAGGCTCTGAGGTGACACCAGGTTTTGCACGAGGTCAAACTGCTGCCACTGTGTTCTCACAATCCTGTTGAGCTGCCAGTTCCCACCCTGAGGTGTAAATGAGTTTTACCCAGGTCCTTTTGGCCTTTCAATCCTTTATGCAAGACTCAGAACACATTCTGTGCTAATTATCGGTTTGTGATTTAAGGACTGAGCAAGACTCACGTAAGCAAGGCTCAAAGTAAGCAGAGTTGTCATTTGAATTTTAATTCAGGATGTCATAAATGGTAAAGCTTCTAAAGGAATGCCAAAAATATCAAAAAGCACAGACTCGTAGCCAATGAGGCCAAAAAACCCAAACAAAACAGAACAGAAAAAAAAATTCTCCCAGGCCGAAGGAAAAATATAAGTTGCGTATCAAAACTAATGTTGGCATTGAAGCTGGATTGGACTTCTCTTCTAAGGAATGATACTTGGCTGCTTGTCCACAAGTTTGAAAAGGGCTATCCATTTTATACAGAAAAGCATAAATAATAGGCAGAAAAAACTGCGTGAATGTAAAGATTTGTATGTGTTTTAAGGTCTGCAGTGGTCAAGATTTGTCTGGCATGCTCTAAAAATGAGAATTCCCATTTATGTTCTAGGTATCTTCTGATAGCTGTTTGTTTTACTATTGAAAACCTCACTTGTTGACATGCTGAACTATTTATTCAGTGTAACCTCTTTTACACTTCATGAAAGGGATATGTGGTCTGGGCAAGCTTCACTCATCCTCGGCCAAAATAACTCACCACAATTTACCTCACTTTGGAACCCACACCAGTGTTCTTCACTTGCATCACGGCTGAAAAAAGCCTATCTATAAAACCCACACTATTTACACAAAATGGAATAGAATTTCAAGCTATGGCAGGGAATTTAAGCAAACCAAATACCCCATTTCTCAACAGCTGGAGTTTTCCTTCCAAAACACAAGCTTACTGCAACTGTTCTTCTGTCCTTCTAAATACTAATGCCAATTAGCCAAATTAGCCAAGAATTCTTTCTGCATGATGACTTGCAACCAAAAACTGTCTTGTTAAGCCTTGTTCCATTTGCTGACCCTGATTTACCCTAGCCTTATATTTAATCTGGATTATGCTGAATTTTTAATGCAGACAAGGTGTGCCAATGCTAGATGTCATGAGGTAAAGATAATTAAAAGTACCCTGGGTTGTTGTAGTACAAAATATTAGAGACATGATGAGGAGTGAGGAAGTACCTCTTTCTTCCTGGAGTTTCTGGGCATAATTTACAGGAGTTCTGGCAAAAATACACTTTATAAAAGTAAATAACAGTGGAAATCCTCCTTCATATTCCTTGTGAGGAGGGAGAAAGCCACCGAAATGTGAGGGCAGTGATGGGAAGGCTATAGCATGTCAACGTTGAGTTTATACACTGCTCTTGTACCTACACTGAAGTTTATCAAACTCCCAAGTAGAGCTGTTATTCAGTATTTTACAACATCATATTAACACTTCCTTTTGACTGGAAATCAAAATTTAGAGAAAAAAGAAAGAGAAGTCTCATCCTTGCATATACTCATCTGTCAATCATTTCAGTTAAAATCCAATCATATGTGAATAACAAACACGTTTCACAAGGTTACATAGCAAATATAGCATTTTTGACCCTCCAGAACACAGGGGAAGGAGATTCAAACTTCTCCTCAACTGAGAAAAGGTGCCAAATTTCTACAAAGCCAGGTGCTCCAGCTGATCTCACACGATAAATTCAAAACTGAAGATAAGGAAGATCCCTAAGAATTTCCCACGGGAAAAAAACCCTATCTTTATATGGGGAGACTGCAGTGTCTGTGTTTGGACAGGTTGCAATGAAGTGCAGGTGCTTTTACCACCAGCTGGTCCAACCTCCTGCTTGTCATGGTCAGAAAGGACAGAGTGGGCCCCTGGCTGGGAGGGCAGGCAGGGTTTCCATTCACTGCGTTACATTTCAGCATCCAGAGCATGTATGTACATACTGCTATTCCCATTTCTTTTTTGTCCTGGGCACCAAAGAACATCTTTGTGCCTGGAATAGAGCAACATTGTTGGCTGATGACAGTGCTAATTAAGCTATCTCATTATCTCTCTCAATGCTATGTGTAATATATCTTGGGGAAGAAAAAAAACAAGGCGGAACAAGATCTGTGCAGGAAGCAGATAAGCAGGATATAAATTAATTAAAATACAAACAGTCCTTGTTCCAGGTTGCACAGAGCACTGGGAGTGAACACAGTCAGTCCCAAGCAACCATCCCACAGCCTGGTGGTTGGCATGACAATAAAGGCAATTAGTACCTTTGGAAAGGCTTTGCTAAAAGCAGATGGATGTAAATGTCACTCTCCTCTGGACGAAAACCGAGCCTTTTCTTCCTAAATGTCAAACTGTTGTCTGGGGTCATCTCATGAGTGTAAAACAAATGGTGATATCATGACAGAGCTGTTTATTGTTCTCAGAGCAGGCCCCAGGAGACAGGGAATCAGCACCTTGATCCTCCCCAGCCCCCTGGCTGACCTTGGACGAGACATTTCTGTCGGGATTTATTCAGCTGACTTTATGTAACGCTGGTGTCTGCAGTGCACTCAGCTGTCAGGTGCTCCACTGCTGAGGAAAATGAGTTTACGGCGCCATTCAGCACCACTCGTGCACCCAGTGCTGCTGAGGCCATTGACTGTCAAATCAAGTTTCAAAATCATTTGAAGTCAAACCATTGACTTCCATTTCTACTTCATGGATTGAGTTTGTGTTCTGTTAGGACAGACCTCTGATTTAAAATAAATAACTGGAAAACTATGAATTTCTACAGAAAAGAAGAGTGTTACTTAAAAAAGGTCTCTGAAGGGCTGATTCATCAAGAAAAGAGATTCCCTAAACATTATTTGAAATCACACCAATAACATCAGCAATAAAATTAATTCCCAGAGGACTATGGACCTGTATGATGAGGGGTTCAAATTTTCTATGAATAATTTCATCACATCAGTAACTCTTGAAGACTACACACCTGAGTGATAACTTCTCATGAACTGAGGAGAAAACAGTTCAGAATTCCTCACACTTTCTGAGAGGTCATTCATGGATGGTGGGAGAGTTACCTCAGTAACTCAAAGGGGAAAGTTCTCTTCATTTGTGGAAACTGATTTGGTAATATTAAATCAACGCCAGAGCAATATGGACCATGAAACAGGACAGTACAGATTAATGGATCTAATAAAATTGAGAGAAAAAATTAAGTCATTCAGAGAAAAATGTTTCAGAGCACTGAAATCAGCCGACAAAATATTTAAAAGCAAACCTTTACATTCAGCAAGCACACCATACTTTTTATCCATAAGCATTTCAGTTACCATAACAACTTGATCCATTCACTCAATTATGTCAGTTTTATCTCAGCATTTTGGAATTTGAGTGGTTTGTTTAATAACTGCAGTTGCTTTGGGAGCACAGGGAAGACTTTAAAATTCATTAAAGAGTGAAAACTATGCTTTTTTATTTCTACTTGTGGAAAACGAAATTTTTGTACTTATTCCCCAAGGGGTAAATGTCATATTTAGCAAATAAGCTGCCACAAAATGTTCTTATTTTAAAATACAGATTCACAGTAAAAAGTACCATGTAGCTGACACAGGGAATGATAACACATACCATGGCCATCATCGAAGAATTCTGTGATAGTTGCTGAGGTGCACTTAGACCAGGGTTTTGAAGCATCGATGCTGGTCAGAATGGAGGACATCAGGCGCTTGTCTTCCATGGAGCCAAAATTCTCCTCACAGAACTTGGAGTCGTCATGGGAAAGCCCAAGCAAGTGCCCTGTGGAAATGAAGCAAATAACTAACATTATATGACTATCCAGAGTTGACCAGCTGGAGCTCAGTCACATGAGGGAAGGGAACTGTACTCATTCATATTGGTCAGCAATTGAGTTCTTACTGTTGTTCCAAATCATCTTCAGCAAGAAAGACTTTAGTCTGTAAAGATGCTCTGAAACTGTCTAGAAAGGTGCTACCTCTTTTTAAACAGATAAAACCCAAAGTATTTATGATGCAATTAAACGAAGGGTAGAAGAATGAATGGGAATAAAGCTGCAGAGAGCTCAAGCCTGAACTTAACACTCAAAATGTTCAACCTAAGCCAGAAGTTGATTAATAAGATATGCAGGGCTAAACCAAGAGTGCTTTAACAGTAAGGACAAGACCACCCATCAAAGCCACTTCAGAGAAATAAACCTTAAAAGGGATTCTGCAAGATTTGTTTTGGTTTTTTTTTTTCTTTTCAGGTAGGTAAAACTGTTTTTCTTTGGCAATAGTTCATATAAGGCCAGATAATGCTGTTTTTATGCTGCACTCAGACACGGCTGAATATCAGGAGGTACATGTCAAGTTTCAATCTGATACAGCACTACATAAAGACTTGCTCTGAAGAGATGACAACAGCTTTGTTTCATTTCAGACAAATGCTGGTGTTGAGCAAAACAATTCACTGCTCAGATTGTTACTTCAAACAGATGGATTCCTCTGACAGAGTAACCAAAAAAATCAGTGCACCACTTCTAACCTAATTTGCAAATTCTCTGCAAGAATTGAGGGTTGAGGATTTAATACATTGTATTTACATTGCATTTACTGATCCAAGACTGCTCACAGTTGTAGAAATTACCTCATTGCAGAAGGTTTGTGAAATAAGGCAATGAGGGTCTCTCAGTGGAAAAGCAGTTTCATTTCTAAGTCACTGCCTTGGTACTAAACAGCCCCGGGTGAATAAAAAAAGCTGGAGCATTGATCCAAAGAGTTTGGCTGAGTAACATCCCATGGCACTCAGCACTGGTTCAGTGTGGGATATGAATGATAGTTGGGTACACACCAGAAACTCGAGGATGTAATTTTTCAGAGTGCTCAGCACTTTATAGCACCATTCAGAACTACCCAGAACTCTGTGACATGAAGCTTTGAGTCTTTTAGGGCAGAATCCCAGTTTGCCACAGCCTGTGGTACCACTCTGCAGCACCTCGCCCACGTGAGGTGCAGTTTTGCTCTTTACACAAATCCCTTCTTGCATAACTGTCCTTCACCCTTCAGAAGTGTTCGTCTTCTGTGAAGGACATCCCATGTAAGCACACAATTAAACAGTGAACACAGTGCACATATTCACAGGCCTGTTAACGCTTCTGCAACTTGGGCAGCTCTTGAGTTTCTCTGCTACCTCTGACATCTTTCTTTTTTCCTCCTCATAGAGCCAAATAATAAAATATCCTTTGAATATGAGGAAGCTTGCAGGCAAATTTCAGGCTCTTCACTTCGAGCAGAGAGATTGAGGATTTCTTCATAAAACTGTTGCAATTTAGACTCCCTCCTCAAAAAAAGGCTGGCCAGCCTCTGTGGAGAAGTTCAGAGTAAATAAATAAAATGAAATGCTTCTCAGGCCACTGTTCAGCACAGAACATTTCATCCCAAATACTTTGGCAAAAGCAGAGGAATCTGAAACAGGGTCATCTCCTGGAAAGTGTCAGGCTACTGAATTCACCTTTAATGAGAGAGCAGCATAACTTCTCTGCTTTACAGTGATAAATGGGGTGAGCTGAGGACACACCTCATTAGCAGCGTCTACTTTGTCATATTAAATCAGGCCATTGTTCCAGCACATGACGAGAACTAAGTCACTTACTTGGCAGACTTCAACCTTTTGGAGGAGAAGTTTCCCAAAGTATTTGTAAATCTCCCTTGTTATGTTTAAAATTTTCAGAAATAATTTTTAAAAGCCATCATGACAAGGAAAGAAGCAGTAAGTAGCGAATAATTTCCAAAATACGTAATTCTGATTGTCAGTATTTGAGCTTCTAAACTGGCCACCAGTGATGTTAGTGAGGATAATAGCATTAAATATATGGATTTTAGCTCTCCATACTGATTTGCCAGTTAACTTTGTATGCATGCTTACAAACACCGTGAATCCAGCTCTTTAAAGGATTTTATGGATTTTGTATTTTAAAATTCCTATTTCTTATCACAAATTTCTCTCTGTCCTAACTTTGCCTTTTAAGGCACTCTGACCAGACTTAGAAGTCATTAAAGCATATGACAAACTCCCAGTGACGCTGAAACCTGGTTTTGCATTTCATTAAAAAGAATCAAAATATCACAGGACTGTGTAATCTCTAAATACTGCCTGGCTAAGTTTTGCTCTTTTTAGCACAGAAGTAAGAACAGCAAAGTCCTTAAGCACCTGTGCCCTTCATCCTTTTGCATCCAAAAATTAAGGATGGGACGCTTCCCTTCCTACTTCAAGAAGTCTCTCTCCACCACCCCTCACGTGCCTGACTGTGCTGGTGTTATTAGATGATATTAGGGTGGTTTCTGGCATTTTCTGGTGGGGTCTTTCCCTTCCAAAGTGGAAAGGTTGATCCTTCAAGTGACCCTGTATGGAAGCAGAGCTCTGGAGAAAGCTCTGGACAGAAGCGAAGACTCAAAGAATACAAATCTTACAAAGAAGGCTTTTAAAAACCATGCCAACTTTAGCCCCACCCCATTTTGTACAACTACCAACGTCAAACCAGGCTATTGAAGAGAAAGAAAAGGCTCCCAGCAGCTGTGTGAAATGATGACTGATTGAGAATGGGTTCATAGATCATCTGCTGTTTTCTACTTAATGAAGCATCTTACTGGTGCTGACAGTTCCCACTGAGTGAAAATGACATAATATAATTTTACCAGCAGGATGGTGTTCAGTTAAGTTATGCTGTAGGAATGCACGAAATGGTGAAGGAAACAGATGGAGAGGAGGCAGGGTTTGCCCTCTTGTAGCCAAGGAGGAGGTGGCCTGCTTGTAAATTCATCTCAAACTCCAAAAAGACCAACGACCTAAACGGAGTGATATCCTCCCCTCACAGCTCTCCCTGCTGAAGGCCAACACCTGCTACAGCCCAAAAGGAAACAATACCTGCAATGGGTTCAAAAATGATCCCTACACCTTGCAGGAATGAGGTGCATATCCCTAATGCAAGGTGGGAATGCTTGAGAGAAATTACAACAAGCCAGTTAAAACTTTCGCGCTCTCTGAGGATCAGGACACAAGAGCTCTGCAGGGAAAGCAGGAGTGCACCAGAGCTGCACTGGATGTGTGCTGAAGCAGCTCTTGTATTCCCAGGAGCACTGGGAAGCAAACCAGAATCACAGGATATCCTGAGCTGGAAGGGACCCACAAGGATCATCCAAGTCCAGCTCCTGGCCCTGCACAGGACAGCTCCAAGAGTCAAACCATGTGCCTGAGAGCATTGTCCAAACACTTCTCGAAGTCTGGGCATTTCTGGTTTTTCTTAATATGCAGTTCTAGACTATCTGCAGAGTTTCTCTGAGTGAACAGCAGGCAAAATTACTCTACTCTCATTCATTTTTCACTGGTATTTCAAGCAAAAGAAACAAGAAACCAGAAAATATCCACAACATACAGCAAGCCAACCCCAGCTTCTGCTAAAGCACAAACCAAGGTGGGTCTCCTGGAAAAAAGCCACCAATCCCTGCTTATGGCCAAGAACTTGAACAGCACGTCAAAGAGCAACTCTTGCACTCCATCTGACCACAGGACACATGCAAGGTGACACAGCAAGCTGAAAGTGCTGCAGGCATTGTAATTTGTTTTCTCAGAGAAGCACAGCTCGGATGAAGCATGTGTTTGCCAGTGAGATCATGCCTTTCACCTAATTTCCAGTTGGGACAACTGGGGTGCAAAAGAAGGTCAAGAGATTTGCCCCAGGTTACCCCGTGAGTCAGTGGCTCTCATGGGATCAGGGTTCAGGAAGCTCCTGGCTCAACATTCCTCGGGCTAATCACCAGCCCAGACCTTCTGCATTAGCCTCCCCTCTCCCCTTGCTAAACAAAGATTGCATGTGGGAACTCTGTCAAAATAAAACCATTTCTTCTGGCATGGGCTGTTTTTCTAACTCTTGTCAGTATGTGACTCCTTCTTAAGAACTTCATGCTGGTATCACTCAGGAATCCTCCTGAAGTCATGATGGACCTAAGCAATAACAATTAATAAAGCTGTTGTTTTCATAAAACAGAAGTGATTTGAATTACACAAGCTTACAAAAAAAATGGCATAGAATATGAAACTGGCCATTCCTCTCTTTTTTACTCCTGAACTTTCCCTCCAATCTTCTTTTCTTTGACTGTTATCAGTCACTTATGAAAGAAAAAGGATTAAAAAAACCACTGTCTTTTAAATCTCCAGCTCAGAGGCAGCTTTTAATATTTCTGGCTTAAAAGAGTTCTTCAGACTTAATGAAACAACAGTCTGGAGTGCAGCTTCTTCTCAGAAGCAGACATAAAAAAAAAAGCCCCAATCAGACATTCACCCACCAGTGCGGCAGACTTTACACAAAACAAACCTGTGCTGAGCTGGCTCGTTGTAACAGACTTGTGGGAGATCACAGACACATCACCCCTGTCAGACAGGCAATTCCCAGGCAAGATTCTGCCCAGACAATGTGGGCCAGGCAGTCACAGACTGCTGTGTCCACACAGACCTAAATAATCATTAATAAGATGTGGCCTTGGAGGTCCACCCTGCATCTGCTGCACTAATTAATGGGACATGTAGAAGAGAAATGTTCATTTTAATGAAAAAATGGGAGATGGTGACACCTATTTCACACCTGTTCAACTCAGAGGAACTTGGAAAGAACGTAATTCACAGCAGCTCATGGTAAATGAATGAACTCTGTGGGAGTACACAGTGCAGGAATGTAAAAATTGTATTGCCTGCTGCCTGTTATTGGGCAATTCTGCCTTCCTCTCTGTACCAGAAGTGCCTTCCCCACAAAAACTACATTATTGTATTGGTATTATCTACCTGCCAAGGAAGAAAGCAATCCCCACTTTACCCTGCAGTCTGGAAGGCTGGAGGCCCAGGCTGAACGCTGAACTTCTTGTAGGATCATAAAATCAGAGATCACTTAGGTTGGAAAAGACCAGTGAGCACAACCATAAACCTGACACTGCCAAATCCACCACTAAACCATGTCCTTAACATATTTTTTGATAATGACTGCTGTGAAATATTAGGCAAAACACAGAGTTTTACAGTTTGCTTTACACACCATGTCTGCTGCAGGTGGAACAATGATGTATTTTATATGACATTACAAGTTAATAAAACTATTGCTGGGCAAGCCAAGAATTTTTATTCAAAATTTTAACCAGCAACATTTTAGAACACTGATGTTTGCTTTTTGAGGCATCAGCTTAATTTTCTGCCCCACCTTCAGCTCTTGTGAAGGCTTAGCTTTGTCTGCCCATCTCTTCTCTTAATCAAAAGGGGTATGTTCATGAAGGCTTAATTTGAGAGCTTTTGCCAGCAGAAGTTAAGGTAGAACTTTGAAAAAACGTTCAAAGAGGAGGAATCAAGCAATTTTCCTGATGGATGTCAGCAGAGAAGACTTGGATGAGTGTACTCTCTGTTTTTTTGTTGTTTTAAGAAAGCAAATCTGCCTAATTACGATTACCTGGATATTTGCCTAAATTTCATCTGTCATGAAGGAAACATAATATGAGACTCAGACAAGCTCCACTGTTTTTCTCATGTGGCTGTGAGAGTCTTTGCCCTTGGCAATGCATCCCCCCTGAAATGAAAGGCTACAGGAGATTTGTGGCTGTCAGGTCTGAAGCTTGTCTTTATCTGCTTTATCTTGACAGCCTTGAAATCAAAGGGCTGCATGTTCAGCAGAACATGGGGAAGAAAAGATTGCTGTGTTTACTTGCTTTTGAGTGTACACAAAATGAGCACATGTGGTAAAACAAGGAGTGGGAGTATTTTTTGACTCCTCTACGGACATCAAATGAAAGACTCCTTTCAGTATCACACACGTTGCTCTCGGTTGCATTTGTTACTGAAGAAGGGTCAGAATCAGAGCTTGCTGTTAAGTTAGACATGATATTCCTTCCTCAGTGGCCTGCAGCTCCAACACAGCTCAGGCTCTGAGTAAACAGCTCCAATCCACTCAGAGCTCATGGTGTTCTGATGTATTGCAGTGAACCACGTGAGCAGAGATGCCAGGAGTGATACCTCACTTCTAAAATGGCTTTTTTACAGAAGATGATGGTCTCAAATAAATTTTGCTGATGGTGCTCATGACACTTTTGTCCCCAGTGGTGGCAGAGGCCACAGAATGATGCCATGCTGGAAAAGATTTGGTATCAAACTCATCACTTAATATAGGAAGAAAATTTTTGGCTGTGGGGGCAGTGAGGCCCTGGCACAGAGAAGCTGTGGCTGCCCCATCCCTGGAAGTGTCTAAGACCAGCTTGGAGCAACCTGGGATACCGGAAGGTGTCCCTGCCCATGGCAGGGGTGGGACTGGATCATTTATAAGGCTCCTTCCAACCCAAACCATTCCATGGTTTTCTAGCTTCACTTTCTGGGCAGTGGCTTGGTTTCAGGCATTACACAGCCCAGCTGTGGAGGATGTTGTGATAACTCCCCACAACCACAGAAAATGATGCTGAGCAGGGACCTTGAAAAGGCATCCTGTGCATCCCTCTGCCCTGGGGCAGGATCAGCATCCCCTGAGCCACAGCTGCTTCAGCCAGCTGCCTCTTCTGAACCTCCAGAAACGGAGCCTCCCCAAGCACTTCAGTCCTGCCCTCAACTGTCCTGCTTAGATGATTTTGGCTAATGCTTAAAGCAAATCTCCCCTGCTGCAATTTCAGGCCATTACCCCTTGTCCTGTCCCAGGTGGACAGGGGGAATGACTTATTACGCAAATTCTTGCAGCGATTTTTTAAACATATTTGAAGGCTGCTTTTATCCCGCCCTTTGGCCTTCCCTCCCCAAAAGTCACATGTGAAAGATAAAAGGAAACTAATGAACAAAGGTTTAATTAGTTCCACGTAGCAATGCTAAAGCTATGGCCTAAAAATAAAGTACTTGGAAAGAACATCAGTAAACTCTATTACTCAGGAGGACAGAAGGAGTAACTGCAAGCCAGAGTGTTTGTGTAACAGAGGAGTAGGAACATTGCAAAAGGTCAAATGAACATTATCACTGAGAAAAAAGGCTGTATTGCCTCTTTTTTTAAAAGTGAGTTTCTCAAGACTGATGGAAAGAACAAAGATATGATTTAAGCTGTTAGACCCATGTAACTCCCACTGAGCTGAACTGGAGCTCTGCCTGCTTGGAGGCTGCAGGAAGGATGCTTTTGTATTTAAGGACTAGATTAAAACTCAAGAGACTCTAGATCAAAAGTCAGGTTTAATTCTTGGCTTTCCCTGGGATTCCCTTTGTGATTTGGGGAAATTTCCTATTGATAAAACAAGCAGTAGCTCCATTTATATCCCCTTGAACTCTTCTCATTTTGCTTCTGTAGATGGCAAACTGTTTAGGGTGGTAGGCTGTCTGTGCCAAAGCACAGTGGGACTCCTGCAGAAACTTCAGACCATGACTGTACCTCAAAACACAGCACCAGGCTGCAAAACATGGATATACCCCATCACAAAATATGTTAAATGTAATTCCAACTGATTGACTGTGCCTGTTGCTGATGCTGGATCATGCCTATCTTCACTTGTTTATAATTCAGCACTGTCGAATCAAAAAATCTCCAACACAAAAGTCCAGAGTACCAGAGTGAAAATCTCACTGGTTTTGTTTCCTGATGGTTACTTTAATAAGGGACATATGGAGAAGCAATATAGTGCTGCCCTATGAAAAACATTAAATAACTGTTGAGATTATGAGCAATCTCAGGTTCTTCAGTGCTCTCCTCCACGTGACCCTAAGGAGGCAGGGAAGTGCATGAAGCAAGGAAACATCATTTTTACAAACAGGCTGCTGATAACAAAGGCTTGGAGAATGCTACATACTGTGCCTAAGCTCACACAGCTCTGCAGAGCTGTGGAGGTATAGCTGAAGGAGCTGCTAGGAGTAAAAAAAGGCATCCATATGCCACAACATGGTGATGAACTGATGATTTCAGGCAAGAGCCAGGGGGTTATTTTTGTAAAAATGAAGCTGCTGCTGTCCCAACTGACAGCAGCATGTCCCCTGCTAGAAAATAACCAGATATGGATTTACTGTTGGCGGCTGGATGTCTTGGCAGGCTATGATTTCAAAATAACGTTTATGGTATTAGCACTGCTCCCCTGTATTCTGAGGAGAAACATTCAAAGTTACAAGGTTTCCTTCTGGGTTTTTTTGGTTGCATTATCCTCTTTTTTTTTTTCCATTTGACATTGGAGACGAGCTATTACTGATTTTCCTACATACAAGTAGGACAAGATTCAGGTTCTACCTTATCAAACTTCATATAAAGATCTCCACCTCTTATTGCCAGCTAATCAGTTGTACCAAGAATTTGGCTGCATCTATTCCTTCCTGTGCTCTCCTTTACAGGCCTGTGGAGGTTTTGCCTGTTGCTGCTCATTCATTCTCTCCCCCTCAAAAAACCACTGGTCAAAATCCACCTATTTTATCTGAAAGAAATAAAACAAACATCTCACATGTGATGTGGCAGAAACCCTGGCACCACAAGCATCAGGTTTGTTCTGCAGCAAGCTGCTTTTGGCTTCCTGTGCGCCAATCCAACCTGAGCCCCTGGGCTGAGCATCCATCCTCCTGTCGGGTTGAGCTGCAGTTCAATTTACTTTGGTTGCCTTCCAGAGAAAGAATCTGAGCCTGGAAAATGCTCTTGGATCCTTCAGGGGAGAAACAAGAGCATTCATATCCCCCCGAAAGTCACAGTGAGGACACTCTGAGGATCAAGTCCATGTTAATGATGCTGCATCTGCTCCCCATGCACAAAAACTGCTGAGAGTGACTCTGATTCACTCAGTGGCTCACCCTGACCTTCCTACTGACAGAAAAGAACATCTTGGGCTCAGAGCATCCCCTCTGACTGAGGAACTGAGCCACTGTAAAATTAAAGCTACACCCTGCCCACAGGACAGGGGGAACTTGGAGATTTCTGGATTGTAGGAAGAAATCTGGTCTCCAAATAAAATAAAGCAAGGTTTTCCCCAAAGTGCTTAACTAAAGGGTATCCATGCCACACTTTTATTTTTCATCCTTTTTTAACCTTTGATTTAATTTAAGTACTCAAGCAATTTTAGCTGTGTTTTCTTCTCAGCTTCTCCTACTTCAGGCCACACACACAAAGATCATTCTGTGACTTGACACCCCTCCTTTCTTAAAAACTTCTGGTGAGGAAGAAAAAAAAAGGATGTTATTTTAAATAGCCTCAAACTAGAGGTTTTATGTCCATTAGGGTTCTTATTTATTCGTTTCAATTCATGCCTTTTTTACATTGAAAATTATAGTTTTTACAGATTCCTGTAAATGCCTAGGTATGAAAATGGCCTTTCTCCAAAATGTGCTTCTAGATCACTAAAAATAATTCACTTTTGCTTATATTTTCTCTGTGTGGAATTCAAGGTAACAATGTGAACGTTTGCTGCTCATCCCTATCTTTACTGATCTGTGTTCTTTCATTTTTAATCTACCTAAAAATGTATTTATCGCTGATAAAATAGCAGGAAAGACATTGCTCTCCTCTTCACACACCAGATCCACCAACACTGGCACCACAAGAAGGCTCTTCACCCAACCCTGCCCACTGACCCTCAGCAGAGGCTTCACTTCTGGGTGCAAGGAGACACAAGCAGTGTCCCCAGCAGTCTGGCTTTGAATGACAGGCGAAGTTTGCCGTCTATCACATCCCAGGTTCGCGATGGCTCATTCACAGCACCCACATCCACATCCCACGTGAATCTGTGTTTCTGCACTGCTCTAGCTATCTCCAAATGCACTGAATCAGTGATTCCAGAGGACTTTTCCTTTTGTTGTGACATTATTGCTTACTAAAATAAAGTTTCTGCTTTGGGGACTCATCCTGCCACAATATTTCATGTTTTCATGGAACGCCCGATCCCTTCTCCAGCCACTACGGAACTCCTTTGCAGAGCTGTAAGAAGAGCAGGGTTAGGATCACTTGTCACTGAACAGTCAGGTCATTTTCCATCCTTGCTGACCTCTGTTTCCTGAGCCATATGTATAAGGCACTCAGATCTCAGGCTCTACCTGCAAGCTCCTTGAAAATGGAACCACTGCAATGATACTCCCAAAGCAAACTTTGCTTTGGTTTGGCACGAGGTACAAGGCAATTCAGCAGCTGGCTCTCTGTGAAAGTTCTCCTTCCCTTGTTATTTCCTTCCAAGAATATTAAAAAAAATGAAAAAAAAGAAAAAAAGAAAAAAAAGAACATTCTCCACTTTTAAATTGCTGTTCACTCCCCAAAGTGAATAGCCCTTATAGCAAATGTATTTCCAGTAAACACAGTTTACAAAACATCAGTAAATTAAACATGATCAAGATGGCAGCAGTCTCTCTGAAGGGATATATCATGACAGACATAATATCCCAGAACACAAGCTTTTTTCTGTCACTAATTCTATCTTAAACCCTTCTGAAGGGTACACGCAAGGCTCCTAATTTAATTGCTGTTCACTGAGGTGGAAACTGAAACAAAGCTAAACAGGTTTTTTGACTAAACCTTCATCACCTAAATACTATTTCACTTATTAGGGGATTCACAAAGGTGGAATTTCCACACACTTACAAAGATACTAGATTTATGTTGGTTTTTTCCCACAACAGCTTTTCTCTGCAGGTAACACAAGGAAAAAAGCTTCCTAACAGTAGCACATGCAACAAGTTGAAAAATGTGACTTATTTTCCAATAAATAAACGCATGCAAATTACAACAGATGGGCCAAAAGCCTTCTCGGGAGAGCCATGCATTGACATCTTTGGGCAGTAGCAGCAGCCTTTGAATTTTCACTTCAACTGCTGCTCAGAAAGGCCACTGTCAGGGAGGAAACACCTACTGTGCGCCTTCCCCTGCCTTCTGATCCCTTATTAGTTAACCCTGAAGTGCATATGTACACAGCCCTAATCCCCAGGCGGGGCTCTGGGCCGGGGGAAATCTGGAATTAATTGCGGGGTATTTTGGTTCCTAATGCAGCTGTTGCGAGTGTTTGGCTTGGCAGGGGAACAGAAAAGGCACTGCATACCAATTTCGTGAGCCACTGTAAAGGCTGCGTGGAGGCCGTCGTCTTCAATCACCGCGCAGCTGCGCTCGGGGGAGCAGATGGTCCCAACGTCTGCCATTCCCAGGGTATCACAGGAATGATGCCCACATAAATCCTGCCCGGGAAGGGGGGAAAAAAATTTAAAAAATCATTAAATTAAGTTTTTACACCCAGCGGTAACAACCGGTTAAAGACACTTTCGCCAACGGCAGGACCTGGATGAAAATATCAATGTAAGGTTCCAGCTAAAGATGTTAAAAGCACATCAAGCCAGTCCCTGGTAAAGTCAGTGGGAGTATTTTCATGGACTTTAACAGGATTTGGATACATTCTGCAGCTAATTGTTGTTAGTTAAATTTGTATTTCTGCGATGCTCACACTTGCATTGAGGTAGGTACTTAAAATATGCTGTGGAAGCATTTCCTCATTGACAATAAAACCAGAAAATTGTCTTTATTTACACTGACAGAAAGCCTCAGCTTCCTGATCAGTCCTTGAAGCAGAGATCACCTTGCTTTTCTCAAGCAAATCTTTTCCCTCCACTTAAAAGAAATAACATTGTTACATGTGAAATCTCATTTCACATCTGTCAAGCCATACCATTAACAGTGTTACCCAATATACCAAGTATTTAGCAATTCTCAGAGATTGCTCAGAGTCAGTGACATGAGAGAGGGCAAAATCCCAACAACTCAACCACTTCTCCCACATGTAGATACAAAAACCATGCAGGTAGCATTAGGTTTTCTCTTTCAACTTCAGTCAGACATTGTGTTTTTATCACCAGCTTTAACTTTTCTGTGCTTCTGTTGGAGCAGAGGGAATAATATTAGTGTGAATGTGCATATATATACATTTTTTGGATAAGCAGGAGAAGTAGGGTCCGTGCTATTTGGAACACTTCAACATTTCCTTATGGTTGAATGAAATTGTCATTTTCAAGGCATGACAAATGTTATTATCAAAATGATCAAAGAGCACTTTTTTCCCTTCATTTTTAAGATTCCCTTCTTCCCTTCAGATCTCTTTCTATAAGGACTTCCTTTTATGAAGCCTTTCATAATTAATCCATCTGAATAAGAGACCCCTTGTAGGAGGCTTCAGAGCAGCAGTGTTCACTGATTATGACAGGTTAGGCAAACTTGGAAATGCACGGGAATCAAATCCCACTGAAGTCAAAGAAAACCACACCAAGTTCACAGATACTGTGACAGAGCATCTCTCTACAAACACACACAAAAAAAAAAGATAAAAAGTTTTGGGGTTTTTTTCCCACAAAGAATTTTTTCAAGCTGAAAATACAAAGCAATATTACATATATGCAGGAGAAATTTTAGACTCAGTTCTGACTTCCAGGTGTCTGGGAACTCTTGGTAAATTCACTCTTGTTGCTACTTAATACTAAGCTTTAAATGCTGCACTACAATGACCAAAACAGCCTGGCAAGAAGAGAGGGAATGTAGCTGAAAAGCATTGAATTTCCAAATTTTCACAGGGGTGAGGTTTAAGAAAATCTTCCATTCTGTAGCACTCCAGATAATATGTAGACAATTTTCTCTCTAAGCCCCCAGGCCCCCAGACTTTGCCTCTGGCTCTGCATGGGTTATAGGATGCATATTTTGAAGTATTTTAAAAGAAATACAAAATTTTTCCAGTTCTGTTTAGGCAAATAAACTTTGCATCATTTTCAGCAGCACTCAGCAAGCGTTGGGAGAGGCTTCAAGTGAGGTCATGTTATTCTTATGTCAAATATCTGGGGCATATTCAACAAAGAAGACACCATCCTTAAACTCCTATTACTTTTGTTTGGGTCCATATCCAATTAACCCTTTACACTGAATTTGGTGCTTCTCACTCTCCACAACTCCCTGACAGAAGGGTGCAGCTGGGTGGGGTCAGGCTCTGCCCCCAGTGAACTATCAATGGGACAAGGAGACACAGTCTTAAGATGGATGTTCAGGCTGGACATTAGGAAGAATTTCTTCATAAAAAGGGTGATTAGACATTGGAAGGGGTTGCCCAGGGAGGTTTGGAGTCCCCATCCCTGGAGGTGTCCAAGGAATGACTGGATGTGGCACTCAGTGCCATAGTCTGGTTTGCAAGGTGGTGGTCAGTCATAGGTTGGACTCAGAGATCTCAGAGATCTCAACCTACCTGATCCTGTGATTCTGTGACAGAGCAATGTGACCTGAATCCACACAAGCAGCTGAACTGAAATTCTTACACACGAGTACCACAAAGCACATAAATCAGACAGAAAGCAGCTCACTGGAGGAGGGCTAGACAGGCTGACAGCGCCAGTAATAGTATAAACTGCATTAATTCAGGCTTTGTCTCTGCATGCAGATTCTGTGTCACTCGGTCTTTTCTTGTATTTCGGTGTCATTGTTACGTAGATTCTGACATCGGTGCTGCTCCCAGTGTGGGCACAACGGTATCAGTACCCAGATGCCTCATGCCAGTCAGGATTTACTCCCATTTGCACACAAGAAGCAGCTATGCTGGGAATTTACACCAGCAGGCACAGCCAGACCTCACAGTGATTCACCAGATTTCATGACACAAATATAACTAAAAGAATATAATTTTTCTAAGCAGGCAATCTCATAAACTTCCACAGAGCTAATTCTGATGGGATGTCTGGAGCGCGGAACATTACAGCAGAGATGTTACCAGAGTCTCACCTCAGCATTTCAAATGCTGTGCACAGGATTGCTTTACCCTGTCTCCCCTAGACATTAGGGCTGTGCCAGAGGCTGGTCCTAGGAAATCCCACAGCAGGAAAGACATGATTCTGCAAACTGCTTATATGTAAAATCACCTAGCTCCTCCAATTCCCCACGGACAGCTGGAAAACAGGCGTCCTCAGATGGTATGGGACCAGCCATCCCCAGAAAGGAGAAGAGTGACCATCCTGGGGTCAGAAAGTGGTGGCCAGGGCTGCAGCAAAGCCCTGGTCCCTCAGTAGCCCCGTGGCCACCTCCCTGTGGCCCCCCCCAGCAGTCGGTGTGGGAGTCCTGCAGTTGCTGCCAAATCCCAGCTGGGAAGCAGCAGAGGGGCTTGTAAAGGATTCTGGAAACAAGGACAGGAAATATTTTCTGGCATTAGCTCCTTTGTAAGAAGCTGTTACGGGGATGTCTGTGGGTTGCCCATCTGCTGCTGGAGCAGGGCATGCCATGGCTGTGCTTTGAGCAGAGCACGGATTGAGCATCCCGGTTTTCCCTGCCAATTCCAGCCCTCAGTGACTGCCTGGGGATGCTCATTTGCAGCTAAGGCTGACATTGTCAATAATCATTTAGGCAGATTACTGAAGGCTCAGCTCCTCTATGTTGTCATTGTCTCATTCTTTCCTTCTCCTGCCTCTGCATGATTTGAATATATTTCTACTCATAGTATATACTATAAAGAGAACTGCAGCCTATCAAGTGGCATCTCTGAGACAAATACTCTGAAAAGTCTGCTTTTGGGTCAGTTCACCAATACCAGCTTCAAACCAGCTTGATTTCAAGTGATGTTACTGAAAGTCATACCTGCTTCCCCACCAAACACTGGCTATGGATTATTCGTTACCAGAATCAATAGTTACACTGTTTTTTGTTTCCTGGACAGTCCTGGAAAGCAGTCTACTACTTTCATGAAGTAAACTTTCTGGGAGTACAGTAAAAGGTTTTATTTCCCTGGAAAATATTTTAATTTTTTGTTAAAAACAGGCTTCAATGTAATGATGCAATCCTAAAAAATCTGTGCGGGTAGCCTCAATTTTTCATACTCCAGCTAAAGTATGAGGAAAGAGAGGACTCACGATACATAAAATCAGTTTCCAATGACTATTTCACTCTGCTTCTTTTGCTTCTAATAGAAAGTTAATCAGCTACTCAGTTCCGTACAGTCAGTTGCCTTGAAACAGTGGCAGAAGCTTTAAAGAATGTTTTTTGATATTTCTAAAGAAGGAAAGCAGCCTGGCCCTTGATCCGCTTTGCAGTAGTTTCAGAACAGAAGAATGACAAGGAAGTGCATTTGCTATGCAGGAGGCAATAGATGTTAAGACTTAAGCTTTGGCAAAGGAATGGCTTAGTAAAGCTAAGCTGTACATCACAAGTCTAGTAGTTAATTAGACAGCTCATTAGAAGCCAAGTTTTCTTGGCATTCTAAATCCATCAGGAGCAGCTGGCTGGCTGCCATGTGTACATGGCATTGTTGTGAAGGGCGATAACTGCCACCACGTCCTGGCTGGAGCAGGGAGTTTATTTCACCTGAAACGTGTTCACTAGGTCTCAAAACAAGAATAAACTGTTCAGTGAAACCTGGTATTAGGTCAGAGCCCGCTGATCAGATCTAACACAGGATGTGAGCACCAGTGTGGACAACTTGGTGGGATGTAAGGGTGGAAGAACATGCCCTCAGATCTTTTGAGTTATCTACCCCTCTTAGGGCTTACAGTTTGGGATCCTGTGGGCCTCAAAGTGCCACAGTTTCACAGTCTGGAACAGCTGGGCACTTTGCTTATTGGGGTTCAGATGTTTCATGTTTCTCCACCTTTGCCCCGAGGGACGCTGAGCCTTCAGAGCTTCTCAGATCACAATGAGAGGAATCCACAGGATGAGGCTTTGTCCCAGGCCAAGCTGCACATCACCTTCTTGCAATGCACAGCTAAAACCTTTACAGTTCTGTTCGCTTGTTCTTCTGGTTCCTTTACAACAGCTCATCAGCTAAAGCCTTTTCCCAGTAACAACATGATCCAGCTACAAATTCCTTCCAGCAACAAGGCCAATTAGAAGCATGATTTTAGGAGAGCACTGTATGGTCTACCCCACTCTACTGCCATGCATGCAGGGAGCTGTGGCTCCTCCTGGAGCAGCCCCTGTGCCCAAGGTTTCCCTAGCTCAGGCTGCAGCTGAAGTGCAGTCAGTGAAGGGACCCCATTTTTGGTCCCTATTGCTCATCCTTCTTCTTTCCCACTGAAAAGCCTGTGGTAAATTGCAGAAACAGCCTCTTCTCTGTGCTTGAGGAACCCAGACCACATTGCTCCAAGCCCTGCGCTCCACTCAGCGGCTTCAGGTCACGATTCCTCTCGTTCTCACCACATGAATTACTCACTGAACAGCAACAGACCTTTGGTCAGAGAGGTGGAAAGTTTCCTTAACACCTGGAACAGCTTACGACCTCCTGGTTAAGGACCTCTCCTGGGAGGTGGGCGATACAGACCTAAAATCCCTCAAGCAGAGGAAGGAATTAAGCACGACTTTCCGACTTCCTGCAGCAGCGTTCCCACCGCAGGCCTGGGCAGGGAGGGTGGGGTGAGGTGGTGTTAGGAACACACACATCCACCCTCCCTTGTGCTCCTCGGCAAAGGGGGTTAACTTTTATCGATGTCACAGCAACGTGGAATGGCACATGTGGTTTAAAAAAGCAACGTTCACACGAGCAGAAAGGATTCCAGGTGAGGAAGGCCTCCTGTCAGACTCACTGGTTACTGCTCTGGCCCTTCCTGGCCACATTCTGAGAGGGTGGCCAAAGCCCGGTTCCCTTCTGAGGGTGATACCTGCCACATCTACCAAAACAAAACCCACATGTATTTATTTCTCCAGTAGTTTAGCTTAAAAATTGAGGTCGTTTGCTTTTGGGGTTCATGTGATAAACACGGGCCTGAGGCTTGGGCATGTGAAAGAAAACACAGCCGAGTTATGCAAACTACAGGTTATTTTAAAATATTGACAAAATGCACATAAAGCATTTAGAATCTGCATGGGGAGGAAAAGTTTCAGTTATGAAACTGGTGACTGATGACCAAGTAAAAATGTGTGATTTAACCTGCCTAAGCCACAGTTCCTTTGTGGGAAAACTCCACACCATCTCTCCAGATCAGGGTGAATCAAACTTCTCCTCTATCAATTATGTCCATCTTTATTTTCCCTAGGGACATCATTTAAATGTATCAGATATGTAACAAAGTTGGTGAAAACACTATGAAACTGGTAGACACATTACACTACAACTTCTTCAGAGTAATAAGAATAATAACAAACAGTGAAATCTATTCTATTGACCATTGGTACAGTGACTTGTTTTACTACTGGGGGAGAATAATTGTTGGAAGATGATAACAGAGAAAAGAAGAAGAAAAAAAAAAAAAAGAAAGAAGTAGAGCCAAAGCAAGCATGTGCTCCATGCAATGAAATTATCGTCTACAGAGCTGAGATAATACAAAGCTTGCTGTTAAATTTCAACAGCACTGCCAGATGGACAGTTAAACTAAATCAAACACACCAGCCCCATATAATTACTGTGTAGAAAAAGGCAGGATAGTGGCCTTTGGCTCTAGCATGAACTCTAGCTTGAGCCAGGCATGATGGTACTGTCACAGATGATGCTAACAAGCACTTAGGAAAGGATTTTTCTTGCCCCTAATGTCTGTATCTACTGTGAGAAACATCTATTTTAATCTTCAGATGATTCAGAACTGGGGGGAGAGGAAGAGAGCTGGATTTTGTCCAAATGCATTCAATAGTTCACTTGAAATTTAACTAAGGGCCACTAATGAAACAGACTGGATGAATTCTAGAGGATAATTGCAGAGCAGGCTGGACCTCAGAAAAAGAACAGTGCGAGTTCAACTGCAGTTTGCAAGCCCCATCTAATCTGTTTTGCTACTGTGACAAATAATCTGGCAAGTGTTTTGTTGCACCCATAAAAATCTGAAGATAATCTGCTTCCAGCTTCTGCAAACTGCTCACAATAAAAAAGGCTGAAACAGACTAAACTCTAAATTTGTTGTTGACTTCACTGCCATGGAGAGCAAGTGATCTAATCTCCAGGGAAAGAGAGCTTTGCAAGCTCTTCCTCCTCTCCACCACAAAGGCACTTCCCTCCAGGATGGAGAACTCACCTGGCCACCAGAATTGAATCCGTGCACCACCATATTCCACGGAGGATGCTCTAGGATTCATGTGGCCTTAAGATTTACAGCTGCTGTCAAGGACTCAACCACAAAGTAGTCCAACAGCAGGGGACCCATGTACTCTGTACATGGCTGTTATGGCCAAGCTGCCTTGAGGAAATTTAGAAATATCAGAAAATTAACTGTCTTTTCTAACTGTCAAGTCAGACCTCTGTTGTGCTTGATCCAGCTCACCATGGGTCAAAAGGAGAGATGGGACCACTGGGAAAATACACTTCTCATTATCAGATTTAAATAATCACTGTGGAACCCAATTAAATTCCTGCAATATTTAGTGACAGGTAATTTCTGTGTCCACTGAAGGTTGTCACAATGGCCAGACACGTTCCTCTAGTGCTCCTTCCATTTACAGAGTAAACATAGGGACCCATGGCGGCTAATGGACCCTTGACATCACTGATATGCAACACAAAGCCTAAAAACAGCTTCAACATGTTGCCTATATCACCCCAAACTGAATTCATGTTCATATTGATTTACTATGGTCTGCAGCATAATTGCTTTAAAGCCCTTATCCAATTAAATACAGATTATGACCAGAAGGAAGTGGCTGTTTTAACTCAGAATCAGTAAATTTCCTTCTAAATTTTTTTGCATGGGAAGTGCTTCCTAGTATGAATGACGATGATGACCATAATTTGAACTTAAATAACATAATTTGAACCTAAATAACATAATTTGAACCACTACTAATTCAATAATAAAGGAGAGCTGCCAATGCACTCTCAGTCTATCAATGGTTACTAATTTATCTTTAAAGAAGTAAACACAACCAAAGAGGACAAAGCAACACTGCTGAATTTTGTCGGCATTCTTCCTTTATAAGGAACTCAAATAAAGCCCTGTTTTGGTGTAAAAAAATAACACCCAAGCAAATGTCACTCTGGAACAAAGATAATTATTATATTAGGGATTTGTATGGCACCAGCCACGCACAATGCAGATTCTATCTACACAAAACCAGTTCCATACAGCCGAGGCCATGCATTCAGCGCACAAACAATCTGCAAATATTATTCTGTTGATGGAGAGACACGAAGCTCAAGGTGGCCTCAGTTAGTAAACAACGATGGAAAATATACCTCACACGTTTGCCCAAGGCCTGAAACCCAAGGCACTTAGAAAGAGACATCTGGATGTTCAAAAATCAGCATGACGATATTCAGAGCCCATCAAAACACGCAGCCACGGCTCGGCGTCTTGTAGCTTAGCAACCAACTTCATCCGTCCAAAACAGAGTTGTAAAAGTGGCATTCTCCTGCCAACTGCTGCCACTCTCATTGAAAAGCTAAACTGGAAAAAATCTCTCCTTTAGTTCAAAGTGGGGCTGTTTTCTCCAGGAAACATCTCCACTGCTTTTTCATCCTTTAACCCTTTTCGTGTTTACATTCCACGGGGAGCAAATAGATTCATGTTGACATTTCAAGGGTAAGCATATAAAAATCGTGTGGGCTCACACACACTCCCTGCAAAGAACATCATGAACACATGTAGCAAGAAACTCCAGTCTGGTTCTTAATTCAGTCAAACACTGCCAAACAATGTGCGTGTGCACACAGCAAAGCATTAAAGCAGATTAAGTTGTCCTGAACTGCATCGAGGAGCTAATCCCAGAGTTAAAGCTGTTAAAATGTAAACCAAGAAAACACAAGCCTGTGCTTTTTTCTCATGAAGCAGCCCTGAGTAGCAGCGCAACATTTGCATCTTAAGAGTGGAAGCAGACCACAGGAACTGTGGTGTTTTCTTTATTTTGGGTACCGCTTACATCCCAAAGAAGCAACTCTATGCATTGCTCATGAGTCTTTCAAAGTGGATTACTGATTAGCAGCACCCTCTCATTCTGGCAGGAGGGTATCCATGCAAAGAATTACGGCTAAGCATCTGTAAAGCAAGTGCACTTTAGAGTCATATCCTATCTCAATCCCAATTAACTTAATAATTGATGTTAAGTTTCACAGTCGACACCCTAAGCGTTTCTGAATTGTCATACAGCCCAGGGAAATAAGTGGGAATACTGGCAGGGAGAAACACTCTTCAGAGAGAAGTGATGGATTCCGGCCCAGGCTTAATAAGCCACTAGAAAAGATGTTTAGAGTAAACCCAAAAACATTCTGGCCCAGTCCAGGTAGCCTGCTTTCATTCAGGTTATAGTGATAAAAAAATGAAAGCTTGCAAATTGCACTGATGGGCTTTAAACCGCAAAAAAGGGTTCCTGTTGTACAAGTGATGCCTGACTGACACAGAACCTAATGTTTCAACTATTTACAGCTATAAAAGCAAGCCAGGCGCTTTTTTCCCCCCTTCTGGAGCAACTCCTTCCACAAACCATCCAAAGCATCCTTTTTGGCAGGCTACTACGATGTAGCAAAGCCGGAGAACTCAAATGAACGGAAAGTCATGCAGTTATTTTTTTCGTACTTGGGGAAAGGGAAAAAAAGAAAACACCAAACCCAAACCGCTGAAGGGATATTCTTCCAGAAGAATTTCATTGCATAAACTCGGCCACATGTCTACCAGAGCAATGTCCCTTAACGACCTCTGGCAATGCAATTCATCAACAACCCAGCGTGGAGCAACAAGGCACAGCTCTGCATGGGCAACACCAGCCAGATCCAACCCACAGCTGATCAGGGCACCCACTTGGGGGACACGACCGGGACTGCGGCCCCTTGTCACCAGCCCAACTCACTCAGCTGGTGCAGCTCTGTTTACCTGCGGTCTGCATTTACGTCCTACACTTGAACCACAAGTGCTGCCGGCTTCCAGTGCGGCGGAGCTATTCTTGCTGGAAATAGCGTCCCAATGTGCTCCACAAGCACGACGTCTGTACTCTTAAGGTGCTCTCCACCACTTTCGCTAGCAGGTTTGTTTGGGGACTAATTTAGCTTAGGAAGTGCTATCAGCCCTTCCTGCCTGAACCACCTCTGCAGAGAGAGAGGAGGCGAGTGTTAAACATCTCACAGGGTCAGACAGGACAAAGTCTTGTCTCAAGCAGAGGGACATCAAGCTGAGCCCCACGATCAAAGTTCCCACCTCTCCACCTGGCTGGGGTCCCAGCACTGCACCGGTGTACCCACAGCGGGGGTGAGAGCACAGGGCAGGGGACACACACATCTCAACCCCTCTGCCATGCCGGCAGCTGCGCGTGGGTGCCAGTCCCTGATGGAACAGCTGGATCCGTGAGTGGGGAGGCAACCCGTGGGCAAAGCCGAGCAGGGTGGCTGGAAGTCCACCAGCCCGGCCCCCCCACGCTCGAGGGACACCTCGCCGCTGTCATGGCCATGCCAATGGCCAGGGCCATGCCTACCTCGCGGGTGAAGAGGATGGCGGCATCGTAGTGCTCCTCGTGGTCGTCGTCGAGGCGGTTGTGCTGGTGCTGCCACTTGCAGAAGTTCTTGAGCGTGGTGGCGGCGTTCCTGTTGACCTCCAGCCCCTTCTCCTTGTCGCCCAGGGCCACCACCTTCACCACGGCCAGCCGCACGTGGTTCTCCAGGCTGGCGTGCGCGTAGAGCCGGGAGGCGATGGAGGCCAGGGTGAGCAGGTAGTGCTGCAGCCCCTTCCCGTACTTGCGCACCATGGAGGCGTCGGCCACCAGCAGCAGCTCCACCTGCCGGGCCCGGGACACGGAGCGCCGCCGCCGCCGCCGCCGCCCGTCCCCGCCCGCCGGCGCGGCGGGGTCTCGGGTCTCGCAGCTGGTGCGGGCCGGCACCGTCTCGAAGCTGAAGCGCTCCCTGCGGAAGACGTGAGGGGCGCGGGCCGGGCCGTCGCCGTAGATCCGCGCTCCGGCCTCTCCCTGCGGGGCGCGGCGCGCCGGGCGCACGGTGTAGCGAGAGCGGCCCACGGCGAAGAAGCCGTCGAGGCCGCCGCAGAGGTTGAAGACGGCGAGCGAGCGCGGGCTGCCGTCCACCGTGCCGCGGTAGTGGCAGCGCGGCCCGTCGCGCTCCAGGTCGAGCAGGAAGCGCTGTCCCCCGGCGTAGAGCACGTAGCCCGCCCTGCCGCCCCCCGCGTAGGTCGGGTCGAGGCGCCGCACGGCCCCGCGGGGCGGCCCGGGGGCGGGGGGCCG
>VXBT01003651.1:363089-651614 GCA_013400235.1 Oriolus oriolus
CGCAGCCACCTTTGCACCTGAACATTGCCAATGGAGTGACGGGAGGTGGCAAACAGCTCATTCCCTGCCGGGGTCATGGGCTGGAAGGGCTCTGGGAAGGTGAGAGCAACGGCACCGCTGAGGATTCCGACGGATTTCCCCCTGCTGATGTCCGGACCCCACACCGAGAAACCAAAGTGCTTATTTATCCCGTGTTTCCTCCCCACGTCCCAAGACAGTGCCAGGAACAGGTGCTCTCTGGCTGCAGGGCTCCACAGGGATGCAGGTCTCCAACCTCATCCTCACCTGCCAACAGCATCTCAGCCTGACCACTCTGTCTGGAAGAGAATGATGTGCACACCTGTAATGCTTGGCAGGGTCAGGATGGGGGGTGGGATGCACAGACCTGCCCCTGTAGCTTCCAGGGGCTGCTCTGTGAGTCCGTCACTTCTCTAAGGAACAGCTTAACTTAAGCCACAAAAGCTCCAAAAATTAATATTCCCATATAAATGATTGCATTAACATAACCCTGAGGCTGTGCTTATGAAATAAGCACCAAAGTTTTGCAGGTGTTCATTCTTCTTTTTCCATTTTTCCGGAAATGGTGATACCTGCAAACTAAAGTTCATTTCTCAACCTCCTGGTGTTTCTTTTTCTGCATTTCAGTGTTCTGTCATCACCAAAAATTCTTGACTGGAGTCAGTAAGTTTCAAAATTAATAAGAGTTATATTTTAGGAAGGTCACGTTAACTTTTTTGGGCATTGGGCCAGGACTATTCAACATTTTAAAATTTAAACATTTTCTCAGTTGCTTTAAACTCATTATAAAGTTAAAACAGCAGAAAAAAAAAATTAAGGGGGAGGGAGAGAGAAGACATATTTTGTCTGAAAAAAGAACCTGTAATTTTCTTGGATGGGTTTTGCTTTTCCTTTGAGCCTAATGCATGTCTGCTCAGCACCAACAATATTTTTATTGACTTCACTGGGACCTGATCAAGCCCTGGATTCGCAAATATGTCTGGGTCCAAACTCCCGGGAGAGGTGCTAGAGATGAGATCTGGGATAAGGAATGTATTTTGGATAACAACCTCAGCAAGTCTCATTAAAGAAGTGTTAGTTTGTCAATGAAAAGGCATATGGTGCACAAGAGGCCAGTGTAATGTGCTCCCAGGCTACAGCCTAATTCCAACTGTCCGGCCATATAACCTTGGAAAAACAGGAATGCTTAGAAAGGCTGGTGATAATTAAATGGTGTGTCCCACTGCTCATCTCTGGAGTCGTCTTTGATTTCCCAAATGACAGAAGAAGTTGGCTGGGCTGTCCTGTTTCACCGAGCAAGGATCCAGGCTTTCCAGGAAGGTACAAATTAGTTTGTGCGAGTTACCCCGCAGATTAGGAAATCTGTGCTTGTTTACATTTCAAAACTGCAATAACTCAGCACAGCCATGCAATAGTGGAAAGATGGGTCAGTCATGCCTCGTGCAAGGAGAGGGAACATCTTTTAGTCTGAGAGCCTGGAATTGCAAGGATAAATCACTGGAATGAATCATCTCTTTCCTCACAGTTTTGCCCTCTTAGCCTCTTTTTACAGTTACAGCACTGCCTTTAAACAAGAAATCCTGTTAGCATGTCCCAAGTTGTGGATGACACTAAATCCTTGTCAAACAGTTCTGACCTGGAAATTTCAAGGCTGACCTTTCCCAACTGAGAGATAGACAGCCACAAATCCTCAATTAGCTTTGAGGCACAACACAAGTTTTGTACACTTTGGATCGAATTCAATCCCAATGAAAGAAGATGCAATCCTCTGGAGTCTCTGGGAGCTACAAGCTGCTGTCATTAAAGTTGTGTTTCACCCCCTGGGTTTGTCCATGAAACCCTTTAGGATCCTTCAGATAGCCTGAGTAGCAGGGGATTCCTGATCCTGTAGTGTTTTAGCCACATAAGAAACTTCTCTGACCATTATAAACACTCACGTGAAGGAGTAGTTTGAGAGATGGGAAGATACTGGCAAAGCTTTTAATTATTTTATCCAGGTTCCAATTTTTTATTAAAAGGTCTTCTTTACATCACTCCTTTTTCAATTCTCAGGCACATTAGAAGGGGTAGAAAACCATTAATCCAAGGTCCTGTGTCTGCCCACAGCCCCCTGACAGTAGTCAAGGCCTAGCGGGGATGTCCCACCCAACACCACCTGTCTTTCACCATGAATTTAACTCTTCCTTCCTGGAAATTAAAATAAGTCTGTTGAGCTTTCATTGTCCTGGTGTTAGAGCTGTCTGGCATTTCTATGGCATTGCACAGGGAAGATGGCAATTACTGTGGGAGGTAACATTTGCTCTGTAAAGTTATAAGAAGGCCAAATCAAACCCAAGAAATTTGCCTGCCCAACATGTTCTAAATACCAACAAATCAGCATTTGATAGACTTGTGATCAACACAGGGCTGTAGCTGGGAATGGGCCCAGGTTTGAGTGAGATCCTATTCAAAAATCTACCTGTAGGAACACAATTCTTAACATAGGACAGCTTTGTCCCTCCTGAGGGTTGAAAGCCTCTGTTCTGTTAACTTTATAGGAAATTTTATTATGATGATGATGGTCAGAGGGATGGAGTAGCTCTGCTAATGAGGAAAGGCTGAGAAAACTGGGATTGTTCAGCCTGGAGAGAGAAGACTTTGGAGTGACCTAATCCAGCCTTCCAGTACCTGAAGGGAACTTAGAGGAAAGATGGGGCAAGATTATTTAAAAGAGCCTGTAATGACAGGACAAGGGGGAATGGCTTCAAATTGAGAGTATGTTTAGATTAGATATTAGGAAAAAAATTATACTCTGAGAGTGGTGAGGAACTTGAGCAGGTTGCCCAGAGAAACTGTGGGTGCCTCATCCCTGGAAGTGCCCAGGGCCGTGGTTTGTTGGTCTTGTCAGCAGTTTTAACGATGCAAACATTATGATTACAATGCTTAAGTCTGCTTATTTTAAAGCTTCCCTACAGTGATGCATTAAAACCACTGAAGAAATTTATTTCTAAAGAGCTCATTATTAAATAAAATACTCATTATAAGTAATTTTGCAAAGTACTCTTACAGATTAATATTTTAGGCTAGTGTTCTGGATATCCCAGCAATTGGAATAAGTTTTACAGCCTTTAACCCGCACCCTAGGATGGCAGCAGACAATATTATCTCTTTTTTTGGACCATGTGTCTTTCTATGGCTTGGATGCTGTGAAAACCCACTCAGATGGAGACATGCTGGCAGCTGTTTTGAGTGACTCTGACTTGCTTGTTGATACTGAAATGGGTTTGTGGTTGATAAATAAGACAACACCGCCATTATGGTGCATCTTTCCTGCCAGCCTCACTGGATGTGTTTGGAGCTGAGTGCTCCTGGAGACTGCATAACTTCTGCATCCTTCTCCTGGCGCCTGTGGCAAAGGCAGCTCGCTGTGGGCTGCACCTTCTCCCATTTCCACAGCTGGCATTCCCTCCACACGCAGCTGGCATTTCCAAGGAGTCCAGGACAAAGTTTTTACAGGCCTTAAATTATTTATTTAAAGGTCCAGTAACGTCTACCTCAGAAAAACAATCCAGAAGTATTTTCACAAGGAAGACACAGGCTGGCATTCCTCAGTTTCTGGGATGGCATTAGCCCGGTTGTACCTCTGTGCCCCTCACAAGCCACCCCTACATTTGGCCACCACCCATAGCTGTTGTAACTGGCCAGGCTCTTCAGTTTAAACCAAATCATGAACTTAAAGCAGCCATATTTGGTCAGGAATGCAGGTGTTTTTGGTGTGAACACTGTGGCTTTGAGGCAAAATGTTTTACTTGCTTCTTTACAGTCAATGACATTTTCAAAGGAGCAAAGGAGACGCCTTTGGCTTGGGGTTTGTGTTTTTCTGAGTGGCATGTACAAGCAGTGGATCAAGGGTATCACAGTTCCAGTAGGCTGAAAATTTTACATTTGACACCAGCTTCATTTTTCTGTCAGAGCTGAGGAGGCAGCCATGAAGGGTGTGGAGTTAAGTGGGTTGGGCACTTTTAAAATACTGTATTGTTTTACTGTAACAACACAAGAATATTGTGAGTTTGTGGGTACCGTATCAAATTAAAATAGGAAACTGTCTGAGGCCTGGCTAGAAATCAAATTGTTGAGGTATCAGCTCATGGAGGAGGAAAAGAGATTTCTGCAAGATTAATCATATATAAAAATATGTAATAAAAGTACACCTCTTACAGGTATCCAGGGGAGGGGTGAGCTGACTGATAAAAGGAGCAGTGAGATTGTCCAGCCAAGAGGAAAAGGAGGTGCAAATGACAAATTGTATTTCTTACATTTTCAGGCATTAACGTGGAGAATAGACTGGAATGGGGTCCTCACCTTCTGACAACTGCTGCAAGAAATGGACTCACATAAGCCATAACACAAGTGAATAATTGTGACCATTGAACCTACCATGAATTCTGTTTAAAAACACATGTTGGGTGGAGGCAGTGCTCTGCAGGAAGTATCACATGTTAGTAGAGTAAGCATCAGACCCTTCTCCTCTTTTATTTTCTGAACAGCAGCAAGATAATCAGAGGAAGGGTAAAATGTTAAACCTTCCCTGCAAAAAAATGACACTTGTTATAAAAATACATTTTCAGGGTGCAAGATATGCATGTGATGTATTCTACAGCTGTTCCTTCAGAGGAGTAGAAGGCCTGAAAAACTCTCGAGTGCAGTTTATATGAGGAGCAGCAGACATTTAATTAATCTCAGTCCTAGAATTTTACAGCCAATATGTGGTCTCTGAACATCTCTGCTCTAGTTAGCAGAACATCTGTAGTAGAAAAACAGAGCTCAAATAAATCTGCGTTCTCTCGTACCACTCCAAACCTTACCACTTTTTGTCATTATTTCTTTAAATATTTTTCCAAAGATGTGTATGTTCAGCTTCTCCCTGTCCTCCCAGCCCTTCTTCTGCACATAGCCTGGATATTGATCCTATATTCTGAAATAGCTAGATCTGAAATTCTGGGGCAACGATGATAAAAGAAATGTCTCAAATGTTCTTTTTCTTTTCTTTCTTTTCTTTTTCAATCAAGTTCTCAGTTGCTGCAAACTGGGGTGGTTCCACGTGGGCAAACTGTTAGAGGCATAGCTTTATGAATTTACACATCTATATAAATGATATTCCAGTACTGGAGGTGGAATATCTTTTTCCACGTCATCTGAGGCATAAACCAGAAAATGTACTTCCCTAGACTTCAAAGTCAAAACTGTAAGAGTGATTAAAGAGAAATTTAAAACAAACATTGGCTTGCCAGATCTCACCTGGCATTAATACACACGCTCCACCACTTCAGAGATCGAGTTCTGGTTGCCGTGTGCACAGATTTTTCCATCTCAGCCCTGGTTGCCCTGAAACTGGGGGAGGAAGGACTTTGCAGGTCCTGTGAGGAAGGAGGGAATGCTCTCAGGTGGCACCACTGCCTGGCCCAGAGCTTCTTCTGGCTTGTCCTACTCCAAAGAGAAATCTTTGTCATGAAAGGGAAAGGTGGAGAACCTACAGCTTGCTCTCCCAACATTAATCCCACAGCTGGATTATTTTGAGAGCTCTTGCTGTCTAAGACGACATGTAGGTGCTCCCAGGGTGCTTTTAGGGTAGGATCATGAACCTGCTTTTAGAGGGATTCTCATGTTATCTCCTGACTGTGCTGTGGTTTGCACCAGGGAGGGGTCATGGAGGATTCCTTTGGGATGAAACTAAACCACAAGTATGTTCCCATGGGCACACAGGGCACAGGAGTAGATAGAGCTAGACCAAATAAATCCACCTAAATAATGGGCACTGAGTGGGTGCCACATCCTGAGCCAACTGTTCCACACCCAGATCTCCCATCCAGCTGCACTCCTTCCTAGAGCAGCCAGTCCTGCTGCTTCTGAGGAACATCAGGACACAAACAGGCTGCAGTGTCAGCTGAGCCCTATCCAGCCTTCCTTTTCAAAGGTTTTAGACACTGTAAAGGCTGAGATGTTGCATCTGTAAGACAAGGATGCACCTTTTGGGATATATTTTCCTGTCTTTAGCAGTGGAAAGCATCCATTTAATGATTAGCACAGACATGTTAATGATCAGCACATACATTTTAATGTTTAGCGCATATCTTGCAGCGCCCTCACTTCCCTCAGAAGGGCTGGGAGGTCCGTGTGACATTTAAATGCTATTTTAGTCATATTTTAAGGGTTGAAACGGGTCTCAAATGATGCATTAGGCTCAGGCTGGCCTTGGGTGTAAGGGCACGATTCACCCCTAAAGAAGAGCCCAAACACAAGTCTCATCACAGCTGCAATATTCATTTCTGGAGGGCGCCCAGCAGGTCTTATCCAAGCCACTACAGACAGGCAGTTTGAGTTTTTCCAGTTCCTAATGATTACACAGTATCCTGGAGTCAGTTGGACAACTTCCACCGAGAGTGAAACTCTTTGTATTTCATATCCCCCGAAAATAAAAGTGGTATAAGAGAAGGGCCTCAGTCTTTTTCTTCTTTTATTGCTGCTGTTGAAAAGGTTTAGCCCACAGGGACTGGAGCACTGGGCAAAAATACAAAATATGCAGTACATCCTGTTACACCAAAGCAGGCAGATCCTCTCCTGTAACAACCAGACCGGTACAATGGGAGACTTTGTCTGGTTTTCCTGACCATACAGCCTGCATGTGCTGTCATTAGGGTTTCCATTTCAGGAAGTTAAATGGTGGAAATTGATAAATATCATGACTCCTTTTTCACCATTGTTCCGGGAGGGTGTGTGTTTGAAAGGGATGGGGGAGCTCTATTACCTGATACTGCAATGGGCCACAGGAAATTATTTCCCTCTTTGCTGGACACCCAGAATATCACCAAATATGAGTCTTGCAAATCTTCAGCAGCCATAATACAAAGAAATTTGTAAAGAAAGAAATAAATGCTGTGTTTAACATATATAATATATGGGCAGAGCCCAGAACAGCTTGATCTTGGGTTGATATGAACAACTGGTCCTTTCAAAATCCATCTATCCTGACCTTTGGCAGGAGAAAAACCAGAGCAGGTCCCTTAGACAAAAATATACTGCAACGATACATCATGCTACAAAATCTCTCGTGAGCTAGAATGGATTTGCAAAGCAGTATCAAAACACCCAGCCCACCTTTCAGGGCATTGGAACAGGATAAGAAAATTCCCAACCAACCCAAACTTTTGCTCTCCCAAGTTGTCTGAATTGCAGAGATTTCGTCATAACCTCAAGACTGTTTCCCAAATTACCTGCTGTCTCTCAGAACCCTTCTGCTTCTCTGCTCTCTTGCCTGCAATATTTTCAGATTTTTTTTCTCCCAAGGGAACATTTTGCAATGTTCATGTCATGGTCTAGATCATAACCACACCAGGCAACCTTATTTCCTTCCTGATGTTTACTGGGGTTTATATGCTCCAGTATGAACTGACAAATGTGTGTACTCAAGCACTTGCCAGCCAACAGCACGACTTTCCATGGTTCATAAAAACTCACCCATCCCCAGTGTAGCAGAACCATTCTCCTCTGCTCAGAGCAGGAGTTCACCACTTCCAAACACGGAAACCATATGGTGACATGTTTTAAGAGAAAACATAACCAAGCAATGTCCCACCCGTGACCTTTCCCAACAAAAACCTCCCCTTTCCATGCTGGAACTCCATCCAGTATAGGCACCTGGTGTCCCACAAGGTGCCAGCTGCTGTTGTGTGAGGAAGATGAGTGTTGGCACTGTGCTGGTGCCATGTGCTCGCACCCAAAACACTCAGCTTGACCCACTTGACTCATTAGAATTTGGTATTTTCAGGGAAGAAATTAGAGCTTTTGGAAAGGCGTTCCAATGCTTATTAACCTTAAAAAGCGGCATCCAACTCCTAATCTGAATCCTTTTAGCTGCAGTGCCCAGACATCACACCTTATTAAACATTTTCCTGCCACTCTGAAGAGTCGGCTACTTCTTTTTCCTAGTGAGTCAAATTATAGATAATAGCTCATCACTCTGACACTTTCCTTGCTTAAGCACAGTAAGGACCTTGTGCGTATGCAAAGAACAATTTTTCAATATTTCAGTCCGTGTCTTGGCCTCCTTCAGCTAATCAAAAATATCTCTAAGCTGTGGATATTGCTGCTGGATGAAGCTATGCTGCAGCTTGACTTCCATAACTCTGTTGGGCAGAGACCACACCAGGAACTCATTACCCAGATGATCAGAGAGATGGAGCAGCTCTGCTGGGAGGAAAGGCTGGGAGAGTTGGGATCGTTCAGCCCGGAGAAGAGAGGCTTTGGGGTGACTAACTGTGGCCTTCCAGGACCTGAAGGGAACCTGCAAGAAAGATGGAGAGAGACTCTTTACAAGGGCCTGGAGTGGCAGGACAGTGGGGAATGGCTTCAACTGACAGTGAGTAGGTTTAGATTGGATATTAGGGAGAAATTCTTCCCTATGAGGGTGGTGAAGCCCTGCCACAGGGTGCCCAGAGAAGCTGTGGCTGCCCCATCCCTGGAAGTGTCCAAGGCCAGGTTGGATGAAGTTCTGAGCAACCTGGGGTAGTGAAAGATGTCCCTATCCACAACAGTGGGGTTGGAATGAGATGATCTTTAAGGTCCCTTCCAACCAAGGTCAGTTTATGACTCCGTGATTCTCTGTGTATTTGCAGGCCACTGATAAAATTATTAAACTGTGTTATGCTAAGAATTGTGTATTTTGGTATAGAGCAGGAAAGTCTTGCTTGATACTGTCTCTTTATCATCACACGTTGAGGTCTCTCAATTTCCAATCCAGTCATCGTTTGCTGCATATTTTCTACGCCTCAGCAAATCCACATGAACAACACTGAGCAACCACAGTGTAATGAGGATGAATAATAGTTATGGTTGTACAGTCACTTCCTCCCTATCCCCTGTGTGCTGCAGAGTTTGCCTTCCAGGCCTGGGGCTGCTGTGCAGGACATGGCTGTTGGGGTCCCTCAGAGTGAAGTCAGGCTTCCTGAGTGCCACTGACAAAGCCATGAGCTCACTCCAGCCCTGTTTTGGCTGCTTGGACACGTTTCTACTTATAGGGCTTAGGTAGCACCTCCCTCCTGCACTTCACAGAGACATAAAAACCCCCTGTCCTTTCCTGTTTGCATCTTCTGAAGAGCTCATTTTGGTAAATTCTAATTGCAGGGGCTTTTTTGTCTTTCTCAGAACAGTCTGTCTGCAGTTTTGTGTGGATGAGGTCAGACCAATTTTGTAGTGAAGAGCATTATAGCAGTCTCACTTTCTTGCTCTCCCATCAGTGGGATCAGGGAGAGAATTGGAAGGGTAAAAGCTGGAAAACTCATGGGTTGAGATTAAGATAGTTCAATAGGGAAAGCAAAAGCTGCACACAAGCAAAGCAAAACAAGGAATGAATTCACTTTTTCCCATGGGCATCCCCAGGAGAGCAGGGATCCCCTTCACATGTAACAGTGACTTGGGAAGACAAACCCCATCGCTTCAAATGTCCCCTCTTCCTCCTTCTTCCCCCCACTTTTTATCCTGAGCAGGATGTCACAGGGACTGGGATATCCCTTTGGTCAGTTGGGGTCACCTGTCCTGGCTGTGTCCCCCCGCACCCCCAACCTTCTCCCCAGGAGGACGAAAAGCAGGAAAGGCCTTGGCCCCCTGTGAGCCCTGCTCAGCAACAACAAAAACATCTCTGTGTTATCAACCCTGTGCTCAGCACAACCCCGAAACTCAGCCCCACAGCAGCCACTGGGAACCAGCACAAGGAGAAAACATTTGGTGGCTGAAGAAAATCTGCAAGTCCTTGACAAAAAGCGTCACTGCACATCGCTGCGCACAAGCTGTACTTGTCCTTGGAAGCACACGCTGAGTGAGGCACAATATTTTATTGGTTTTCTTTTGGTTTGGTAGCTTTTTTAACCTGTGTGTTCATTTACAGTGATATGGAGTAGCCCCCATTCTCAGTAGTCAAGGAAAGCTGCAAGAATGCAGCATTCATGCACATATGGAAAGGAACGACTGCACGAAATGCGAGGCCCATCAGACTGTCTGCAGTGTAACGCCTTTGGCCCTCTTTCCTCCCTCATTTGCCTAACCCTGTTTTAACAAGCACCTGGAATGGTTCAGCTGTGATGTTCCTGCTGTTCCTGCAGGCCCAGAGGACTCCCTCACATACTTCTCTTGACACAGTGACTCGCATGGGGCAGAGGCAGAATTCCAAAACAAAGCCAGCAGATGCTGTGGGTCCATGAAAGCCACATGAAGTTGGAGCTCTGATGGTTTTCATTATGTTGTGGTGTGAGTGCCCTGTGTTCACATGGCCTGATGGATTTTAGCAAGCTCTGCCCTTAGTTTGAGTTTCAGGCTCTTTCTGTAGATTGGAGGGCACTCTGTGTGTGTTTAAGGGGGGGATTTTATTTTATTTTTTAATGTTGGCAAGCAAAACACTCTTTTTCTCCAGCCTCTTTACGTGCACTTTGCTGTGCTACCAGGAAAACACTGGGAGAGTTATTGGTCAATACCTCTTAGAGTAAAAGTTAGTAATGTTTCCCAGTAGTAAATGTTGTGGTAAAGACATGAATTCCTTTCAAGTTCTGAATCAGATTATTTTTTTCCCTTCAAACCATCCCTCAGATCTGAGGAATTCCGAAAAGAAGGGTTTTCATCCTGAACCCAGAACTCTCTGTATTTTTAATGGGACTGTCAAGGTGCTGTTTTTACAAGGTGTGATTCAGAGAGCTCAGCCACCCACACGGCAACTACAACCACAAGAGGCAACACTTCAGAGCATCCTATCTGAGAATCCATCTAGAGGACACTTCAGACAGACCTGAGGCTCCTCTGCTCGCGCTTGGAACTGCCTGGACACGAGCCAGCTCTCATTTAGAAGTCCTGCAGACATGTTAGCTCAGTTCTGTGTTTGAGCTAATATCAAAGCCCTCACAATCATCTGCCTTGAGATGATGCCTTGTAGGTAAAGCTCAGTCCTCAGGTGATCCGGGATTTTTGTTGCCTCCGTGGATTTCAGAGGAATTTCTCCTCAGAATAAAAGCACTCAGGGGGAGGAGGTGTTTTTCTGCTTTCTGTTACACCAAAGCCATTGCTCTGGGCCAGCAGATTTTTCCACAGAGCCTACAGCTGGTTTCAGGGAGCCTCTTTGGACCTTGCTGAACACAAAGCAGGTTTTTAACAACCTCCACCAGCCTTCGCTGCCTTGCTTTGCACCCACTCAGGCCTGGCCAAAATCCAGCCCTCAGCCAGAGCCTGCAGGACTCCTTTCCTAGTGCACATACTGTGCAGATAAAAAAAGAACTTGAATCAGAAGAAAACCAGGCAGAAACCCCCTGCCTGCAGTCACGTGTCACACCCAAAGCAATATCAAGGGTTCTTGGCTCTCAGTCTCAGCAGACAACAAGTTTGCACCTGAATCATTTGGAAGCAAAATCTTTTCAGGAAAAAGGCATCTGGCCCAAAATGTAGCATGGATTCCTTTGTTTAGTTTAGCTGAATCCCATGGTTTTGCATTTTCATCCCTCAATCCTCCCTACCAGAGGAACAAATCTCCGGTAATTTGAACACATGTATGCTCTGCACTGACTCCCGACTCTGGTAACTTGTTCCATATTCTCAGCACCATTTGCATTAAACAGTTCTGCCACGTCTCCCCTGTGCTCCAAGTGCAGAGAAACAGATGGGCAGACAAAGCAAGGAACGGCCCTGCCTCGCTGCACCTGAGTTTTGGTTTGAAATCTATGCAAACTTGGGGACTAATTAGGTCATTTTAAAATAAGGGAAATTCCTGCAAAACGTTTTCTTTTTTCCCTACTTCTTCAAACGAAATGAAACATGAAACCACTCCAGATTACAGCATGTAAATTGATGTGGAGATAAGATAAGCTTTGTTTTGTTCGAGACTCAGAAAGATACTTTAGGTAAAGCTCCTTGTTGTTGGCAGCCCACTTTCTATGCTGAAATATGGTTCAAAGTCATCATTTACCAGCTTTTTTCACAACACTTTGATGGGAGTAGGAGGAAGGTGGTAGTGGGAAGTCTTTTCATGGGAGGTTTGCGGAATAGTTATGAAAATGTTGTTGGATTTAAAGCCCTGTGCAGGACAACCTCTTTGCTTGTTTTTTTTTCTGAAAATCGGACCCATGGTTGACCGCGTCTTTCGCATCATGTTGATACTGTCTGTACCTTTGCAAAAAACACTCAGAAATGAAATCAGAAAGAATGAAACCTCTCTTGTGTTGAAGAATGCTCTCCCAAAGGCTGTTAGGCAGTGTTTTAATCTGAGACAACTGGTATTTTACTGACTCAGGCAGCAGTGCTTAATGATTGTTAACAGTATTTAGTGACTGTGAATGTTCAACCTGTATTTGCTTTGCTTTCTGTTTTGTCTCTGACTCCCTTCACTAAAGGCTGAAAAGCTCCTGCAAAGCTGGGAAACAGTTTTGCAAAGTCTTTGCTAAAAGGCTGGGAGATCTTTGTGATGTTGAGTGCGTTTATTACGTTTATTATGCTCTGCCCTTTCCAGCTTTTCTGCCTGCAGGAGCAAGAGTGAGATGGAACCTGCTGATTGTTGGAAAGCCCGACACCAATTGCTGAAAAATAACTTCACAAAACAAATAACTTGCCTTCAGCTTAATGTCTACCATTGTGAATTTTTTTGTTTATTTGTTTTTCTGGGTTTTTTGTTTGTTTGTTTTTTTAAGGGCTGGAACTTACTCTTGCTTTCTAGCATGACAGCAATAAAAGTTCCTCAGTTAAAAATAAATACAACTTTGGTACATGAAAAGGTTCATTGCTGCTCAGATAAATTTAAAAGACTGAAACTCTTGATGAGAGGTTTTCTGGAAACCAGACAAGTCTCCAAGCTGAAGTCACACAGTGAAGTGGTCTTGAAATGTCCAGTGCCTCTCATATGTTCGTAAAAAACAGGTTTTCTGTTCTTTTGGTTTGGTTTTTGGGCTTATTCGGGATGAGCTGGATATGGCAGATCCTTATCCAAATGCCATACGCATCCAAACTTGCAAAGAGCTGGAGCACCTACAAATGACCCACAGGTCTTGGGAAATGGCAGCAAAACCATCCCCATCCCCACAGGTTCCCGCATTTGCATTCCAGAGAAGTGCCTGAGGCCATGCTGGAAATCCTAAATGCTGTTGAAAGTCACTGACAAATGGCTGTGGAGTTTTGTAAAACCCCCAAATAATTTAGGAATAGGTTTAGTAATCCCCTGAAATTGCATGCTTCAGAAAATCCCAGCAATGTGGATTTACCATTACAAATGAGAGACAACTGTGGAAAACCTGTGAAAAGGAGAGTTGGTTTTTTCCCAGTTGTCCTGGAAGATCTCAGCTATCGCATTTTATCTTCTCCTGCATCTCTGCCTCAATTTGTTCTGAAATCTTGGAACAAAAGAACACTTTGGTGCCCAAGCCATTCAAGAATAGTTTTCTTACAGATGAGATTACATTTCTGAAAGCATCTTGAACCTGTTAATACTATGGCTATGATACTGAAAATGTTCTTTCATGCATTTGATATTAGGACAGTGCCGACAGATCTGCAGCCTCACCTAATAACAGTGTTTCAAGGAGTAAGATTTCAGTAACCATTAATCCTACATGACACAATTTTATTTTTATCATTCTATTTGCCTAAACAAAAGCAAACTTGCCTGATTTTTCCTTTACTGCTGTTAGTTGTACAAACATTTACTGACTCACCTAAGCCAGCGTTTCCACTCAGTTTTTACCCAACTGAATGAGGTCATTTAAATGGTCATTTACAATTAAAAAGAATTTCGCATACATCAAAACATAAGTTTTACTTTTGGTGGAAGGGAGGGTAATTTGCTACAATCATTCTCCAGCTAGGCTTTATTTTACAATGCAGTAAATTTTGCTGCCCATCAACTCCAGCCAATCAAAATGGCATGGGTGTCTGAGCAGCCTGCCCACAACCTCACTCTGCTGCTTTTGTTCAGGGGAAAAGGATGAGTAAAACATCTCCAAAGGGTGTTTTATCTAGGCTGACACTGCAAAATGAGCACTGTGAGGGTTTTGTTTGTTTTGCTGGAGGTGTGGAGTTGTATCCAGGTTCCCAGATAATGGAAAAATGCAATCTCCTCAGTCAAAAGGTGCACAGGGTGCAGCAGTCTTTGAACCACGATCAAACAGGGAAGTGAAGGCACAGGAAGGAGTGAGGGAGGCACTCACTGTGCAGGCCTGAGAGGCCACGAGCACAAGGGATCTCTTTTTGCAAGGATTCTTTTCTCCTCTTCCCTCATTTCAGTTTTTCTTTAAAGAAATAGGATAAAAAGGTATAATACCATTAGTCCCAGCTTTTTTAGAAGGAAGCCAGCACTAAATCTTATTTCCTTCTAGGCTCTGCTTTCTATTTTGGTGATGTGAAGAATGGGACCTGAATGCCCATGGGCCCATTATTTATTCTGAGCTTCTTTCCTATTTTTCCTCTACAGTTTTAGTTTAAATGCAGCCCTGATAATCTGTTTCTAAGGCCTTGATTAATGGGAGCAGCCCCCATCCTTAGCAAAGCCAGGAATGCCTCTGTGGCACCCTCCAAGCCTACCCCGGGTAGGATATTCCCCGAACTTCAGTGGAGTCATCCAGCTGCCCTCGGTGGTTTGGAGCTCAGGCCCAAGGTGTGTGGTGGAATGTGCAGGAGAGACCTGGATCAAATTCCTCTTCAGTGTCTGCTTTACAGAGGAAGGAACTGATTAGTGGGGCTTCCCAGCCCAGGTCTCAGTGCTCAACCATATCATCAGCCAAAAAGGGGAGAGTTATGAAGAGCCTCTGACTGCTGTTTTCAAATGAAATGCCTTTCTCAGGCCTCTGCTCTGGAAGCATGTGTTCTTATTTATGCAGTTTTTCATATACAAGAGGATACCATATATCTTCATTCTGGAGAGATTATTCCTGAATTAAAAAACAAAACAAAACAAAACAAAAACCAACCCAAACTAACCAAACCTACAGAAAAACAACATTTGAAAGGAAAATAAAAATCTCATACCTTGAAAATGTCTCCAAAGAAGGTGAGACTGGCTCCTGAGATGTTTTCACCCAGGCTGGCCCTGTTTCAGCAAAGCACTCAAGTGAATCCATAAGCCCTGTTCACTCCAGTGGGAAACCTGGATTTTGACTGGATGTTGTGGAACAACTGCTAAACAAACTCGTAGCGCATCCTCCCCCTCGATGGTGCAGGGAGGAACCTGATTAAAGCTGTTGTGAGAGACCACTGGAGAAAGCCAAGTGCTCTGTACAACAACAACTTTTATTGATCCCATAAAACTCAGGAACACTCCTCTTAGCCAGCCACCTATTTTTGCCTGCTATTTCCAGAACATGAACCCTGCTATTCACACATCTAAAGCCAAAGAGCACTCTTGCAATAAGTCCCAGCATTTAAAGTACTCCATGAAAGAAACATCAGTGCTCTCCCCACATATGCAGCCACAGAAAGCTCCTTTGGAGCTAGATAAGAGTGATCCACAGTGATGGAGAGAGAATTTATCCTGATGATTCAGGGAGCTCTGTAACCAATCTAGCTCCCTAATAGCTCAGTGGGAAAGGAGTAATTGAACCATGTGCCAGCAGCATCCTGGGCTGCAGGAGGAAAGGTGTGGCCAACAGGCTGAGGGAGATGATCCTTCCCTCTTCGCTGGGCAGAGTTGTGTCCAGTTCTGGCTCCCCAGTTCAAGAAAGACAAGGAATTACTGGAGCAGGACCAGGGTAGGTCCATGGAGATGCTGAACGGCCAGGAGCACGTCCCTTATGAGGAAAGGCTGAGGGAGCTGGGGCTGATCAGCCTCGAGAGAAGGAAATCAAGAGATCAGACTCTTTCCAGTTGTGCCCAGAGACAGGGCAACGGGCAGGAGAAACAAACTGAAACATAAAATGTTTCATCTCAACAGGAGGAAAATCTCCCTTACTGTGAGGGTGACAGAGCACTTGGAACAGGCTACACAGAGAGACCAGAGTCTGCTCCTCTGGAGATGTTCCAAAGCTGCGTGGATCCTGTGTAACCTGCTCTGGGTGAACCTGCTTTAGCAGGAGAGTTGGACTGGGGGTGATCTCCAGCTTTCTGTGATTCTGTGAATCAAATTTCAAAGCTGTGCTGCTCTTTGGGCAGTATTCAGATACGTGTGATTTCCAAATTGGCACTATGGAGACAAACATGGCTTTAGCAGGGAGTGACACAGGAGAGAAAAAGGTGGAGAGAAAAAGGATGAAGTAGGGAAGCCCCATTCTGGAATGCCACCCACTTAATCCACAGTTATTACCTGTATAGTTCTATTTATTCATGAGTAGCTCAGCTCTTTTCATTGCTCCTGTCCTGGTTGTCTTGTTCCTTGTCCTGACAGATTCCAACTTCAGCTGAAATCAGACTCTAGAGGAAATGAATTGGGTTTATGCCTGTGTAGAAGGGTTGCTCAAGCAGGATATCTGTTTATTAAAGCACAGTCTGGCAATTCTCAGAGGGTGTCTATAACTTGTAAACCTTTAATACAAAAGGAAATTCAAAATGCAATCAAGAATACAATGAGGTTTGCAGGTTCATGCAGTTATCCCCAATCCTATAATCCATCCTTCCGTGGTGACTTGCATGGTTCTGGCCTGATCCTACAACCCTATTCATGAGGAAATACATATATTCACATTAATAACCGTTTAAAATCAATATATTTTGTTACATGGTCTACACATTTCAGAATCAGACCTTCTGAGAAAAAGATAGTATTGTTTGCAGACAAAAGAGCCAAGAGAGCAAAATATTATTTATGCTGAAATGACCTAATGGGAGATTCTATATTAATGTCTCTCATATGGGGAAAACATATTTTATATAATTTTTCTAAACCGAGAGAAGAAACCTTAAAAAAAAATTGTTCACTTTAATGTAGAGGCATAAAACTGAGCCTTAGAGAGGTGTGAAGTCATCATCTAGTCCATGTTGCTGTTGAGGACTGTCTTGTAAGGAGAAACAATGAAAGAAGAACTTTGTCTGGTGTTAATTAATTGTATTAAAATACACTTTAACTAGTTGGTTCTTACATTTTTAGGAGAAAAAGACAGTTCTGTCACTAGATTTTTGATAAAGGATGTCATCAGCACATGATTTCTTTGAATATCTTTTATTTTTTAATGTTTTTCCATTTCTGATCCAGGGATACTTCCTGTTGACTGGTTATCCCAGTACAGAAAACTTAGAGTGGGCAGGCAATTGTATTTTCATTTCTGTTTGATTACTTCTCTGTATTCTATTAAAAAGGTTAGACTCCCTCACACAGCAATGTTATCAGCTCTTCAAAGCAGATAATTTATGAGCCAGCACAGATTACATTTGGAATAAAATAACCATAAATCTGTAGTATCTAATAACATGGCTTTGTTGAAGGAAGAGTAATTTGGAATTAGTAACCCAAAGCACAAATTTGTCTCTGATACCAATAAACCCCTTTTCCCTAGGAAGGGCTAATTCTGTGGCAATCAGCTTCTCTTCTGAGCCTGGAAAGAAAAACAGGGTCTCACTTCCACTAAAGTGAATACTGAAACAGGATTTTCACCTTCCCACCAGTGCTGAGCCAGACTCTGGAATAAATTAAACCCTAAAAATTTTAACTGGGGAGGGCTTGCAGTGTCTGAGGCTGCTTGAAACAACAGATTCTTGGCACCAGACATTCCTTGAGATGCTCTTTCCATTGTAAAAAGGATTAATAATAACAAAACATTGCTAGTTAATTTCTCCAGAGTCCTTAAAGGGTGGAAACAGTGTGTAGATGAGGTAGAACCCCTCACTACTCTCAGCATTCAAAACCCTGCTGGGTATTCATAGCCTTTGAAATGTCTGCTTTTAATTATGCACGTTGCCTTTCTGCCAGGGAGCAGGTGGAACAGCTTTCAGCTGGCCTGGGAGCTCACACAAACTCCTCTCAGCAAAGCCTCTTCTAGAGCATTCTCGTTCAGGGCTGCCTGTGTCAAGCTGAGACTTCAGGGATGTGCAGGAGAATTTTCTCCTTCCGGTTAATTGTACAAGAAGTAATTGGGAATCCAGTGGAACCTGCACTTCCCCTCTTGCTCTGTTATCTGCCCAGCAGCCAGCTCTGTGGCTGTGCTGTGCTTTGGTGAAAAAAACCTCTCTCTGTGTATCCAGCCTGGCATGGAATCATAAATTCAAAGAATATCTCAAGTCTGAAGGGACCCATCACAGAGTCCAACTCCCTGCTCCTCACAGGACTGCCTAAAACTAAACCATATGACTATCAAAAAAAAAAAAAATTAAAGGAATGTTAACTGGGAATATCCTTCAGAAAATGTCACGCTAGTTTTCTTTTTATAACCACATCCAGCAAGGTATTGCATATCCAAGGTATACACACCTATGTGCTCCACTTTGGGATTGTTCAGCCTGCAGAAGGGAACCTTTGGAGTGATTTAATTGTGGCCTTCCAGTGCCTGAAGGAGCTACAAGAAAGATGGAGAGAGACAACTGACAAGGAAAGGAGTGACAGGATGAGAGGGAATGGCTTCAAACTGAAAGAGAGTGGGTTTAGATTGGATATTAGGAAGAAATTCTTTTACTGTGAGGGTGGGGAGGCCCTGGCACAGGTTGCCCAGAGTTCTTGGATTCCCCATCCCTGGAAGTGTTTAAAGCCAGGTTGGTTGGGACTTGGAACAACATGGGATAGTGGAAGGTGTCCCTGACCGTGGCACAGGGTTGGAACTGGAGGATCTTTAGGTCCCTTCCCACCCAAACCATTCTGTGATTCTATGGCTGAAATCCAAACAATGAATTAATGAAAAATATCAACATCAATCTTGTCCAAGCACCCAGCATTCGCCATTATCTCTCCCCCATCTTTTTGTCACTCTTTATTCCAACAGCAAGAATAACTCCTGGACAACTAACATAGACCTGCAGTTTGTTCTTATTCCTTCTGAACTTAAATTGAATCTGTCAGGGCAGCTTTTTCCCCTTTCGTGGCATTTTTTTTCCAGGTTTTCCCTGTGTTGTTTATGGACAGAATGAACACAGCTGTACATGCAGGCATGACTGAAAGTCAGGCATCCAAGCTCCCTGCCTCGTTACGAGTCTGCATGTGCCAAAGGGCTCTGGTGCACAAGCTGTTTGTTGACAGACATAGGAGGTGGAGGTTTAAAAATTCTTGCAGATATTGTTACACTGTACCAGGAATATCTGTCAACAATCAGGAGAAATCCTACAGACCCAAGGTCTGCTCCTCGAAAATGATACACAGAAACTTAACAGAAACTACAGTAAAGTTTGGTTAAAGAAGACAAAGATATTTACAGGATGAAAGAGTATTATATTTTTGAAGTTCTGATTTGAGAAACAGCCCTAAATGCGTGTAATTGTTTTTTTGAATAAGTGTAAATGTAGATAAAACTCCAGTCTAGTCAAATGAAAACAATCCAATAGCCCCAACCTACCCTAAGCCTCTCATCCCCTTTGGTTTCATCTGCAGCTCTTGGGGATAAGAGAGGAGAGATTGTGAAAAGACAGCATGGGCTGGGCACAGCCACAGCTTTAAAAACTCTTAACATTTGTCCTGAAAATGAAAAAATATATGCTACTGCCACTCAGTAGCTGGATTTTGCTAAGCAAACCATAATCACAGATCCTGCTTTTCTTCTGTTGGCTTCACTGTCAGGAGGTTCTCCAGTTCAAGGCTTTGGTTTTGCAAGCAGTGCAGGGACAACTCTCAAGGGCAGGGCTATAAAACCAGCAGATACTCCACACCACAGACTCCTTTTTCATTTGAGAAGAAACTTTCTCCAGAAGAGACAAGATATGTGGTGCTATGAGGTGGCAATTAAGGAGAATGCAGACAGGAACTTATTATCTGTGCAACATAAGCAGAACAGCAAAATCAAGTGGAGGGAGGACTAGTAAAAGTAAGAGTGAAGGAGAGCATTTTTTCAACAAGGCTTCTGAAAAAAACCCTGAAATCACACCACTTCTTAACTTCAGCATCCTGAGGTTATTACATTTCTACCACAAACCCCTAAAAAGGCAGTTTCTTACAGAGCTATTAGCATTTCTCAGATCAAGTGACCAGCTCCTCACAGATATTGCACAGAGATGTCACTGTCAGTTTTCATTAGCTGGAGATGCAGGCAAAAAAATCAAAGTAGGGCTTAAGTGGGGTTTAAGATGGGTCTAAGCTCCTTGCAAAGCCTGAGGAACAGCTGGTGTGCAATGTAAGCATTGTTCATGCAGCGTGGAAGAGTCCTGAATCTTCTCCCCTTACAGAAACTCTCTCCTGAAGAACGTGCTAATCCCTGCTGGGGCACTGAGCACCAGCAACAGCATGAGAACCATAAAAAACATCACTAAAACATGCACTGGACTCTGAAAATACCCACGTGGGACAGTGAAACCTTGCAAACTGTAAAAAAACCCACCCCAAAACGTGGACTAGGATAGGAGGAGTGATCCTAATGCTCTTAAAGGCTCCCTCTGCCTTCAGCATGGCAATGGAATTTCGTGTGTCTCCAAGACTCCTCCCAAAGCATGTTCCAGTGCCATATTTTTCCACATGTACCCATCTCATACTTTTAATAATTAGAGGAAATAGGTTCTCTGACGTGCAAAACCCAGTTGAAAGTAACTATTTACACTTGAAACAGCCTTCAACCCATTAACTGCTTCCCTCTCTCACCCTCTTGTACCGAAATTGTGGCCTGTTAAGAATAATCTAAGAAAAACTCAGGCCACAAATAGTGATAAAATATCTGCTGCTTTCCTTGAATACTATTCTGGTCTTACCAAAGTGCACCTTAAAATACTTTTTTTCTTTTTTTCCCTCTCTTGGTTTAAGTCAGAAGTGTAATGGCATTTGAGCTCTTTTTTTCAACGACTTGTAATTGCCCAGATGATAAAGCTGGGCGCTGTGGCAAAAGGCATAATGGAAGGAATGTGTTTCACTTCTCACCTGTCTTTCCCAAAACGTGCTGGCAGCCAAGGATGATATTTGAGACCCTTTCAAAAGAATGCTTCTCTTCTCTAATAAAAGGAAGCTTTATTCGGATACTCTTTTTTAATTCCAAGGTCCAAAAGGGGCCACGCACTCAACATCCTCAGAAGCTCAGCTGGATTGAAATGGAAATGTTGGAGCCAGCACATGTGTTGCTACTTCTTTTGGCTCAATAATTTAAAAAGAAAAATAAAAAAATCATTATGAAATCTGCTAAAGGGCTCGGTTTTGTCTGGTCCTTGGTGACCTGAAACTCCTGGAAGGCAATAAAGTGGAGTGCTCAGCCCCTTTTGGGATTCTCTATATGGTCCCTGCCAAGCACATGACTTCCTGACATCTGCTGAAGCAGCAGTACCTGCAGAGCCATGACACTGCTTGAGGTACTGGGAGAGTGCTGGAATCCAGCCCTTTACAGATGAACATCACAAATATCCCAATATTTCAAGTAACTCCTGACATCTGCAGACAGGAGAACCTCTCAGCGTTGCAGCACTGGGCAGGAACAAGCACAGAAATACTAAATAGAGGTAATAAAAGCATAGAAATAATAAATCTTTAAATTTAAATGGAAGCAGACATTGTGTTTATCTTGCTCAGCTTTACCCTCCAAATTTCCAGTCACTGCAGTGGTTTGCAAACAAATCTGTTGCCCTTGCAAGAGGTTGTTCAAGACCAAAGAATAAGTCCTGATATTTAATCTGACTTGGAAATTACCTCCCTAAGCTTTTTTTGGGAGAAAAAATGTCACAAAATCATCCAGTGTAGTCACCAAGCTGTATAAGATAACATTTACATAGGTCACTGAGAAATGTCTCAAGATTTACCAGTGCATCTCTTTGTTTTTGGTTTCCCACACCTCCATCCCTTCAGAAAGTTGTGAGTTTTCACAGAAAACACCCAAACCCTGTGAATATGTGCTTGTCTTCTAAAAAAACACCAACAAAAAAAATTCTTAAAAACCCCAAATGCTTTCAGCTGCGAACTCATTTTTGCATGGTTTCCACAGATTTAAACTGTCTATGTTTTCCTTATAGCTGCCAGCATCTCCCTTTTATTTCTATTTTTTTTTTTTTTTTTGCCCAGAAACCCAGCCTAGTTTTAGGCCAAATAAAACCCCTCTGTCACCCACAATGTACATGTAGGAAGTGAGAACCCCTTCCCTTACAAAGCCAAACTAATGTAAAGTAGCCAGAAAGCATTAAAAATGTTTTTTAAAAAAAGCATTAAAACGTATTTGCAGAATTGGCCAAACAATTTCTTCTCTGCTGGGGAGTTTAAACTTTAAATTTAAACCCTTTAATAACAATGACATGATCACTGTCATTAAAGCCCTGTTATTTTTATTTTAAGCCTGCTACTGAGCAGTAATTACCCTATAAAGCACTTCCATAACTAAAATCCTTGTCAAGGGGTTCATTTTCCTGTGTATTATCTGTGTCTCCTTTCACTGCCTTCAATTCACCACCACATTTTCTCGATGCAGTTGTGTTGCACCAGGCATTCCGTGACTGAGACTGAGCCTTTGCTCTGCTCTGTGCCTTCCAGAGGAGCCTGAGATTTGAATAATTTCTCTTCCATTACCTCTCTACTTTTGGAAGTCTTTCCTCTCACCACCCCTTCCAGCTCCAAATGTTCTTGTCTTCTTATTCCTTCTTTTTGTCCTGTGGATGTCTTTGCAGTTACCAAAGAATTAAAAATAAAACGTCACTGTGGACCTCTTTGTGATGGAGAGTGGCCAACATCAGCCACTGTCCCAGTGAAACAAGGTCATACTCCTTCTTCCGGAGTAGTGGATCCCCCAAAACCACATAAACCTGGACAATAACACACCTGGAACTGCATGCACATCACTGGTTTAATTCAAACACCAACTGATGACATTCAAAATGAAAAAAAACCCCAAACCTTTAGGAGAAGCTGCACCTCTGTGCCACTGGAAATGCTTTGGGGTAGCTGGGATATCTCTGCAGGGTTGGCAGCACCAGCAAAGGTCCTTTGGGAAATTTGTGTCCTTTTGGATCAGCAGAGACAGGCCAGGTGGGATCCCCAGGGCATCTCAGATGTCCCCAAACACCCGTGTTTGTGTTTTGGCACCTGAAGGGCAGCACTCCCGTTCCAGAAGGCATTTCCTGATTAAACTGACACCGCTGCCCACTCCTGATAGAGCGCAGGAGATAAGGACCAGTTTTTCAACTTCACAGGCTGTAAAGAACTACTCTGAAAAGTGAAAAAAAAAAAATCTCACCAGGTTTTTAAATATATAAAGCAACCTCACTTCTTCTTTGAAATCATTATACTTTATAAAAAGCAATTCACAATCTTGTTCTAATTTCTTGGGTTTGTTTCTAATGTATTAACACATTCTTGCTCTGTTTTCCAGCTTTTCTACAATTATAAATGCTTGCAAACTCTTCTTTGTTTGCTGTTGGTGTTCCAGGACATGCATGGTTTTAGGAGATAGAAGTTTAAAAAACAAAAATTGCAAAACTTACAATATGAAACATTCGAAAAACCCCACAAATCTTTGCTACCCTAGAGCTGTCCTGATTAAACCTGGGTTTGTACAGCTCAAGACTTAGAAGAGCTGGATGTTAGAATATGATTTTCAGGAAGGCTTGCATTAGTTTTGGAAGTTTTTGCTAAAACTTTATTCCAGGTTTTACTGCCTATAAGTAAAATGCAAATAGATGACTTTTGGAGTGCAAATAGGTCTAGTGAAGCATCACTTCTGATCCTGGTTTGATTATTTCAAGAAGGTGCAGAGCAATTTGCAGCAGTTGTGGGTTGGTAGCATCCAATTTTGCTTTGTGCTCACTACCTCTGTAGCAGAAGTATGGAGGGTACTTATGAAACTGGAAAGTCAGAAAAACATAAACTTTTAAGAGTATTTTAAAAAGCTGAAAGATTTTTTTTTTTCAGTGAATAAAAATGAAAAACAGGCTTTATGGAAACTGCCAAGGAGGCCCAGAAAACCCCCTCACTTTGTAACTCCTGCCTTGCTGCCAGTGCTTGTATCAAGAAATCTTTTTATCAGACAGGTGGCCCTGCCAAAGAAGGGGCACTTGATGGTAATCTAATCTCTGAGAGTGTTTTCAGTTGCAGGGAAGATGAGAATTATTGAAAAAAAACCTCTCAGTAAGAAAATTAAGTAGAGACCAAAAAAAAAATCTATTTAATCATAAACCAAACTAAATAATGAGCAGAAAATGCTGTGTGAAGCTGCACTGCAAACAGTGCTTACTGTTTCAAAAAATTAATTCCATTAAAAGGAATTTCTCAAATTGCCAACCTGCCTAACTCCAAGAGGAAATAAAGTTATCAAGGTTGCCTTGCTTTTGAGTGAAGCCTTGTCAACTTTTCTTTTGCAAAAATTACTTTAAATTTGGCTTGTGCTGCTTTCCGTGAATGGCTGGGGAACATGTTGGGCTGGGAAAGGGGTAGCTCTTGCAACCACTGAATCACATTTCTGATTAAAATAGTTAAATTATATCTGCATGGCCTTATTCTTTGTATATTTTCCGGTCTTGCTTTCAGCATAGACAGAGCCTTAGGAGTATGGTTCTAACATCTAAAACAATTATCAAGCAAGTTATTTTAAAGCTCTCTTTACTCACATTTTTGCCACCTTGCCACTGCCTCCCTCAGTTATTTGACACACACTTGATGTGAAACAGTTATAGAGAGAAGAAAAATATTACACAAATTGGCTCTAGCAGACAAGTTCAACTCTGCTCCCACATAATTGTGAAAACAGGGATTTTCTGTTGGCTGAGAGCAGCCTCAGCACTGATGTATGGCTTTGCCCTGATTTTCCCTTAGTTATGCTCAGAACAGGTATTTTGTTTCAATCAGGTACCAAATTCATCTGTTTCTCAAAAGCTGAAGCTTTAGGCTTTCCACATGTAACAAAACCAGTCTCCAGCTCTGACTCAGGCGTGTGTTCAAAGCAGAAATCTGGGACAATGGCAGCTTGGTTAAAGTGGAAAACCTGGAATAGCCTGGAAGCGTGATTTAGCTGTCTCAATTTCCTTCTTTCCCCTGCAAGTATCATTTTTTACAGCTGCTTTCATCCCGAATTCAGGTTCAGGTGCCCAACAGAGCCCGTGATGAGGCAGCCCTGGTCACTGCTCACAGCTCCCTCCTGTGCAGGAGAACATCTGGGGCACAGCTCCAGGGTGACTGCATCACTTTCCTGGGAAAGGTCCCACTTCCTTCCCAGCTTTTCATGAGACAATACCCAGCTTCTTGGTCAGGAACAGAGCTGGCATCTTCTGAGGAAGCAAAATCCTGTGGGACAGTGTAATTCATCCCTGAGCACCTGCAAATTATTATTGTTCATGATGAGAATATTTTTTTTGGTGTTTTTTTTTTTTTTTAATATGTGGTGACTTTCTGGCAGGTGCATTTGAGGGAAACACATTTTATTAGTCATTAAAGGACATAACTTTACTGGTGGACCTGGCAGTGTGACATTTTTGATTGAACTTGTTGTTAGAGGTCTTTTCCAACCCTTATGACTCTGATTCTTTGTGGTTCTTTATCCTCCTGCCTCTCCAGGTCTGTGGGATTTGATTTGGGTGGGAATCCTGACTTGCTCTGGCACTGACAAGGGTGACCATGTCCCCTCACACAGCCCCTGGAATGCTCTGCTCCTGCCTCGCTGGAAAAGTTCCAGGAAGCTGGAAATGAGGCAAGAAGATTTTGTGTGTTTATTTAGATTCAAAATATATCTAAGAGTTAAAAAAATAAATTAAATACTCAAAAGTTAAATTAATCTATAGCAAATGAGAACATAACATTGCAGGAGCAGTGTCTCAGATGAGTTCACTGGACTTTGAATCATTGAAACCCACCTGCCCCAAGCCCCTTTTGCCATCTCTTTAGAGTATGAAAGTTTTGCTATTTTTTAGGGTATTTTCCTTTTTCATGACTGCCTCATGGAAACAAAAATGGGAAAACTTTGCAGTTTTAGACTTTCCCTACAAGGTCTCTCATTTAGTTCTATTCTTACTCCAGAACCTACAAACTCTTTTCTATTCAATTTTACTCTTAAAAGAAATTATTGGAGGCCCTTCTCCAGATGCTAAAGAAGCAACAGAAGAAACAAATGTTTTATTAAAAAAAGAGTCAAACAAAGAACCAAAGATAACCTACAAATATTTTCCCTGTTAGTAGTGCAAACTTGCACATATCTCTTTAGAATACATCCTTTGTTTTTGAAATAATGTTTCCTCTTTAAATAAAATTACCTTCTAGCATGCTCAGAAAATTCAAGATCATTTACATCTTGTTTTACATCATCTTTTAATGCTGTAAGATGAGAAGGAAATAGTGTCTGCTACACAGAGGTCTATGTGAGAGCCTCTGCATTTGTTCTCCCATAACAGTCACTGTAAAATGATCCCTCTGGTCCTGGCTGGGAAGTTCTGAAAGCCTAATTTTCCTCCTCCTCAAGGCTTCCTGCACTGTACATTGACTACAAAATCCAACTTGCAGTGATGTTGCTTTGTAAAAATGCAAGGAAAGGATTTGAAGCAGGTTTTAAGTGAATTGCTTTGCATGCCCTGCTGTAGTTCGTTGGAAGGCTCTTCTCATTATCCTGGGTTTTATCACAGCTATTAACATTTATCAGTGGGTACTCGATATAAAGATTGCTCCTGTATAATGAGCAGGATAAAAGGCCCGTTTGTGTCTCTGCTATCGAGCACTCTGGAGATCTCTTGCAAACCAATTACCTTGATGAGAGCAGCTTGCAAACACAAAGCACTCCAAAAACCCGGGCTCATATTTCTCAATTTGTATGAAAATGCACTCAAACCTTAGCCTTAAACGAACTCTGCTTTAATTTACACCTAAATATACACCAAGAATAACTTCTCCAGCTCCAGTGCTGCTTTGTTCAATCCTAGGGATCTTCCCAAACAGATGTAATTGGAAGGTTCAGGGCTGTATTTGTTGCCTCAACATCAACATGCTCGTGAGTCATCACAGTTAGAGCCCTAAAATTACACACAACTAAGGCTCCTTTTCCTTCTCATCCCGATCCCCTACTGCTGTGATCTGATGGATTCTGATCAAAAGGAAGAGCAGTTTTAGACCAGAAACATCGTGGTGGCATCGAGCCAAGGCCCTTCTGATGCAAGGCAAAATGCACAATGAACAGCTGACATTTGTTGCTCCTTGAAGTAAGTCCAAAGCAATTCAACACAAGGCTGTGAGCATAAACTATGATAAAGTAACATTGTTGATTTAAAAATCCTTGTATCAAATCAAAGCTCGTAGTCTTTCAGGAATTTTGGATTTACAAAATAAACTGGAAAGGAAATAAATCCTAAAGTGTTTCAGGGCAGGTTGGATGAGGCTCTGAGCATCCTGGTCTAGTGAAAGATGTCCCTTGGCAAGGGGTTGCAGAGTGGATCTTTAAGGTCCCTTCCAACCCCAACCTTTCTGTGATTCTATGATTCTATGGAAAATTTCCTCTCTGAGTGATTTTCCCTCCAGAGACGCGGTTTTCTCCCTCAGGTGTTGCATCTCTCCTCTATATCTTGAATCTCTATATCTCTCTGTAGGAGAAACTGCAAAACAATACAGCAGCAGAGGAAAAAGAAAACATTTTGAAGATCAAGATGCCAGTTGTGTAGTGTAGCAAAGAGGACAGGACAGGTCCATGAGCAAAGAAATGGCACTGATGTGAGTTAGGAGAGTCACTGTCTGAGCTGTGTGATGGCACTGACTTAAAAAGTGGTGTGTTCTTCAAACAGTAGCAAATTATTTAATTTAAAGTCTAGACACTGAAAGTAGCATCAAGCTGCTATTTAGTCCCTTTGGAGGAGGACAAGAACATGGATTTTGTACAACAGTATATAAACATTATTCATTATGTAGGAGCACAGGAATTTAATGGCAGCAGGAGAGCCAGGGCAAGAGGCAGCTCAAAGGGCAGTTCCATGGCTGGCAAGGGGAGAATCCGTGGGAGCAGGACAGGAAGGAACAGCTGAGAGAACTTCCTGGCGTTCAGTGAGAGCTTAAACAGATCAGGGAGTGAAGGGGAAGGCAGCGGAGGGCCTGAGCAGCCAGGTTTGACAGGCAGAGTGAGCAGCTTGGAAGATGATTTTGGCAGAAAGTGCTTGTGCACTCATGCATTCAAGAGGAGGGAGAGCTGTGATGGGGAGAGATGAAGGAAGAGAGAGAAAAGCTGTTTAGCCAGTGGAACAAGGTCTTGGAAATAGTTTGAGAGCAGAGTTGGATGTATGGGGTGATGGAGAAAGCAGTCACAGATGATGTTATTTTCTAATTCAGTAGGATGGAAGGGCAGTAATATTTCTAACAGTGATAAAGAGGTAGGAACACGAAGTGGGATAGAACCCTGGCCATGATATATCCAGGATAAACTCCTCAGGAGTAACTATCAGGAACACACTGATAGGAAACAAGGAAGGGAGGCAGTTAAAAAAATTAAGAAATTCAAGGTTTGTCTTTTCTTCTGTTCATGTTTGCTTCAATTCCAATTGGCTAACAAGGAGTCTGTTAGTCCATATTAGATCACAAAATCACAATGCTCTCCCTCATTAACCTCAGAAAGGGGGAGAAAGACAGAATGAACAGCTTTGTGACAAAGGTACTTCTGCTGCTGCCCTTGAATCGACAAGATCATTATACCTGTCCAGTGTATTCTGAACTGCACATTTTCACTTTTTTTGCTCAGCTGGGCAGGATTTTATTAATTTTCACATTTTCACGCTTCAGGTCTGCAAGACACACACTGTGCTCCGGCATAAGAATTTCCTTCTAACCATCAACCAAGAGCACACATGGCACTTCACACAGTGTGTGTCAAAGCGAGTCAGAACTCATTACACATTAAAGGGTGGCCAGATACTGTTTTCTTTAGGCACTCAATTAAAGGCAGGTGTCTGGCCCCTCATCAGTTCTAGGTGGTCTTTTCCTCTTGGGTTGTTTTCCTTTTTTTGGTGGTGACTCAAGTGCTTTCTTCACTTTTGAAATCTGTAAAAGTCCCCACGATCATTTCATATTCTCTCTGGTTACATGTGCAAAAGTTTCCAAGGAACAGTCAGGACTTGGTAAGTAATTTTTCTTTCTTCTTCTGCTAGGTATAGTTTTATTCCAAATTCCTAGTGGTGGTTAGTGATCTCAAAAGAAATGGAATTACAGATGCAGGAGTGTGGATGGCAGGATAGCACATTTTCCAGTGAAGAGTTCAGAGGACACTGAATTCTGTCTGCTGCTAGAACACCCCAGAAATGGAACAGTGGTGAGAACTGCTTTGTTTATCCTCTAATTTTGGGACTTGAAATTTAACTCCTCTTCCTCTCCACAGAAAAGCTGAGAAGGCACCACGTGTTCGGATTTAGCTGCTTTTGGATGTAATTGCACGAAATTCACATTGACTCTGGGATCTCTGCCAGGGTACATGCTGACAGAAGACAGCACAGACCTTGGGTTGATAATGAACCTCTCTTCAGTCATCAATATTTTACATTAAATAATCATAGAGTGAGGTCAAGAACTGCAGAGGGCAGAGGGACGTAGAGGGAAAAGATCAGAAAACACTCGTGAGACTATGTGATGAGGATCATTTGGTGTGAGGAAAAATTATTTTAAAATTGATTTTTTACCTGTACCAGTCTACTAGAGATAAGCTGCCATCTTTGGGAAAACACTGGTCCTCAGGAAACAGCCACCTGCTTGTGGTGGAGCCACATCACCCTTGAATGAAAAGCACAAACACTTCCTCCAGTAAGTGTTTTAAGCAGCGGTGCAGGAGCAAGCTTTGCCTGGTCTTTGTGCAGCTGTGCCTTGCAAGAATGGTGAATGGAGCTTGAGTGTGCCAAGATCATGGGCTCCTCATGCTCTGGAATTGCAGAGCTCACCCCTCCAAGGCTTCCTCAGAACACAAAGGGAGAAGCAGGGAGGGAGCAGAGGGTGGGGGACAGGGGGAGAAGGGTCTGGCTGTGTCAGGGGGTTCCAGATGGCAGGCAGGCCGGCTGGGGCACGGACAAACCAGGCTGCCTGACACCCAGAAGCGCAGGACGAGCGGCTGCTGCATGTGCATGGTGTGCCCAGAATACATCAGGTCTGTCATGCGTGTGCAGGCCATCTGTGAGGCAAATGCTCGGCAGTCCCAGCGAGCTGGGATGGAAACGGGAGGGCCCCTGTGGAGCACAGGGCAGCAGCTCCCTCCTGAGCTGGGTGAGGAAGGGCTCTGCGCCTCGGTATTCCAGGCTGCCAGCATTAACAGGGTTTTTCCAGGGACAGCATGGCCACAAGACCATTGTACACAGCTGTGGAAGGAGATGGATGTTAAATTGTGCCCACAAAACACATCTGTTCTGAAAAGTGGGCAGTTGCACGTGCCAACAGCTCATTTAGAGAAACTAAAGTAGCCATTCTTTCACCATCCTTTATACAATGCCAGCTGCTGGCAGGGAAGTATTCACATTTCTTGCCCTCCCACCATTACAGGGCACTGCTGGAGCGTAAGGAAAGCACAGCCAGTGGCCTGGTTGGGATTTAACCTGGACCTACTTCGGATGTACTTGAGTTTAGTGAGATATTCCAGAATAAAAAAAAAAAGGGGGTTGGAAGGGACCTCTGAAGGCTCCATGGTCCAAACTCCAGGCTAATTATGGATTTACAGAGGGTTTTGTCCAGTTGAATTTTAAAAACCTCTGAGGAGGGAGAGCCTTCACAGCCTCCTTGGGCACCTGTGCCAGTGCTTGGCCGCTCTCAGAATGAAGATGTCTAACACCCCTTTAAACAGGAAGGGAAAAATCACATTTGTATCCTGCTAGTTGTTCTCTACTTAAAGTCTTGTACTCTATTTGTTCATTCTTTCACCATCGGTGAATGCAGGTTGCATTTAGCATTTCATATTCAGGCCTGTTTCTTCACCATATCAGAGTAAGATTATTGTCAGGGAGTGAGAACTATGCCTAAATATTAGAACAAAAGGCAGGTTTTAAACTTTTAAGCAATTACTTTTTCTTTTGAGGGGGGAATAATAGCTGTATAGTCTGAGCAAAACACTGCACTACCTTCTCTTTCTGTCTTTTTTTTTGTGTGGAATTTCACAGATCTAACCTTACTCTCACTTTTTAGCTTGGATTTATAGTCAGAGAAATGGGGCATTCCTTTACATAGGATTTTTCCTACTTCACAGGGACTTCATGAGTGCAAATGTAAAAAAATTTCTGTGGATACCTCAGGGAAAAACAACAAAAGAACTCCTAAACAAAAGAATTCGGGCTTTTTTTAACTAGTATTCTACCTTTCCTGAATCCAGTCAGGAAGATTTTGGAAGGGACAAAACAATCACTGAAATACACTAGAATTTATACCGCTATTGGTCTCTTCGAAAATATTTTTTTCTTTTCTCACAACTATCTGCTACCTCTAATTCAAATCAGCCCCCTCAGTTGTGTTTTGGGCTTCATGAGATGGAAATGCTGCCTCGTGATTCAAAGAGCCACAACACAAAGGTCTTGTCCTCTTGTTCCATCTGTTCAACATGATCTTAACCTGACATCAGAAAAGATGGAAATTATGCCCCATTAAAGAAAGTTTTATCCTTTTAAGCAACTGCAAAAAATGCCTTGCAGCTTGAGTGAGCACTTGTTTTTTGTCCCAAAGTCACAAAAGTTGACTTTTTTCATGTGGCCTTTCACTATTAATCTTTGTAACAGAGGTGTGATGCCCACAATGAAAGGTGACATCCTTCAGGCTACTGGAAATGTTTGAAGTCGGAGCAGAAGCAGGAACCAGGTAAACAGAGACTATTTATACTCTGCTGGAGACAAGTCATGAGGCTGTAATGGACAGCTATAGACAGGCAATGACATAGTGACTAATGAAAAGAAATAGGAAAAAGCAATTGGAAAATTTTCTTCCTTATTCCTTCTATGAAAAATAAGTAGGAAAAACACCCTGCTAACTGGGAAAAAATGCAAATCTGAAAGGTGTCTGATACCTTTCCTGTTATGTTGAAAGAAGTGGGGAACTGGAAGCAAGTGAGAGGGGAAGAAAAAAACCCAAAGCAAATAATCAGCTTGTTTACGAGGAAGATTCCAGCAGCTGGATGAGCAGCAGGAATGGAATGGGACGGGATGGTCTGGCCCAAGCCCACACTCCCCACAGGCACAGCCTCCTCACAGGAGTGACAGCATCCCCAGCCAGTGACTTCTTAGACAAAAATGTGACTTCACTCCTCCCTGGGGCTGGGGAGCAATGCTGAGCACGGGGCCAGGCAGCTCCTGAGGCTGAATTAGCTGTGCTGGAGCTTTTCTTCTCTGCTTTCCCTTTTGTTTTCAGGTTTCCTACTCGTGGTCATGCAGCTGGGTCCTTCTCGTACCATCCTGAGCTTGCTGGTTCCTAAATGAGCTGCGATGGGTCCCGATGTCCCAGCAGAGCGAGGTGTTTTCCCCGTGACCCTGGCTGGGACCACACCTGATGGAGGTGCTGTTGAAACAGCCTCGGGAGCAGCCTGGAAATCTCTCAAGCACTTTTAAGTACTCCAAAGAAAAGTTTTTGGGGTGATTTCCTCTGCTCCCTCTGAATCCATTTCCCCTTGATTTTTCCTGTCTGTGTCTCTTTTTTCCTTTTCCCTTTCCCTCCCCAGTATCCCCTCACTTGATCCATGCTCACTGTGGTGCTGCTGCCGTGTACTTTCCTCTCTCCCCTTGTTGTACTCTTTCCCACTTTCTCTTTTTAGGTCTCTTTTGCTCTATCCATCCACCTTTCCTGTTACCTCCTCTCAGTTATCCTTGCCTCATTCCTGACAGGTGGTGCTCCTTTTTCTTTTTGCTAAGTTGCTCCATTTATTTTCCAATCCACTTTTCATGGCGACACACACACAGCAAACCCCTTACATCCTACATAAAGAGCCAGAGGACATAAACCAGCTGAATTTGCTTTTCCTGAGAAGGCTTTGTGTCACATCAGTCCTGTGATAACACAATGGCATGGAAACAAGGGACACTTGGGCACAGTGACCTCCATCACCGCACTCCCATTGCTCTCTCACATCCATTGTCCTCTCCTGCTGGCTGTGGTGGGGTGCTGAGGTGGTTAAAGCACAAAACCTCTTGATTTTGGCTCTCAGAACGTGGTGGCACCAGGGCAGTTCAGTGCTCAGACACTCAGCAGCTGAGTCAGGGAGGCAAAAGTTCAAAGAAGGGCAGCATTTACAATCAGAAACATGTTCTGGGCCTGAGGACTAGAGGAGTTAAAAATAGGGACATGTGGGCTTAATTACAGAACAAAGGGAAAAGGGGCTAGAAAAAGGAACAATTTGGGGAAATTAGGAACAGTTGATCAACCAGAGCATTGCAATCAACCTCAGACAGTGCTCCTGCTTTCCCTACACAAGAGATCCAAATCATGTAACAGATGAGCCGTGCTCTGCATGGCAATAAAATGCATGGGGGGCTAAAAACTTGAGATGTGCAGCTGGCACAGTGATTCTTACATGGTAAAAATAGGGGTTAACTCTGTCCTTGCAGAAACTGCGCAGGCACAAAAGCTGTAACAGCCTTCAAGCCCACAAAACACAAAACCTGCCTGATCTATCTTTGACCAGGCTAATTCACGACCTCTTCCTCAGACCCTCACAATCTTGCTCGCCTGTAAATTGAGTGGATTCTCCTCTTCAATTTTCTCTGCTTAATGAAATATATATCTGAGCAATACTAAGACCCTGAAGATATTCAAGTGCAACTGTATTGGCTCTTTTTGAATACTGTATTTCATTGGGTATATCTGTATGCACGTAACTGTTTCTAGCCATTAAAACTCTAATCAAGGCAACAATTAGTTTGTGACAGTTGTGCTACAATTTGAAAATGGCCTTGTGGGGGTACACTGCAGCCAAACATCATTTTAACTTGGGCCTAAACCCTTCATTAGCCCTCAGATTTGTTGACCCAGTTCTGTTTGCCTGTTTTGAACAGCCTTGGTGCTTGTACAGATGGTAGGAGATTGTCTCAGCTCTGAGGCAAAGAAGAAACCGCAACAGAGCAGTGGCCAAAGCAAGCATGGAAATTACTGGATCAGTGTATTTGACTGCTGCTTTCCTTTCTTCTTGCTCTGATTCCAGCAGGGATGTTTAAACATGCCTGGCTCTGTGCACTGTCCAGTGCTCCAGCTGGACTTGGACTTCACATTTGCCAGCAGCACTTGGGAGTAAGTGCAGTGGCTTCCTGGCTGTGTCTTATTTTGCAGTGTTGAAGCACCATTCTCAGACGTTATCTTTTTGTTCCAGCATTTGTAGTTCAAGCTTCTGTAATACTGGATATAGATTAAGATGAGGATCTTATGCAGAACTGTTTGTTTCCATTAAAATCTGCTCAACACAAACCAGAGAAGTGCCATGGTAAATTCAGGGGTTCGTGCAGAGATCTCACTGTGTCATCAAACGGATAAAGCAGCAATGAAAAATGTGGGTGATGAGTTTTGGTGATCAGTTGTGGTGATTACTGGGGAAAAGAAACTGGTTTTCCCTCCCAGCCCATTTGAGTAACGTAAGAACTTTCCCCTCAGAACACAAACATCAGCCAGCCTTGAGGACTTGCAGTCCTGAGCAAACCCTGTCCCATACAGAATGAGAACCTACGCTTATTACCCAACCATGCAACAGCTTGTTGTGGGTTTTGTCACAATTGTTCTTGGACACAGAGATATCTCATCCAGTGCTGATAATTTACAGTCATTTTATCACTCAAACCTGTTTGCTTTTCTGCTTTGAGCCGCTCAGATATGGCAGAGATCAGTACTTTGAAGGAATCGAGGATATTTGTTTTGGATCACATTGTCTTGGACGATAGCAAAGAAAAAAACCCTTTTTTTTTTTTTTTTTAAACCACTCTGACTCAGCAATCACTGAAATTATAAGAACCACTACAACCTATTGCAGAAACCTGCAAGGATAATTTGTTTTAACTACCTGAATTTCATATGGTCACTGTGTCATCTGTATGTTATTCCTGACACCTAGAATGGGTGGAAGACAAGGAAAAAACAATCTGTACTTGAACTAACAGAATAATGAAAACCTTTCCTCTAAATAATAAACCTTATTTGCTCCAAATAACAAACAAGGACATGAGAAAACATTCTTTTGGGTCCAAAGGGTCTCCATGGCCAACCTGACTTCCTTTTACACCCATTTGTGTCTTGGATGCCACCAATGCCTATAAGAAAATGACCCTTTCTCCCAAGATGCCTCCATGGAGAACCCTAGGATCTTTATGCTGCAGGAATTATTTCTGGTCACCAAAAAAAACGGAGAACAATCTTAGAGTGCAGCATATAAATTGTCTCCTGTGGACATGACAGAATGGTAGGGAACAGCTTGAAAATAGCATTTTCTAATTTCCAAAGCAATATTTGAAATAAACTTTCCTCTTTCTCCCGAGGTATTACTGAAATGACAATTTCTTTCCGTGTCCAAGCAAAGACTGTTTCCAAAAATATTTTCTTGCTCAACCCCAACATGCTGCTGAGACATAAAGTTATAAATGTTTATTTTCTGCAACTCCCAGAGTTTTATTTCTCCTTCTTTTATGTAGGCCTGTTTTGCAAAGCTTGATCTCCAGTGCCCAAATGTGGAAAGGCTGATAATTTACACTGGAACCAGCATTTGGGGAACTCATGTATCTGGAGAGCTGGTTTGAATAGAAATTGTAAAAATGCACTAAAGAGGAAAATTGACTGCCAAAATTAGACTGGCACACTTCAGGATTTTAAGGGCCAAGCTTGCTGCAGAATGGCCTGATTAGCTCTGTCTAAATTCATTATTGAAACACAGTTAATGTTCGTGTTCTTCAAAACTCTGAAAGATGAAACGTGCAGCAAACATTTGAATGCACAGACTACAGCTTTAGGGTATTCTTTTGGAATATAGTGTGTGTTAAGTGTTACAAAGCACTGGACATGCTGAGACAATGCTCTGCTAGGAGGGTGGCTGAATATTCTCTTCAGTTTGACCTCAGGGCTCTGTTCTTGGTTGGAGCTTTTCTCTTCCCCCAGTAGCTGTGGTGCTCAACTTTGCTTCAGTGGGAACATATTTAGCAGCAAGCTGGGAGTTTTCCTTCCTTGTTCCTTCAACAGATTTTGGAATTTCAGTTCAGTCCTTGATAACAAGGTTTCCAAGTACCACAAGGAAGTTTGATGTCCAGGCACTTCAACCACAATGCTGTTTCAGTTACTGCCTTGGAGGGCTGGATGGCAACTGATGGTGAAGGAAGGCAAAACTCAAGATCCCAGCCTGAATCCAGCAACTCATAGAGCTGGAGTTTGAGGCCTTCTGCTTCCCCAAATATTATTTACAGGAGCAGAGAGTGCCAGGACGGGAGGGAATGGCTTCAGACTGCCAGAGGGCAGGGTTAGATGGGATATTGGGAAGGAATTGTTCCCTGCGAGGGTGGGGAGGCCCTGGCACAGGGTGCCCAGAGCAGCTGTGGCTGCCCCTGGATCCCTGGCAGTGTCCAAGGCCAGGCTGGACAGGGCTTGGAGCACCCTGGGATAGTGGAAGGTGTCCCTGCCCATGGCAGGGGGTGGAACTGAATGAGCTTTAACATCCCTTCCAACCCAACCATTCTGTGACTCTGTGATTCTCCATCTGCCCCTCACCTCCATCTGAAAACCTCCAGCCATCAATGAGTATCTGACTGTGAGCTTCAGGGGCACTGATTCAAGCAAGGAGAGATTTGCATTTGCTCAAAGGCAGCTTATCCAGTTTTTACCCAAATTCTCCATTTGGCCCTTAATCACAAAATTTCAGGCACAAATCTACTCACAGGAGAAAATCCAGAACATACTGTTTCAACTTTCCCTTGTACAGCATGTGGATCCATTCCTGGCTCTGCTGGGAAGAAGAAACCCCTTTGAGCTAAAGATGGCAGTAATAGAAATTCCATGCTCACACGTGCTAGGGTTTCATTTCAGTGACATCATTTATCAGTTTGACTTAGCCAAAGGGAAGAAGTTCACGTTGTAGGATTCAAAAACAGCATTGAGGATGAGATGGGTTAGAAAGGCCTCAGGTTTCAAAAGGACATGCCAGACGTGGGCCTTCAGTCTACTCACTCAAGTTCATTCCTGGAGATTTGCATTTGTAACCAAAACTTTCTTTGTTTCAACCTTGAAAAGCACTTAGAAAATGAAAACACATTCCAGACAGTAAAAAAGGCTGTGTTAAAAAAGCTCATATTATTTTTTGGAAAGACATGAAGAGAATTTAGGGGGATTTCATGCAGATTCTCTAGTGAAAAGGCATGCCAGATAAAAAGCTTAATCACGTTAACTCTCTGGAAGACAAAAGGACTGGCACACTTTGTGTATGTCAACTTACAGAAATCCTAAAACTCCTTAGAAGGGTTCTTGTAACTTAATACACCCTGCAGCCTCTTTTTAGTTCCTGGGATACATTTTATAATATTAATTTTCTTTTTTCACCTTGCTATGTATAACTTAAGCAAAAGCTGGACAAATGTCAGTGACTCAAACACACACACACAGGTGACTAATCTAGTTAAGCCTTGGAAATAACTGTGTGAATAAAAATTAAACCAGTTGGGCTAATCTAGGAAAGAAGAGAAGGAGATCTCCAACCAGCAGAGATGAATTCTATTCCTGCTGCAAGCACTGAATGAATGAAAGAAAAGAAAATTGGCGTGAGGATCTCCTTTTCCCTTCTGTTCTGAGCTGGTGTTACATTTCTCTCTGATTATGTCCCTTATGGTTTTGTGCCCTTTTGTGCACCCTTAGACAGCTTGTTCATGCACATGTGACAGCAGGAAGAACAAGTGAGCAGAGCAGAGGGTGGAAAGGAAAGCTGGTCAGAGCATAGCAGATGGCACCCTTCTGCTCGGGGCTGGTGTCCCTAAAAGGCTCATTTAGACACCAGCCTAGGAACAACGAATCCCATATGATTCTCTGCTGGTTGTCTCTAGACATTATCAAAAGTGTTGTTTTCTCCTTTAAAGGGACTGCGTTAGAAAACTGAACATTGTGAAATGAGCCAACTCTAAAATTCAGTAGCGGTGAGAAAGTGTCCGATTACTCGATCCACACATTTCCCCTCACGCAAGTCGTCACCATTCCATTAAGTTCTCCCACGTAACAGTTGTTTTCCTAGATCACAGCAAATCTTCCTCCAAAGCTCTTTGTTTTATTCTGACTAAAGCAGGAAGGACCATGATAAAGGGTGTTGGGGGTTCCTTCCCCCCAGGACTCGCTTACAGCCTCTGGCAATTTGTAGCTGAGAAATATTCTAACACTCCATGAATGTTCTTGTGCTTGAAGACCTTTGGTGAGCTCTTTATTCCAGGATTTTACCCAGCTGCTTTCTGAATCCATATAAACTCTCAGAGTCCACAAAGAATTCCCCAGGTCAGCCAGGAAATACATGAAGAAATGTATTTTTGGGGTTTTTGCTGTGTTTTTTCCTGTTTCTGTTTGAATCTTCCAGCATTTGGCTTAGGTCTGTTCTACAACAGGTGCCTACACCTGAGCAAGTAGAATTTTCCACGGAAGGCCCTCAAAAGGCAGCTCTGGGTCTTTCTAAAAGCAAGGTCCTCTTTGCACTTGAGGCAGTGGGGAATTTGTATGAACTGGGGCCTATGGGATGATGCTTTAATAGGATCAGTGAGCAGTAACAGAATCCACAGCCAGAGATATCTGGGAAAGACTTCAGGAAGGTGCACATTTCTATTGTCAGTTTGCTCTGAGGAGGGAGAAGAGCACAGAACAGTCATGTCTATTCTTTACCTCTCCTTTTTGTACTTCTGTGAGTTTTTGGCAACTATTCCAGGTTTGGACTCCCCACAGACAAAAGGAGCCTTTTCTATACTGATGAAAACATAGAAGGGAAAATTGGTATAGTTCTTCTGATGGGAAAATGGCGATCAAGAATGCTGTTAAATTATAATATGGGCATAGGAGAAAATAGAGGATGATGGAAAATACTGACAGTCTAGCTGGCTTTTAATGAAGGATAACATTTTCCATTACAGGAAACATAAAGCACTGGAAAACATTTTGAAGAGCTATCATTTAAAGTTTTGGGTTTTAGTGGGAAATATCCCTGCTCAAATTGTATTCATGATACAATCTCATAAATATGGGAACATAAGTTGCCTTTAAAGTTTTGGCCTTTCTTCAGTATTTTTTTATTTTATATTGTATTAAGTTTTTGTTTGCTTTGAAGAGAAAAACACGCTCCTCTCTGTGTTTCCATTCCCCTCCCAGTTCTCTTCTTTTAATGAGATGCTTGACTCAAATATCATCCTTCATGTTACCCTCCTAAATTTTTATATTCTCTCTGTTCTTGTTCCTGGCAACATCAGAGTCTGCCTTCTCCCTTTGTAGAGCTAAATAGCTTTCTTAAACCCCAAAATTCTCAAATCAACACCTAAACTGTTGTTTCTGTCACCTCTTGAGCATATATCCTTTTAAATTTGTATCACTTTAGCTGTAATCAATTCTTTCCTAATGTCCCAGTTTAATTTAAGCTGTTCTGCAGTGTCCCTCCATAGATGAAAATATTAAAGTAACAAAATCCCATTGAGCAGTTTATCAATAAATCTGCTTAACAAAGAAATGTCCTTTAAAGAAAATGAAAGCGGTTTGCATTTGTCCAAAGTGGATAAAGATGGTTCAGATGCTCTGACCTAATTCCAATTCAGCTACCAAATGTAGGTGTTTTTTGTGAGTATACACCTTGCTAAATAAGTTTCTTTGTGATGAAATTAAGCTCTTCTGATTATAGGGGATAATTTGTGTACCATTGAAGATGCATTTTGAGCTATACATTTGAAGCTTACAACACTGAGAAATTCAAATTCCTTTGTTTACTGTCAAAGTCATGGTAAGAGGAAGATAAGGTGAAGATGAATAACACAGACCACCAAAGCAACTTCATTTTCTGTGACTGTTGAAATTAAATTTACCAACCTTTTGCAAAAGCTGATCCTTAATTCCTCTTGAGAAGGTGTAATTTACAACTATGTTATTTAAAACAAATTATTGCCACCAAAACAGGTGAAGGTGCAGTTAATGTGGATATGAAGTTCACAAAACACACTGTGTATTTTAGTCATGAAAAATGAGGTGTTTTGGGTTTTTTTTTTGTCTAAATGAAAGCTCTGTGGCTCTACCAGCAAACTGCTTTTCTATTCCCAGCTCTATCCAGTGGTATCTGGGACTCTGGATAAATTCATTGGTCTCTTTTTCTAGAATTTCATTACTTGGGGAATATTTACTGTCTTACTGCAATGTTTAGAGTTATTTATACAGCCCAGCAGACAACTGTGCAAAGATCCTGGAGCTGGTGGGAAGCTGAGCCAGTAATTCCATGTGATCAGTGAGTAGTCCAGCCCTGTGTGACTGGGCGCAGCCTGACCAACTATTAAGTGGCAATTTGCCAGGGGCTGGCTCTGGAGCCCTCACCATGGCAATAATTATGTTTGATTAGGCCTTTTGATCATGGAGAAATCGCATTGTCCCAGCACACCAGGGGTGTACAAGCCCCTCCTCAGAAGCTGTGCTGTAAACTTGATTTATTACAGGCAAACTCCAAAGCATCCACACAAAATCCATGGACATGGCCTTTAAATCTGGCCCTCCTCTCCCACCCACTCCCGCTCAAACATGCCGAACACTCTCCCTGCTACCCCTAACCTTGTCATAATTATTGTTACTATGTCTTTTAAAAGATAAAACTTACATAACCTCAATGCTGCAAAACCTGCACAGGCTCAGTAGGACCAAAAGTTCATTCTCGGCAGAGCAGAATTACCTGTAGGTGTTCCACAGGATGAAAAACAAACTTTCAATTGCCTGTCACATTCAAAGGTATTTCAGGTAAGACTCCAATTTGCCTGAAATTTGCTCACTAAAAATTGAGGAATGTTGTCACCCCACTGGGAGCACAGTTAAATCCTACCAAGGAATCACTGCTAAAAACTGAGCTGTTACTGCATTTTGTTTATAAGGTGGGAAGACTTTCCACAAGTGTGACCCTTAAAAATCCATTTTAAATGAGAAATGAAATTTCAAATATACAAAATCAAGTGCTGTAGAAAGTTCTTGCTTCTTCTTCTTACAAGTCACCAAAGTGCACAAGTATTTCAAACAGCTTGACATCTGTATTACATAAGCAGAAAGCAATTCAACTGCTTGGAGAATATAAAAAACAACTTTGACCTTACACTGGAGTCATGCTTCAAAAGACTGATTATTCATACGAGGAAAATTGCTCAAAAACAACTGCTTGGAAATATTCTCAGAAAGAAAATAGATCGATTGTTCTGAGGCAATAATATAATTATGGTATAACAAACTGCATTTTAAAAAAATTTTATCCTAAGGCTTTTTCTTTTTTCACAATAAGTGCTTCATCTGCTAGTATTTGAACTATTTTATCTTTCAAAATGTTTCCCTTGTTTGCTCAGCGTATTTTTGAGCTTGCTTGAATGTAACTCTTGAAGAAGACTGGAAGTTGCTGCTAATGGGAGAATTTCAGGCTATGTTGCCCCTCATTAATTCTGACCCCAGTATGGCCAGGAACCATATCACTGTAGGGTTAAAGATGTGTTGTGTTGGTAGAAAATACTGTGAAAGTGTCCATTAAAATAAAAATAAATCGTGATTCAATAAATTTTCAATGTATTCTTGCTATAATACTAAAATACATAAATTCTGGATTTATTTTTGGGTAATATTTGTTTTCAGGTAATATTTTCTCTCTGGAGGAGGAAGGTGCAGTCATCTGGCCAAGGGGCTGAGTGGAAGTTCAGGAAATCTGGTTTTAATCCCCAATCCTGCTCCCAGTTTCCCCCATGGTGCTGAGAGGAGAGCTCAGGACCCATTCCTGAAATCTTTTTTGCAGATCCCCAACTCCACTGCTTTGAGCAGTTGAGGATTTCACCAGCTCAGATCATAACCTGGTTAAATGTGAAAGACTGAGGCCATGTCTCCTTATCTTTCCTCTGAAAACTGTGGATTTCAGTTCCACCCATTCCCCTCGTGCCCCCGCAGCTTGTTAAATCCATGGATCCAGAGCTGGGCTTCTCTATCCAAGCACACTGAGGTGTCTGAGCCTTGCCAGCCTTGGAGCAGCGCATCTCCCACACTGTGCTCGGTTCTTACAGCACATAAAAATAAACTGGGCTCCAGAATCTCCAGAAGAATCATAAAGTTTGGAAATGACCCCCAATGAGTCCAACCATTAACCCAACACCGCCAGGTCCACCGCTAACCCATGTCCCTAAGCACCACATCTACATGTTTTCAGAACGCTTCCAGAGATGTTGATTCCACCCTTCCCCTGGACAGCCCCTTCCAGTGCTTGACAATCCTTTCCGTGAGGAATTTTATCCTAATCTCCAATCTAAGCCTCCTGTGGTGCAACTCGAGGCTTTTTCATCTTGTCCTGTCCCTGTTCCCTGGGAGCAGAGCCCGACTCCCCCAGCTGCCCCCTCCTGTCAGGGAGTTGTGCAGAGCCACAAGGTCCCCCCTGAGCCTCCTCTGCTCCAGGCTGAGCCCCTTTCCCAGCTCCCTCAGCCACTCCTGGGGCTCCAGCCCCTTCCCAGCTCCGTTCCCTGCCCTGGACACGCTCCAGCCCCTCCAGGTCTCTCCTGGAGTGAGGGCCCAGAACTGGACACAGGATTTGAGGTGTGGCCTCACCAGTGTCCAGCACAGGGGACAATCACTGCCCTGCTCCTGCTGCCACACCATTCCTGATCCCAGCCAGGATTCCACTGGCCTTCCTGGCCACATGGGCAATTAATCCAGTCCATAAGCAAATCTTGTCACTTGGGTTACAGGATGTGGTTCACACCCAAGTACTGGGGTTCAATTTCTCTTCAGAACCTCCTTCATGGTACTATACAGTGGTCAGAATTCTCTCCCAGCAGCATTGTTTTTACATAGTTTATTAAAGAATTCAAACTAAAAAGTTGCTGTATATTCCACGTGAGAGGTTTCGGGGGAAAACCAGAAAGTTTTCTCCAAGTTATCTGTAACTGACCTCAGTGAATCCATTCCAAACAAGGATTTTGCCTTAGTGATCTGGTCACAGAGCTCTGGACAGTAACATGACATGACATTACACCAATTTTAAAAGGTAATTCACTTAGTGCTTCTGATGTGTGTCCTAATTTTATCACTACAGAATCACAGTTCAATGGGCTGCTTCTTGTCAAGCTTGGAGCTATTCTTTTCCTACCTTACATTTTTCAAATAGTTTCTAGACCAAGGGAAGGAATTTCACACCACCAATCCAAATAAGCCACTCAGCAGAAAAGTTTCAATTTCCAGCTCTTAATAAATCACACAGATTTAAATCAGATTCACGAATTCCAGAGAAGTTATGCATTTATGTTCTCAATTTCCATAACAGAAGTTGCAACTCAATAGGAAAATCTTAACTCTCTAATAGTTACCTGCTGAACTTAATTTTGGGCAGAACCCATTTGTTTATGTCTGCTGGTCCCTCACTGGAGAAATGTTAATGATAGTACAATATTATCACAAACTTCAGCTCATTCACTTTTGAGCTAAATAAGCAAAACAAACAATTTCCTTCTTTAAATCTGACACTGATGTGTATTTATTACACAGCATATCTTGCCATTAACAGAGGCCAGACAAGGACCATAAAAAATATCAAATACATTAATTTACAGCAGAAGTGTGGCACTGTGAATCTTTTTGAAGACTTCCCTCCACCAAGACACCACAATGTCTGTAAGATGTGTGGCATGGCCCCTTGTTGTGCCAGTGACCATCAACCCATTTTGCATCCTTGACAATTGAACTTCTGCAGGAGAAGCACTGCTGCTCCTCTCTGGAGGCTGACGCTGCTGGGGCCTTCTCCCCAGAGCCAAAAGGAAGCTGCTCCAGGAGTTTGTCTGCCAGGGATGCTGCAAACGAAGCCCCACCCTTCCCCTGCGCTGAGGAGGGGGCTGAGGAATGCAGATGGATTCATTCCACAGCTGAGGTCTCTGAGTTCACGGCAGAATGTGCTGCAGTCATGTCCCCAAACTGGCTTCCTATCAGACTTTAAAATAAAGCACTGCACTTTTTCTCTTCGATGCTAACTTGGCCAGAAGGGACTTTTTCATTTAAAAACATTAAAAAAACAAAAGTGTGTGTGTGTGGGTAGAAACACTGGGGAAAAAACCCATCTGTGACCTGATACCTGTGTGTCAGCAATGATTGGTGATGCTGAGGGTGCACAAACACATGTAGCAATTAATTCAGCTTCTCCCTGACCACCAGCATCACATTTGCTTTTTCTCCTGTTGATTAGAAATGTTGCGTGATTGCTTTTAATCCAAAAGTAATAAATTTGTCCTGACTGCTTAATCTCATCTGTAAACGGAGCTCTTTGGTTTCATCAGCCCCCAATTTATTGCATTTTTGAGATAAAACAGCCAATGTTTGATACTGTTTGGTTTTAGTGTGCTGCATCTTTTTCAATTCTTACTTTTACTATGATTCTGTTTACTTAAATTCCTTCTGCAGATAAATTAAAACCAGTAAGGTCTTTAGAGTTCCAAATCTATTTTTTGCTTTTAATTTTTTTCTTTCCCCCCACCCCAGGTTTTCCACTTGAGATGCATATAGAGTACCCAAGACATTTCAGATGGTGCAGCATTAGTTGAACCTCAAGATGTGTTTAAACTCTCACTTTGCAGTTCTCCTACTGGCCAAACCCAACATTTTGCTCTGCCAGAAAATGCCAGGTGGTAGCAGAGAATAATTTTAGGTACTTTTTTAGCTGTGCACCAGATGGTGATAACACAAGTAATAATATCAAACAAGTATTAGCTTGTTTCTAACCCCTGCCTCCACATGCTACAGATGCAAAAGGTCACTTACATGAAGCACTCACCATGTGCTGTGCAAAATACAACAGAAATTCCAGCCAAACTGGTCCCTGGGGTGTCCAGGAAGCATCCCAAATTGGAAATTCCCCAATGACTGTGGGAAAGGCAATAGAAAAAAACCCCAAACTATTATCAGTCTTTTGTGATTATGATTTGGAATTAACCATGTCAAGCAAGTACTTCACAGTGTTATGTCAGTGCATCACCCTTTCAAACAAATGTGACATAATTAAAGCAATTAAAGGCTGTGTCTTTATTTAAGGCTTACCTGCCTAGAGGGATATTTGATGTGAAACAAAAAAACCCCCAAACCAATGCAAGCAATGATCTAAAATTAAAAACAAATTATTTCTCCCTTTACCTTCCTTTAAAAGGAGTGGTTAGAGCTTTCTACTTCCTGTGGAAATAGATAAAACAGAGGTGCCTTCTGTCTTAATTTCCCCATGCAGTTTCCAGATCCTGACATTTTCTTTCCCTCAGCAAAATCAGACCTGAAATTATGGCATCTCCATGCTGTATTGCAAGCCTTAAGAAAGAATTCTGGACTTCCTCAGAAACTGTATTGGAAGAAAGTCACCCAAATTGCAATGTCAGATTGCTTTACTTTTAATTTGGATACGAGAGTGATTCATTCCAAATGCTCCAGAGAAATATTTCCTTGTTCAGCCCCCTCTTACTTCCCCCTCAGCTCCTCCTCCAGGCTTCCTCAGGTCATTTCCAGTTTGCTTTTAATGGAAATTCCTTCTGACCCCAATCTTCTGCCTGATGAATCCAACCTTTTGCATGTATCAATCATACAAGACTTTAATCCAATTTATGGGGGGCTGGGGAGAACAGGAAGAAGCAAATGTATGGAGATCAGTGGAATCACAGCAGTGTGCTCAAAACCCACCCTCAAATGGGTGAAATTAAGCAGTCTTCTGACTCTGGGAGCTGAGAGGCTTTTTAATATCTTACTGCTTCTTACCTGAGCTGGAGCCAATGCTCAGGACCTTTTAGACTCATTAAATTATGGGTTATTGTTCTGCTTCCAAGGTCTGCCTGGCAGTTTCTCCTCAGTGCTTGTGTAGTCAAGGTCTCAGAAGCATTAAAGGCCTCTGGCTGATCTCCCCTTGTGTATGCGTAGTTTGCATGCCTGCCTGCAGGAGAAGTCCTCCTGCCTGACCTCTGTCCCAGCCAAGAACGTGGCCAGCCAGCCATCAGCACCATCTTGTGGTGCTGGCATCTCCAAACCTCTCAGTGCTGTCATGGCACTAAAGGGGGAAGAGCAATCCTCGAATAATCCAGCAGGCAATGCCTCAAATTCACACTCTGAATTTGAAAGTGACTTTGACCTACAGAGCTGTTAATGCCCTGTCCCATGGCTTCTGTATGTAAACCCTCATATATTTCAAAATAATCAGAGGTTAATTACAACCATAATTGCCATTTCCCCTCACAGTCATCTAAGCCTATTTATTTCTGCTGTCACACCTTTTATGCGTTGAAAAAGAAGTTCTTGCCCATAGAATCCCAGGATGGGTCACGTTGGGAGGGACCTCAGTGGGTCACCTGGTGCCACTTTCCTGCTTAGGCAGGGCCATCCCAGAGCACAGGGCACAAGATTGTGTCACGAGGGTTCTGGAATATCCCCAGGGAGGAGACTCCACAGCCTCTCTGGTCCCTGTTCAGGCTCGGTCCCTGCCTAGGGCAGAAGTTCTGCCTCCTGTGCAGGGGGAATTGCTGGGATCAGTCCCTGCCTGTTCCTCTGGTGCCATTGCTGGGCCCCTGGAGCAGAGCCCGGGCCCTGCTTGGAGCCCTCCCTTCAAATCCTTCCCCAACAGTTCCACTGATTTCCTCACTCTTGCCTTATTCTGTCACAAGGAGCTGATAATTCTTGAGAAAAGAAAAATACCTTTCAAGCTGATGATTGAGGCAAACTCCTAACTCCCACTTCTATGAGATGGAACTCAAAAAACTGCCAGGTTTTTTGTTAAAATGAAGTACTTCAATTTTCCCTCTCTCCACCTGCTCATAATCATTTTATTCTTTAAAACTGAAGTGGAAAGGATTTGTTTTCAAAGCAAGTAAAGTTGAATAGGAAAACTAACTGGGGTAACTGTAGCAGTATCCTTCAGCAGTAGCTTCAGCACACCCCCATCCCCTGGGAACATTATATCTGGAATATTACTTTATTCCAGAATAATCAGTGTGCTTTGAAAGCAAAGTAATTCTTCTTGGGAGGAATAAAGGAGAGGGGGAGGGAATCCAAGCCACTTTCACTCTGGGTTAGAATTCCCCAGCAGCTGTTCCTTGCTGCTCAACAGAGAAAAGAAGCCTGGACAAAAATGTGCTTTTCTAGGATTCCAAGTGGACAAAGCCTTACCATTAAAGAAGCCAGATAAGAAGTTAAAATTGAAAAGAGGGAAAACACCCAACCTCAACATACACTGCCCTCATGCAAAGACTTCTTATCAGCAGCAGCAGCAGCTGTTGCCCAAAATAACTACTTTACTTTAGCAACAACCCTGAACCATAAGACCAACTCAAAACTACTTTGGAGAAGAAACACATGTATTATTTAAGGCTTAGGTAACACACTAGTGCTTAAATTGAGCCAATGTGAATTTCTGAAGAGTGTGCAAAGCAAGAGATACTCACAAAATGTGTTAAAGCACTTTCCTTTCCGTTGGTTTCGTACTGAATCCATGACAGCTGTTTCTGCAAAATATTTTTGATTTTAGTTAAAAAACACCAAAATTTTAACAAACGTAATTATGTGAAAAGCTGTGAGGAAAATTTATTCTCCCTGTTCTTTCTTCACACTAAAAGTTGCAGTGAAAAGAACCCCCCAAAGTCCAAACATTTAAATGCACGGGAAATGCTTCTGTGAAAAGCCTTGATTAATTTTATGAAGGGAGAAAAATTTACAGATATACTGCAAGAAACCTCACTGCTGTGCAAGAGCAAGCCTTGAAGGAAATGGTTCCTCGGACATATTTTCTCACCCTTCTTGATTCATTGGTGACTTTGAAACTCAAACCTGGTTTTGGCATTATCCCACCGTGGAGACTGATTTTCATGGTTTTTCATGGGAGTCCATTATTAATACAGGTTAAATTTCAGTGAGTGGTAAAACAATCTCTCTCGTGACAGTCTGTCCTCTCCAGGAGCAAGGAGCCTGCTCAGACACTCAGATGTCCAGGGAAACACCACTGTTAATCAGCAGGAACAGGGAACTAATCGGATTATATTGTCTGATCCTATTTTCTAATCACAAGAAATTCTGATGGAAAGAAAACCAGAGCACATGTTCTAATTAATGCACTCAGAATTTGCTCTGGAAGGTGCTGCAGCATGGCTAAACATGACAAGATACAAAATAATCTAGAGTTCAATGATTTATATGAAATATAAGAAATGTATCAAGACTACATTGTGGAAATATCTCTAGCATTTTATTCCCAGAACTCTCTTCTTTTCTGGGTGGAAAAAGGCATTGGTTGTGATGATGGTGATGGTGGTGGTGAGAGGGAAGGAAATGAAAAATGGAAGGAGACCCCTCTAAGGTTCTTAATATCTCACCCTGGTTTAAACTCTGTATTAACTGTGTGGAGACATAAAGAGGGATGGGAGTCAAACAGCAAAAGCAGGAATTTTGGAGACTGCTGCTAATACAAAACCTACAGTACCTGGTGCCTGTTGCGCTGAATTTTATCTTGGACTGGTGAATTGTGGTTTTTTGTTGCCTCTCTGCTCTTCTCTTTTCTGCTCCGCGCGTGTTTGGCTTTGCTGTGTCTTAGGAAAGGAAAACCACGATGTCTCAAAGAGAGAACATAATTCAGTAAGTGAAATAATCTGTAAATCATTATTAATAAATCTCTACTTAATTACAATTTTGCCAGTTTTCAGAGGAGGTACAAACATATGAAAATAAAAATACTGCCTCTCACTCAGAAATCTACAGCTCAATTAAAAGGCCAGGAGTTGGGTTTTCACCTGGAGTTTTAAGGGGCACAGGTAGGAGAAGCAGCTGTAGAAGTGCCATGATCACCCCAATTTCACATGCTCCTAAAAGCTGAGGGCTGTTTTTTTTTCTTCCCCCATTTAAGTGTTGCACAACATTAATGGAATAGGAATTTATAGCCCTGTAACAGTTTACAGCTTCTAAATTGAACCTCCTGACTTTGCCTCAGCAAATGTCTGTCAGTGGCAGGATTTGAATTGCAAACTATTCCATTAATTTTTTTCAGTGTAGAATATGAAAGTGCCATAAGTGACATTTTAGGGCATATTCCACCAGCTTAGCAAAGATTGAAGAAACAGACTGAATAATGTTGGGAGGAAAAGCCAGAGGAAATCCAGATGGACCTTTTACATCCTCAGTTTGGTATAAAAATTGTTGAGAGAGTGGGAGATTACACAGCGACACCTGTACAATATAATATGTAAGGTACTGATAAGTTATGAAAGAGCTGTTTTTGAATGACTTTCTTGAGCTTCCCCTTAAAGAAGTCTGTGTTTTGTTATTGCAAAGGGAAAGGTGGGGACAGCCTTATGTATGCTCTTTTGCCATGTGTATTCCCTGGTTAACTCTTTCCTGAAACGCAGGCTAGGTGCCAGAGCTTTTCAGGAAGAATTACGTGAAATTTAACGTCTCCCGAGTTTTAACACGGTGTGAATAGTTCCTAATGGGTTTCCAAAGACTGACTATCAAACAATTCTTAAATAAACATGCTTTGAGCACCGTAGAGCACCCACTGTAGGCAGTAGAGAAGATAACATGTAGTATCTGCTCAAAAGAAAAGGAGAGCCCGGGCCAGAGGAAAAACTTCTTCCATTCAAGGAGGGAAATGGAAATAAAGGGCCGGTGCCACAGGTTGTTTTCCCCCTTCTTCCTGCTCCTTCTGCCTCATCCTGCAGTGTCCTTGTGTGATCTTCTTGAGGAAAATGAGCCCACCAAGTTGGTTAGAGAGAAAAGAATTGGGATTGTTCAGCCTGGAGAAGAGAGGCTTTGGGGTGACCTAATTGCAGCCCTCCAGGACCTGAAGGGAACCTGCAAGATAGGTGGAGAGAGACTATTGACAAAGGTCTGGAGTGCCAGGACAAGGGGGAATGGTTTCAAACTGACAGAGAGTAGGTTTAGATTGGATATTAGGAAGGAATTCTTCCCTGTGAGGGGGGTGAGGCCCTGCCACAGGGTGCCGAGAGAAGCTGTGGCTGCCCCATCCCTGGAAGTGTCCAAGGACAGGCTGGATGTGCTTTAAGCAACCTGGTTTAGGGAAAAGTATCCTTGCCCATGGCACGAGGGCTGGAACCACATAATCTTCAATCCCTTTGAAACTGAACACTTCTGCGATTCTCTGATTCCTCGTACAAGCACAGAGCAAAACTCCAAGCTCTCTTCATTAAGAGCCATATCGAACAGAAGCTCAGAAACAAACAGTATGTTCATCACACAGCCTTAAACTTACCCAAGAGCTCCTGTCCCTGGGAGAACTCAGTTGACAAAGCAGCAATTCTGCACATTTGCAGTTCCTCAGGGATCAATTAAGAGACTATTATACTCTTTACTGCTGCTGCAAGATGAAAACAGCCAGCATCTCCAAGGGAACTCCTTGTAAAACCCAAATTGAGCTTAATGAGAAAAGACTTTTGACAAATGCTGTTAGATGTGAGATGCATTTAGCACTTGTCAGGAGCTGTATTCCTGACTTAATGAATTTATAAGTTAAGTCATGCTCTAGTGTTGATGTGAAGGAGACTGAGAGCAGTGGCTTTGACAAGGCTTGAGGGCACTGGGTACAGAGAGCAGGCCAAATTAATGGGATTCACATTAACCTTCACTAACTATATGAACAACCATAGCCTAGGTTGAGTTGAATTTTAAATCAGCTCTTTTCTCTTTAATATATGAGAATACACAATTCTTTTGGAAAAGAAAAAAAAAAAGATCAGAGTATAGATAAAAAAGATCTGTGGGCAAGCCTTAGAAGAATTTGCTCAGGAAGAATGACCAGCAGTCAGGTTTGGTCATTCAGGGGTACATTTGTCACCAAGCAGGGCAGTCTGTCATCCCTCCCTGTGAGCACCAGTATCAGCGAATTTTAAGGAGATTGTGAGAATTTGGAGGATACTGTGCAGTCAGTAAACCAGGATGCTGTCAGGTCTGTCTGAATTCTCCTGTTTTGAGCTCTATTCAACCCAAAAAAGTGGGTAGGGAGAGGGAGGAAGTGACAACTGTCTCATCCTACAGCTGCTGTGGTCCTGGCCCTGAGGCAGACAGGCATCACACTCCACGGCAGTCTCAGCGATCTGTCAAGATCTTTCTTAAAATGCTGTCAAGCTTTGCCATCTTTCAAAACAGAGGAGGTGGTTTGTGCCCGGATCCTTGTGCTGCCACATCTTCAGCACATTTGTAAGTGCAACCAAAGTAAAGAGCAACTGCACTGTACGAGATTTCAGGGGCAAGTGTTTAGTACAGCTGGAACAGCCTTTATGCGTCTCCAATGCAGGTACGAGTACCAGAAAGGTGAATTAAAAATACTACATCATTTCTTCCACTGTATGGGAAGATTTTTTCATTCCTAAAGCAAAAAGGGGTATCTGGGCCCTTCTGTCTCCAGAGCAAGGTGCAATTCCCACAATCCCTGGTACAAAGAGGGCTCCTGCCCAGCCAGCTCCAAAACAGAGGCATTAAAAGATTCAGAGGCCTTAATAAAGCTGCTCTGTCTGCATATTTTAAAGTTATATCCAAAGGTCCCTTTTTAAAATTTCTGTTTTTCTCTGTGCTTAAATCCATCCAGTTTCTCTCCCATCTCAGCAATCTCATGTGTTTGTGTGCCTGACTTCCATGGCAGGCAGGACAAAGGGGGCTGTTATAAACCCAGTCCCAGCCAGCCCTTGCTGACAGGCCTCACACCTATATTTCTTCCATAAATTCCAGTCAAATCTCTATTCTAAGAGGCAACTGCTGAGTTGGCTGCTGGCCCTGGAAACCACACTTTCAAATAAAATGCAGTAGAGGAGAAAAGAAAACTACTTTTCTTCTTAAGGACAACAAAACAAAACTAACTACTGCTTAAAAAAAAAAAAAAAAAGGAAGGATTTCAGGTAATGGCAATAAAAATGGGTCCAAATTTAAACCAGAGTGAGAAAATCATTCTCAAAAAAGGTTCCTATTTAAAGATCAATGGGACAAGAGCCTCAATAAAGTGGGAGAGCTCCTTAAAGGTAATGGATCCCTCACTATTTATTCCAGAGGTGAATCAATGTCTCTCTTCAAGACAATCCCCTCTACCTGTGAGCTGTAGTGAGGTGGGCAAATCCTTCCCCTGCAGCTTCCTCCTCCCAGCCTCGTGTTTTGATCGATTTAGCAGCCACCTGGCCTAAGTGGCAGAAATAGAATGAGGAACATTTAAGTAACATGACAGGAAATGCTGCAAGTGTGCTTGGAAATAGCGGGGTTAACATTAACATGTCAGTAAATATTTCATAGATTTACAATCCTTTCAGTTTAGGCTTTTATTGATTTAACAAACAAGAATGTCCCTGTGCTGCCTTTAATCCATTTACTGTTGGTTGGGTGTTTTAATCAAAGATATGGGTAGCGGTAACAGGACACCACTCATTTCACACTCAGAGGTCTGAGGTGCTCAGGGAACCAGCAAACCCTCAGAGTATTTTGCAAAATGTTTATTATCTAAGGCTGGAAAGAATCCCTAATATTCAGATTCTACATTGTGCTATGGAAATATATCTGATGAACAGCAAAAAAGCAATAAAGGGAGTGGAAGAAAATTTGAGTCCTCTTTTTTTTAAAAAAAAAAATTTAAAGAAAATAAAAACATCACCTTGTTCATAGAAGAAATTTCTTCTTCTCAATCATGAATCTGCAAATTCTTTTCAACTATTCCAAATTTCAACAAAACCAAAACCCCCAAACTCAGCATTGTGACGAGAAAGAGAAAAGTCTAACAGTGTGAACATCTCTTGCTTGGAGAGCCAAGCTTTTGTTAGTCTGTATTTGCACTAATTGTGAGGGCTTCTCTGCTAATCAGAAATATCAAATCTTGCAGTCAATTTTTGTAATAAGACACAGAATTTAGAAAAGCCTAATTATTCCATAGCAGCAATCAAGAAAAGAAAGAATATAGCACTTTTACAGAAGATTAAAACATGTTTTCTGGTGTATTAGATAATTGATCCAACAGCCCTACTGGATTATTTCAAGTGTGTAAAGTGCTGAAAAAACCTCCCAGTGCTCCGTGCTGAGCAGGACAAATTTGGTGGAGGAAAACAAATTTCTCTGGGTTACATCTGAAAAGAATCTTAACTCTGTTCTTATCAGCCCCTGGTGCCAGCAGGAACAGCTCTAGCTTGCTCTGAGGAAAAGCACTTGGACACGGCATACCAACACCTCGTTTTATGATGCCTTTTCCTGAGGAAAAGTTAAACCAGTTCACTCCATACAGGCAGCTGAAAGGTACACAAATTATTGTTGTGCAGATGGGGTGCGTGTGAAATGAAATATGAAATCCATTTGCCAGTGGAATGGAAAAGCAGGCGTGGTAGGAGCTGTAGGAATAAAACACTGGAATTACTCAGATTGCTTTCTGATACAACACACAGAGGCCTCAGCCTTTCAAATAACCCATCTTTGGCCTCTGGAAAGGCTCCCTCCAGGATGATTTTTGTTTATGTTAAAGCTGGCCACAATTATAATAGTAAATGTCTTGAAAGTACACAAGGGTCACACTTTACTACTGATTGGGAAAATATGTGTTTAGAAATCTGAGCACTTCCTTAAGTGTTTCATGAAGGGAGTTGCTTTATTAATTGAACTCTGGCATTTTGGCCACCAGTCTGTAGCAATAAGGGGAGTGGCTGCACAGGTGTAGCAGGCACTGGTGTTGAAGTGGTTCAAAGGCTCTAACAGGGAACTGGAATCTCCAGGTTCACACCTGTGGTCGTATCAGGAATCACAGCTGAGACACTTCAGCCCCTATCAGCTGCAGAAGCAACGACATTATATCAACCACATTTGTTTCATAGAAAGACGTTAGTGTTTTTGTAATTATAGAAGCAGATTTTTAATCTTTTTTTTTCTCTTTTTTTTCTTGAGAAAGAGAGAGCTGTGAGCTCTGACCCACTGGCCTGAATCAGGAGACTTTAAATACCTTTGTCAGTGTTCTCTAGTTCTGCTGCCAAGGCCATGGCCTCCTTTGCAAGGGCCAAATGAAAACTCTAAAGTGGATAAATTCTCAAAGAACTTTAAGACTCAAGAAGCTGCTCCTTTTCCAGAAAGGGTAACAAAGGTGTCTTTATATATCCTGCTCAAACAACAGGAGCTGTGGGAAGAGGAGGGGGAGCAGAAGCAGAACAAGAGATTCCAGATATTAAATAGGCCTTTATATATTTTTATACACTGATTTGAGGAAGGAAGAAAATGTAGCCCATGAGGGCGAGTTCAAAGCAGCAGCTGGTATCATCCAGGCTGTTCAAAGAGTGCTTTAAGGAGCTCCCTGAAATTCTGATGTCAGCTCTTTGTTTGCACCTCAAATCTAAGATATAGGTGACAAAAAAACCCAGGTAGATTTGGAGTGTTTTAAAGCTGAAGAAACAGTTCCTGAACTGTGGCCTATAGATAGCTACATGTTCCCAAACTCCTTGGTGAAAGGCTTTTGAGAAGTTGCTGTTGAAATGTGAGACTTTTTTCCTTGTTTGCAATTGCAAAAATAGATATCTGGGCCTGAAAAATACATGAAAATCCTCCCCAGTACTACAGTTCTGTTGGAGGTCACCCTGAAGGATGTGACCTGATCTTTAGGAGGAAGGGAATGGGTACTTGATGTGAATTGAAGCAATCTCTGCATTAAGGTGCTGTTTGCACTCCAACAACCTGTCCTGAAGTATCGTTGCAAGGAAAAAAATCAATATAAACATTTGTTAGGTGAGTGGCCTATCTGTTTTTGCTTTTGTCCTTATAATCACATGAAGCAACCACAGCTGCAATCTTTTTAATAAGCATCAAATCAAGTCTTTATCTTGCTCCTTCGAGTTCATAGCCTCATTCCCATTCCTTAAGGGCACTTGGGAAGGCAGGAGAAGCCAGGGGAGGATGAGAAAGGACCTGTTTCCACCCCTCTCAATATTTTAGGTCCTTCTGCCTAACAGAAGTCAGGGCTCCTCTGACTCTTGCCAGAATTCCATATTTTTCCAGGAAGAATCAAGGAATTTCCACCCTTGTGAAGTAAAATCTTATTTCAATAGGAAATACTGAGAAAATTCTGAAGAAAAATATTTGTGAAGTGGTAAATCCAGCCCATGTGTTAATAGGAGAGTGTGTGCCCGTGTCAATGTGTATAAACTGTTCTGAACAGGGGTATAGGGCTCATTTGCAGAATAATGTATTTTCATTTTTCAGAGTGTGAAAACAATGAAATAATCACCTTCTGCAATGTAAGCAAGCACTGTGGATTTTGTTCCAATGTCATGTGTTTTAGCACTTTGTCCTGAAATGTTTAAGGATACATAGAGAACAAATTTGAAATTTTCTAATATTAAGTAGGCCTTTATTTATTTTTTAATATATAGATAGATAGATATAGAATATAATGTAAAGAAATTACAATTTCTATCTGCTAAAGAGTAACCATTTTCATAGTTACAACTTCAATAGTAATATATTTATTCTAAGGTATTCAGCGATAAAGAAGAGCATTTCTGGTCTGCTATCCTATCTTTGATAATTTTTTTTCTCTTAAGTTTTTTTATTTATGTTTTGATTAGCTATAGAATATTCCTTGACTATTTCTATTTATTCTTTGTCTGTTGTTCAAAAATAGCCTTTGTCTTTTTCATTTTGCTTTTTCTTTTCAAGTAGAATCTTTGCAGATACTGTGTCATAAATGGAGCTGGTAAAATGTTCCTGCTCTGAGAAGGCTCAATTCCTAACCCACTAATTTAGGGGTGGAACTATTTCTGGGGATGTTATGAGCCTGTGTGCTGAAGAACTTCTTTTCTGTGAGTGCAAAGGCACCAACACTGGTACAAATGGACTGTGCTCAGGTGTTTTCCCTATGTGATGCGTTGGCTTTATTGAAATTCTCCTAAAAAATATGTATCTCATTAAGTTTGCCTGCTGATTTTGACATCCAGTTTTTAAAAGCAGTCGGTGAGGAGTACATACAACTGCTTTATCTTATTCAAGGATGTATAGTTCCTTTCTCTTCAAGCCTGCAGGCAGGGTAAATGTGGGAGGACTTGGTCCATTTTTCTATCACTTGAAGTATTTTAAAGAAAGAAGAGCGTGAAAAGTTTTGGAGTCTGTGAAGCAGCATGTGCAATTTTTTCTTTTCTTTTCTTTTTGTTTCTCCAGGACTGAAACAGAAGAACATGACTTTAGTAAGAAATGATGCTACTGACCACTACGAAGCAAATCCCAGGACAAGTCACATTGTCTCTGACACTTAGAAAGGAGGAAAGGAGGTCAAAATTCCAGATGGAGAGTTCCTAGAGAAATGGATTTTGATTGCTGCTGTCACCTTGCTTTTTCTGTAGAAGGCTTTTCATTACTCTCCTCCTACTCTAATGTGGTTCACGGTGGCTGAGCAGAACAGAATTCAGTCAGAAAAAAAGAAATATAAACAGCCTTTGGGCAGTATTTATCCTTGTTTATGTTAGGACTTACCTGAAAATGAGATTCTAGGGAAAAAAAAATCCAAACCTGTTCTTTCTTTAAAGTTTTATATAATATAAGGTGAGGGACAGGGACACAGTAATGTTGGTAAAAGAGATGATCAGCCCAGCCTCCTCTCAGTTCTTGTCTGAGAGGAGTTTGATAGCTGAATCTTATCCTGTAAACCTTGGCTTTCCCCATTTTAAACGAGGATTTAATGCCTGTGAAAGGTGTTAGGCTGACGGTCCAAGGAGCAGGGAAATAACCTCAAATAGTGCACGCATCACACCCTTCATAAAAATATCACAGCACACTGTAAAATTAAATTAGACTCCTTGTTTTGCCCACAGATCAAATACACCACAAGGCAGAGGAATGCAGGGGATTTTTTTCTCCACTACTCTGCAAAAAAAGCTTCAACACCAACTCCCAAGACTTCCTCAAAGGCGTGTGGCTAATCCCAGTTGGTCTCCAGTCCTCTTTAATAAGCCCAAAAAAAATTACGTGGTCACAGCCAGTACAAGAGAAGCTGGTGTTTTCTGTGGTGTAAACATCTGATGGGAATTGGTTCACACCAGTTTTTCCTCTCCGAGGTGAGGGATCATGAAATGGCAGCACAGAACGTGTGATTCAAAGGCTGATGGGTTTGGAGCAGTGACCTAAAAGGGGAAAAGACACCACAATGGATAACGAGTAACTCAATCTGAAGAATCACAGCCACTTTGAGGAAAATATTTAGGCAATTGTGATTTTCTCCAGAGTTTCAGTCATGGGAGAAGAAAACTAACTCTGGCAAAAAATGCGTATTTTCTGGTTGTTTTTCTAAAAGAACAATTAAAAGATAATGCACAACACCTCAGCTTACGCTGAAAAAGAGAAAAGCCACTGGGTGTTAGCATAAACAGGATTAAAACAGTGAACCAATCGTATTTCAGAGGCTGTCACTAAGAGGAAGGAATTGGCTACTGCTTAGCAACTGCCCATTTTAAAACATTTATGCCAATAAAACATTTACACTCCTATTTTTGTTAATAGACTTTAAATGTATTTTTGTGCCTGGTATACTCTGGCAATCCCCTGCTAGGGAGGTAAAGAAGGTAGGAACTGTGGGCTAGCCCTAACCAGAACTTTGCACATCCAGATCCCTGCCAATTCTCACCCGCCTTTTCTTGGAACAAGCTTTTATATCCTCGGATTCCTTGGACCCCAATCAGTCAGACCACAGGCTGAGGCAGGGCATGGAAACAGCAATCCTTGCTTTGGTCTGCAAGCTCCCCAGGGCAGAGAGAGACCAAGGTGTTTGGTGGTGTGACTCGGCCTCGTGCTGACCTCTTGTTCCAGCCCTTTGCTGTTGGCTCAGCTGGGGATTCTCCTCTGGCCAAACAAAAAATCCACTGGGGGAACCTGGGGAGGCCTCACCTCCAGTCCTGGGGGCAGTTTTGGGAGCCATAATATAAGAAAGACATAAAGGTGTTAGAAAGAGCCCAAAGAAGTGCCATGAGGATGGTGCAGGGCCTGGAGGGGAAGCCTTGTGAGGAGTGGCTGAGGGCACTTGGTCTGTTCAGCCTGGAGGAGACTGAGGGGACACCTCACTGAAGTCTTCAACATCTTCATGAGGGGAAGAGGAGGGGCAGGCACTGATCTCTGCTCTCTGTGATCAGGGACAGGACCCAGGGAATGGCCTGAAGTTGTGTCAGGACAGGTTTATGTTGGATATCAGGAAAAGGTTCTTCCCCCAGAGGGTGCTGGGCACTGCCCAGGCTCCCCAGGGAATGGGCACGGCCCCACAGAGCTCCAAGAGCGTTTGGGCAGCGCTGCCAGGGATGCCCAGGGTGGGATTGTTGGGGTGTCTGTGCAGGGCCAGGGGCTGGAATTGATGATCGCTGTGGGTCCCTTCCACCTCAGCATAATCTGTGACTCTCCTTGCTCTCAGCTGGGAACTTTGAGAGGGTGCCGTGCATCCATTCCTACCTTCTTTTTTTATTTTGTTAGACCCAAACCACGAAGATTTCTCTGAGGAAATATTAAAGGTTTGATTGAAAAGAAAAGCCTCAGCGTTCATTTTAGTAGGAATCCTTGTAATTTTCTCCTGACTTCTTTTCACTGGGAGAAAGGGGGAAGAAACCAGGAGGAAGAAAAGGGTTTTTTTTTCAGTCCAACTGGATGCCTATTATTTAGTTGTAGAAATGCCACAAAAACAATAGAATAATGGAATCATAGAGTGACTTGGGTTGGAAGGGATGTTGAAGGGCATCCAGTTCCACCCCCTGCCATGGGCAGGGACACCTCCCACTATCCCAGATTGCTCCAAGCCCTGTCCAACCTGGCCTTGGGCACTGCCAGGGATCCAGGGGCAGCCACAGCTTCTCTGGGCACCCTGTGCCAGGGCCTCCCCACCCTCACAGGGAGGAATTTCTTCCTAATATAAATATTCTAAACCTACCATTTTTTCAGTTTGAAGCCGTTTCATTTTATGTCCTTGTATCAAAAACACTTGCACTGAAGAAACAAAGAGTGGGTTGAATGTGTGATTTCAAAACAACTGATCTAGAGAAACAACTCTGTTGTCCAGTACAGGATCTTGTCAATAATACAGCAGCAGCTCCCATGCAGTTATTAAATCAACATATTGATGCCTTTCAGCCTTACTCCATCTTGTCTAATTAGGCAAGATGCACATGATGATTATAAAATATGGAATCTATTATGTCATGGCCTGTTTAATCTGGTTATTATCCAATGAGCCAAAGTTTTGTGAAATCCACCCAGGATTCAAATGGCTTTTTCACATGAGCTCAGAGCTATTTTACTGTTGCAAGCAGGCCACTTAATTCCCAGGGAAGGGAGTGGTCTCCCAAATTGATTCCAAAGTTTCCAATATGGAAACGAGCCTTTCCCTTTTGGGGAGCCAGTGGTCATATTCCCCAAATAAAAAGTAACCTGTAGCTGTGGAGGAAAAGACATTTACTAAGAGAAAGCCACTTGAATAAGAAAGCACAAGAAGTGTTGCTCAGCATGTATTTTGACCTGGGAATTCCATACCAGTTTAGCATGAAAAGGACAAGAGCTCTCTTTTTACCTCATGAAAAAAATGCATCATTAACAAGTCAACTGCACCAACTGGGCTGTTGTGTGTCAGCACAAAGCTTCCATTCTGGCAAACAGCTGTCTCAGCACAGGTGAAAACACCTAAAGGGAGATAACAAGACCAGAGATATGGCTGGAGATCCGTATTTCCAGGTGCCACTCTTTCAAGGATATTCATATGAATGTTTCTTTCTTGTTTCGTACATTAGTTTCTTGTTCAAGAAACACCACTGATGTGAGAGGGATGGCTGTGCCTAAAGTTAAAGCACACATCAGAAATGTTGCTTCAATTAAGGTTCAAACTATGCAGAAATCAAGGGAATAGAGCAGCAAGAAATCTCACTTAGATTATAGTGAATCTTAAATAAAGAATACAATCTACTAAATGAAAGTGTTGTTACTGTTGATGTCTGCCCAGTCATAAGGAAACACCTGATATTTCTCCCAACAAAGGATTAAAAATGAATCACTATTAAAGGAAAAAAGTAGGTAGAAAAGTAAAAAAAAAAATTATATTATGAAAATACTAAATCACCACAAGAAAGAAAAGTACTGTGGGTACTGTGTTTTATCTGGTTCCTTTACAATCATTTAACAGAGAAACAGAGACGTGAAATTTCAGATTAGAACAGTTATTTGCCCTGATTTCAAAAAGGTCAATAGAAGAACTAAAAAACCTAACCCAGATCCTTGCTTTCTTATTTCAAATAAATCACATTAATGATTTTTTTTTTTCAGCTATGGATATGGCACCTTCTCTTTTCCCCCTTTCATTTGGAAGAGCTGATTTAGCAAATTCTCATTTTTCTTTCTTAGGTTTGCAGGATTAATTTTAAGTATATACTAAAATATTTTGCTACATTAGGGTTACACATGGTAGTACTTTTAGCGAATTATTGAAGGAAAAACAAAGAAGGAGCTTCCAAGACACGGCTTGAGCAATCCCAGTAAAGGCAGAGCTTGTTGCTGGAAAGCTGAAAGCTTAAATTTTTGGAGGGGAGGGACTCATAAAGGAAGAGCATCAGTGATAAGGAATTCAGCTCCTTGGAGAATTAATGTTAATAATTACAAGTCCTGCCAATATGCAAACAGCCTGGTGGAATTTGTCAGGTTCTGTCCTATCAGCAGCTGCAATCTCCTTATAAAGATTAACACCACCTATTTATCGTAAGTAGCTGAGCTATAAATCAGATAGCACAGAAGGGAACTCTAATAAATTGTTCAGAAACTAGTTATATTCTGGAGAAAATCCACTGTCTTGTCCCAGCAGTAGAAACACACTTTGGCAGGTCAGTGCTTTATACATTTGTTTTTGGTCCCTTGCAGAATAAGATGTTTTTCCTTCCTACCTCTACCACTGCAATTAAAAGAATGCTATTAAAATTATTTATTATTTATTCATTGTCTGACATTGTCCATAAAGAAGGAAAAGGTGTAAAGTGTGTTTCTTTGTTGGTGTTTTCAGATTGTTTTTCCGAGTGCTGACTTCAGTGAATGTGTCCCAAGCCACAGGGGCAGTGAGAGGTGGATGAGTTTATCCCCGTACCTTCTGGCCCTATAAAAACCCAAATGGCTTAAAAACCCCCAAAACACTCTCCAGCTTAGAAAAAAGCATTTTTCCAGGGAAGTCTAAAAGTTATTAAGCAAAGCTTTCCCTGCCTGTGAGTTTGGACTCTGCTCTGCCAAGCACTGGAAAGGGAAATTCTCCTTTGCCCTGGGGCCAGGTCAAGTTGCTGGGCCAGACTTGATGTTCCTCTTCCCTTCAGGAGAGCCTGGGATGGCTGGGAGCTTCCAGGGGGGATGGATCCCTTCCCATCCCTGCTGTCCTCTCAGAGGGGAGGGAGGGGTCCTCTGCTCCAGGCTTTGCATATGAAAAAAAGGGCTGAACAGGTTGGCAGGAGAGCAATTTCAATGTTCCTTTCAAAACTTTTTGGGTTTGCCTGCATAGAAAAGCTGCCCATAAAATACGTTCATGCGTCAGTTCACAATTAATTAAAAAAATCTGGGTTTACTGATCTTAATCTGGGTTTGGAGAATATTGAAAACAGAATTTGCAGCATGGAGATAGGTGGCAGAGGACGTACCTAATACTTATTTCTGTCCATTTTCTGGAAGTTTTTTGAAGGTGGGTAGCAGTCCCTGGGGTCAGAAGTTAAAATGATACACAAACCCCTTTTCTTGGTAGGGGATGTTCATCACAGTAATTTCATAGAATCACAGAATGATTTGGGTTGGAAGGGACCTTAAATCATCCAGTCCACCCCCTGCCAATGGGCAGGGACACCTTCCACTGTCCCAGGGTGCTCCAAGCCCCATCCAACCTGGCCTTGGGCACTGCCAGGGATGGGGCAGCCACAAAAATAATGCCTTCCAGTTTATTTCTCTCACCCCATAACAAATTATATGTTGGATCCTGAAACAGGCATCAGAATCAAAGCTATAGCATATAAAATGCCACAAAGTTGTGTGGCTTTATCCAGTGGATATGTCAGGAAGTGAATGCATGAGCTGCTCATGTGTAGATCTGGCTTTACTGGGATGACTGGGATGACTGCAGTGGTCATCCCAAAGCCTGGCTTAGGTTTCACACAATGACTACAGCTTGTGTGGACACTCTAGGTAAATCATCTTCCACAACTCAGAGATCATTCAGTGGTGCCCAAAGACATGCACGAGCTTCAGCTCAGTATCTAGAGATTATCAGATGGGCACGGAGAAAGGATTTGGAGCACTGGAATGCAGCTCCTTGATCTGTTAAGCTCCAGCTGTGAAGGACTTGTTTAACCAGATCCTCATTATTTTCTTGACTGCAGGGAGGAGAAAAAATTTCCTTAATACCACCAGGAGTTAATTAGCAGGAGTAAATCACTACTTTGCACCAGAAGCTGCTGCAATTGCACACAGCCCTGCACCTAACCCAGCCTCACCAGGAATTCCTACTTTATTTCTGGAAATATTCCATGCTTCATATGGGCTGCAGTGCAAGTAAACAACAGTTTACCGAGAAGATGTGATGGAGCATCCAAAACCCAAATGTCTCAGGCTACCTCATTTAGTGACAGACAACGAGGGATTTCAATGTCTGAGTATTGTTTCCTGGTTATTTCTGCCTCCTGCATGGAAGAGTTCAATGGCTGCAGAATCCCCCACTCGGTGACTGCTCTACAAGGAAGAGGAACACTTTCCATTTTCATCACTGATTTTTTTTTTTGCTGTAACAACTTCTTTGTCTTGACAAGTGGAGATGGGATATCTGTCAGTCATACTGTGTGCACCTCAGGATCTCAGAGACAACCTTTTGAGATTAAGCTGAAACTTTTTGCAACCAGTTTTACCTCAGAACAGTTGTACCTTGCTCAAGAAATGGTGAAGTCTTCCTTAGTTCCTTAGCATTTTCCTATTGTCCTTGTTTCCTTGTCCTATTATCCTCTCCTTTTGGAATAGTTGTAGTCCATCTGACTGGATTTCTTTGCTAAAGGTGTTGCTGGGGACTTTCGCACAGATTTGCATCCCAAGAGGACTGAACATTTTGGTCCTCCTTATTATCCCATCCACTTCCTGGCTGGGTGGGGGAAAGTCCTCCTTAAGATGCACAGGAGGAGCTGCAGAGGCTGAAGAGCAACTTCCAGGTTTTATATCTGTAGGTTTATAATGAAATATTAATAAAGTGACTGCACTGAAAAGCAACAGAAGGGAAATGCTCTTTGGTGTGCCCCAGCCAAGCTGAGAACACTGCAATCACAGCATATGTTTTCTCTCTTCTTAAGGACTGCAGATTATTACAGGCAGGCTTTATTGTGGTCTATAATTTTGGTTTTCTACCTCTGACTATGCCAAACAGCACTTTTTGTTTTGTTCAAGCAGCAATCAAGAATGGTATTTTATCAAGCCACAGCGCTGTGACCTTTGGATTTAAAGAGAATATTCCAGCTACTTGGAGCCAACACATATATTAAATTCTAAGGTTGGAGGAAGGGTGAAAAACAGAGGACATGTTTTTTAAGATGTCTTGCAACCCTGAAGCTCAGTTCTTCATTTCTCTTCCAGATTTATCGATTTTGGTGCATGACTACAGATTTTACAAGGATGTTACACAAAGGGCATTCCATTTATTTTGGTCAGCAGCCAGACAGTTAAATTTCTAAACAGCTGTCTGGGACTGGATGAACACATGGACTCAAGATGTCTTAAAATATAAAAAAACCCAAAGACTTGAATGCTGTTGCTTCCAGTATAGGTGTGGTATAAATAAACAATTAAAATATTCTTCTTTTTGTGTACATGGGGAAGAAAGAGAAAGTTTCTGAAAGAGAGTATTAAGTCCTACCTTCAGGACAATTAAATGCATCAGGTTACTAATTACTTTCCTTCCTGGAGAACACTTAACAAGGCTGAGAACTTTCATACAAAATGTTTAATCAGTTTTTTATAATAAACAACAATAAAACCTCAACATTGTAAAACAAATCATTTATTTGTTTTACAATACACGTATTGCAACCCTTCTGCTTTTTTCAACCTATTTCTTTATAGCAATGAAAGACAAAAGTGTCATCCATATTTCTTTGTCTCTCAAAATACAGTGTATTAATTTAACTGCATTAGGTAGATATTAATTAAGGTATATGGAATTCTGGTTTTTGTTGTTGTCTTCCTTGCAAGTAATATGTTTGGGAAGTATTACTTGCATCAGTGCGTAGCCTCCTGTTGTTCATACCCCGACAGCTTTAAAGGTGAATGAAGCACTGGAAATTATCAAGCTATCAGAAAACAATGAGAAATTGAAAAAGAATAGAGATCACTGCACACTTTTTACACTGAATAAATACCTGAATATGTGGTCCACAATAAGAAGAGCTTGGGATGGGCCTTGGCCCAGGCTGAGAGAGTTACTGAACAAGGTTTTTGGTGACAGGATAGAAATATACAATTGGTATCTCTCTAACTTCTGCCATCTCTGTTGTGCCAGCGCAATAATTTAATTTTTTTTGAGCAGGAGGCAAGGAGGGGGTAGATTGGAGTTTATTTCAGTCAGATTAGTCTCCCATTCCCTCTCCCTGTGCACAAGCAGAAGTATTTGCCACAGAATAATCAAAGGGATAATGCAGGGAAGAATACATGGCTAGAAAAGAGAGATTGCTTACACAGAACTCCAGGAACCACAAAACCAATCAGGTCAGTACAGGCTTTACAGAATCCAGCACCAATACTTCTAATTTGGACTAGAGAAGGAGCAGTGCTACAATTAAAACCCAACAAACCCCAAACTTTGAACTAAATCTAATCTGAGCATGGCTGAGTGCACATCTCTGTGGAGCTTGACTCTATTACAATCAGATGCTTCCGAGGAATAAACTGAAGCTTTCTTCTTTATAAACACAGAAGCAAAATGCTTCTGGTTCTTGCTGTAGAGAATACAGGGAGAGGCACCTCCCAAAGGCTGGTTTTAAGGACATGAGGCTTGAATCTCTGCTTGTAGCTGCTTATTAAAAGGTACATATTAAACAAGTTACATTCCATAGCTACTCACAGAATTCACCAGGCTTTATGACTGGTTCTAAATTACATACAATGTTCAAACCAAACCAGACTATGAATTCATGATGAGGAAAAAATGCCCAGAGGAACATTTATCATCCTTTTTTTCCCCCAAAGCAATTCAGTGATTTAAGCACTGCTCAAGACTGAGGGGCATAGGCCTATAATGAGAGAGAAGAAGAAGATAACCCAGTCAAGGTCATACAGATTCTTGCAAGTATAGTGAAGTTTAGGCAGTTTTCTGATCCTTTCTGGTTTAAACATGTTTTTGAAGTATTCCTGTGTGGGATGCAAAACCTGCTGTGTATCCCTGTGCTGGCTGTTGGGACAAGTCACCAAGGAAAGGCTTCCCTTAGTGCCAGTTGTGGAAGGGGTTTGGGGAAATGTGATTATTAATGAGCATTTATAGGGTCTCTCTGTAGATTCTCTCCTAATGAGATCAGATTTTCAGATGTGAGGTGAGCTTTAGCCCGTATTCTTATCTGATTTGAGTTTAAGACTGAGATCTGCGCACGTGAAACTTAAATGCTGGGAAATTAAAATACAGCTGCCTGTATTGTAATCACAGAACTGTACAGAGAAATGTTTTCATTAATTCCTGATCTGCCTGTTTTGACAGCAGCTTAGTTGTCTGATAACAGCAACGAGACAAATTAAACCCTGCTGCAGGCAGTACACAGACCACATTACTCAAAAAGAGAAATTAAAAACTGTTGAACATCTGTTATTACTGTGCATTTAATCTGTAGAACAACTTCATTATTTTACTTCACATATTTAAGTTTATAATTGAGGAAAAAGAGAGCATCTTTGTAGTTTGAACATTGTTTTTTGCGGTAAAAAAATCCTGTTATTTATTCTCCTCTTTACCATTGATTCCAGAGTGACCTTCTACAAATAAGTTAGTCTGTTTGTACTTTAGCTATCCCATCACCAAAATGGGAATACTCTTACTGCTCTCTTCATGAGGTGCTGGGAATATTAATTAGTTTCAAATTTGCCCCATTGGGAAATGGCAGAAACTACTTCCCAGTACAGAAAATACGTAGTCCCATTTTGTAGCTGAGAATTATTGTGGAATTGAATCCACCCATGGGTACCAATAAGAAAATGAGACTATTTTTTAAAACAAAAGAGTTTCCAGAGATGTAAAGAACACAAATAAGACATAAATATGAAAGGGAGAAAACAGAAAGGTAAAATTTAGAATTTTGTGTGCAGCTGTAACATGAAGGGAAGCCTTCGGTCCTGATGGATGATACAAATCAAATGTACATCTTCTGACTTAATTTTGTTAGAATTGGCTTGATGTGATTAAACCCAGCTATATTTCAGCTGTTTTACATGGTATAGATGTGCCAGCAAAGCACTGTAAATGCCAATAAATGGAAATCTGGACTGCAAGGTGGGAAACGCTGATGACATGCAGAAATAAAGACCATGACATAATCAGAATTAGAGGAAGCAGGTTTAAATAATAATCCATCCAGTAAAATGTGCAGGAACAATACACATAATTTTACATATCATATAAAGAAAGGAAAGCTATAAACAATATTGCAAAATAGCAGATACAGATATTCATTGACAGAACTACTCTATACAGATTTCCTATGAGTTTGCATTAATAGCTATGTGCCCTCTTTCCCAAAATACTGTGGAATATAATCTAGGATTTCCTAAAGACCATCAGCTGGAGAGCACAGGAGCACATCTGATAACGCTTTTGGAACAAACCATGGTCTGTAATGGATGGGCCAAGCACTGTGATGAGTCTCCAGTGTTTGTAGGTTTTAATGCTGCTTTCAGAAGGAGCAGGATACCTACAATGAGCTCCTTGCTTGCCACGAATTAACCACCCTCACCCAGCCTTCCCTATCTGTCAAGATGTAGACATGAATCAAACTCTGGAGGTGTAATAAAGAGCTGGTAACTCTTTCTTCCTTCCTCCCCCCGCCCCCAAGCTCCCCTTTCTTTTTTTGAGATCCTCAGAACTTCAGTTAAAGAAGTTCTGTATGAACAGATCATGTGGCAGTAAATGATGGTATGCCACAAAGTGCTCCTTTATTCACCATCTCAGCCGCTCGCAAGCAGACCTAAATTACATCCTCTGCCTCAGAAACACCCGGACACCCTCTGTTCCTGCCTCCTCACTGAATGAAATGTAATAAAATAAAATTAAATGCTTCCTGAACAGTGAAAAAAGAGCAGATTTAAGCATTTATACTGTACCTATAAGCACATTTACCATCTGAAGTACATTATAATTTCCACCATATCTCCCTAAATCTCTCTGCTCTCTGTGAAGTTGTTTTGCCACCTCAAGTTGAAGTGATCGTCCCTTTTCAACAGCCACACTCGCTATTTTCCTTTTTATGAGATTTTAATGAGTCTGGCAATTATTTGTCCATTCACAAGAGTGATAGCTGATCTGAAGCAAAATAGGAGGGAAAAGACCAGCTATTTCAGGAAGATTTAAAAGCTTTTTCAGCTTCATGCCTGATGTATTAGCTGATAAATAACCAAAACCTGCTACAGCAAGAAGGCAGAGGTGCAGAAAAGCATTTTTTGTGCAAGATGCTGCCTTTGTGAAAAGGACACCCTTTTCTAGGATCTGGGACAATTAATCTGACACAAATCCCCTTCTAGCAAATGATGGAGATTCCAAGCATAGCCACTTTTTCTACCCACTGGAAAGGTGACCTTAGAAAAACAATGTTTATGCAGTTAAATAATTTATCTCTCTGTTTTATTTCTCATTTTAGTTCTTTAGGAATTATAAATTGCAACCCTCTAGTGACTGACTTCTACTCTTGAGCTTATGTTATACTATTTTCACAACAAACTTTGTGTCTTCTTCACCAGTTCTTGTGTCCAGGAATGTTTTAGGCTGACCTCCAGCTGTGACTAAACTTCAGAAATATTTAACTAGGCAATAAACCTTTTCCTTTACTTCTTAAAAGTAGTTCACTACTATGAAAATGCTATTTTTTATTCCCAGTTTTTCTGCTTTTCCTCACAGCTTTTAGAGTAAATATTCATGGAATTATGGAATGGTTTGGGTTTGAAGGGACTTAAAAATTATTCAGTCCCACCCCCTGCCATGGGCAGGGACACCTTCCACTGTCCCAGGTTGCTCCAAGGCCCATCCAACCTTGCCCTGGACACTGCCAGAGATCCAGGGGCAGCCACAGCTACTCTGGGCACCCTGTGCCAGGACCTCCCCACCCTCACAAGGAAGGATTTCTTCTTAATATCCTGTCTGAACTTAATATGCCATCTAAATATCACTATTTCAATTTAAATATTATGAAAACTTCTCTGACCATCCATTAAATAAGTGAAGATGAGTAAAGAAATACCAGCTAACTGATACTGTGGGCTAAATTTAAAATATTAGAGTCAGTTCATCCTTTCTATAGAAACTTATGGTAAAAACATCTAATAGAAAATTTAAGAAATTGGTGATGACAATAATTTCACCACAGGGAGACAAAGAGAAAACAATAACATTTCAATATAAATTCTTTTGAATGTAGACTCCAGGCAGATATTACTGTCCAGTGGTTGCCACATCAAAGCTATAGAATCAGCTTTGCTTAAATATAATTTCTTTGCAGATTTAGGAAACTGCTTCTTGCCTTCCTACAATGGAAGCATTTTATTCTCATCTTCCTTTTTGGAGGCATTTTCTGTGTGTTTGTCCAAGTTCTTTGTAGTTCTGATTAACTATAGTCACCTATTTCATGTCACAGCACACAATAAGATATTCCTCCCTCAGACTTTCTGCGCACCCTCCTCTGAATCTAATCAGTTTTAACATAATTAACTCCCAAAGAGATTTAGTGCAGCAGCAAGTTATATAAAGGAGCAGCTGATTGTTAAAGATGACAGACAAGCCCTGATGCATGTGCTTCCAAGCAGAGATTCTATATAAAAACCTGGTTAATTGGTTAATTACAATAAGATAGGGGTGTACCATCCAAAGCTACCCATCACTCAAAAAAGTTTTAGCTGTGGCATCAACTTCAAATTACCATGAACCCTATTTTCAACCCTGTGCAATAAATTCAGCATTGCAAATGAAACAGAAAAGGAGCATTTGGGCACTTCCAAAATATAAACAAACTATCCCAACTGAATGTTCAAAGAATAGCACTGCCTCAGAGAAAAATAATATTTTTCCCCTTTGCTGGAATCTTGCAGAATCCATCTTTAACAAGCCCTCAAACTAAGTGCACACATTCTAAGCAATATTTGGAGTTCCTCTGAGTGTTTCCAACTTGAACCCAGTTAACTGCAGTTCACCTCTTGGAAAATAGTTGCTCTTTTGCCTCAGATGTCTTTGCCATGAATCACAGGTGGATACTCACAGCCACTATTTGTTTTGAAAGCAGAGAATGTTTCTCTACTGAGCTCTATGTGAAGTAGTTCAAATATTCTCTAATATGAGCTACATGTAAGTTAATTTGCAACTGCAGGCCAGACCTAAATTACGAGGCCTTCAGAGCTGTAGGAAACCTTGTGTTCTTCAAGACTGGCCAAAGAAATCAGTTTAAACACATCAATGTGAGTTACTTGATGGTTCCCCCTCTTTTTCTCATTATATGTTACAAAGTTAAAGGCTCATTAACAAAGGTTTGTACAGTGTGGGCCTGAATGCTTGCACTTACCTTTTGTACTTAAAACCTAAAGAGGATTCCTACTGAATACTTTCAAATAAAAACATGAGGGGAGAAAAGGCTCTGCAGAGAAGACAGGAATGAAAAACAACATTACTGAAGTAATAGGTAGAAAACAACCAAACCCAGAGATCCCCAAGAATTTGCTGTTTTTTAGTCCTGAGGGCAATGAATCCCTTAGAACAATTTCACCAAGGATATACCTCATTTTGTGTTACTTGAAGTGTTAGGATCAAGATAAATTTCTGCAGGACATGCTGTAACTCATCCAGCAGTCATGGGCTGAACGCACCGTGAAGTTCACGTGGAGAGAGTTGAAATAGTTTTTTATAAAAGGTCACATTTTTTTGCCTTCTTAGTCTTAATATTTATGCTGTTTTTAAAAACTTGTCTCTAAAAGGCCTCAAGTGTCCAAAGTAAAATTTTGGAGGTAATTTGATGAAAATTCCTTGGTTCTGCTTTCTGCAGAATACACTTTCTGACAAAGCCCTTATAACCAAAAGGAAATCTGGATATGTTCTACAGTCCAGCTAACAATTTAGAAAGATTATTTGATTATTAAGAGCCTCCACAACTCAACTGCTGGGGGGCATTTGGATCACTTATAGTCATTGCTTCTTAATCAGTAAAAAGGTTGGAGGTTTTGTGGTGGTGTTTTTCTCTTTTTTTAAATTTTTATTATTTTTTTCAGCCTTATGAAGGACAAGAAGTCTAAAACCTGCAACTGCCCTAATCTTTCATAAAGTTTATTTGCATTTAAATCCCTTGCTTTTGCACTCCTGCCTACATACAGCCAAGCTTATTTACCTTTTTATATCTGTGTTTCTCATGAATTTATCATGGAGAAATCTAAGAGGAGTAAAAGTTCTGGGCCATTTGGGTTTTGTTCCCAGAAAAAAAAAAGGTAGCAATGTGTGTTGCCCGTTTCTTAGTAGCTTTTTCCTTGTGAGATGTTTGTATCTCTGTCACAGTATTCATTTTTTTTCCTTTGTCTTTCCAGAAATAAAAACAAATACACCTGGTATGGAAAAACTTGTGTATAAATGCAGGAAAAAGGGATACCCCTTGGCAGTTCATGAGGAAGGTCAGACTGAGGCTAAATAAATAGGATACCTTTCTCTCCCACTCAAATAATGAATTCCTAAGTGTTTCATGCCTTAATCAAATTAAGGAATGAATTCTGTATTAGTCCCTGAATGCCCTAATTCCAGAAAGTCTCACTTCTCCTGGGGTTCTCAGCAGTTCATCCAGCTCATGCACCACAAATCAAACCACCCTTCTCGGACGTTCTTTTCAGTGTTTCTACTCATGGCATTTGGGTTTCAAAATCTGACTGTTTCCTCAATTACCACACCAGTGTGAATCACAGCTTTTTTTTAAAAAAAGAAAGTAATCTTCCCATCCTCTTGGTTGAAGCAGGGAGGAAGAAACTTTTTGTATGTGAGCTTTATCTTGACCCAGGGGTTTCTGGTTTTTGGCATTCCTGTTGTGTCCACCTTTCCACTGAGGGGCAGGAAATGAGGGAGAGAGCAGCTGCCTCCTCAAACAGACTGACTTCAACCAAAATCTCCCTCTTGGGGATTTCAGTTCCCTTAAACCAGGCTGATTCAGGAGCAAATTTTGCACTGAGTCAAACTTTTCTCTTCCAAATGGCTGCAAAGTCACAGCTGTGCTGCTGTTTCAGGTGTATCCTGCAGTGCATGCACCTCTTATGATCCACACTCCTTGCACTTTCCTTATTCCTATTCCTTATTTATTCCTTATTCCTTAATTTATTGTGCTCAGGAAAGCAACTCAGCTCCAGTCCTGACAAGGCATAAATTCCATTACGAGTTTAGTCATATTCTCAGAACTACTTTGCAAAAATTCTGTCCCCTGTCTTTAGCCAAATGTAACCAATGTTTTTGTTTTAGAGTCATAGGTTAGTAGAATAATGGAATCATAAAATCACTAAGGTTGGAAAAGACCTCTAAGATCATTGAGTCCAACCTATTCTGAGAAACAGGAGACTATAATTAAACAATAAAGTTGTACTAAACGGCATCCCTGAAATTATTCATTTAGACTCTTTTTCCCCCCTGAATTTATAATGTTCTTTGAATACCTAAATACAGAGAATGCTGCATAAAATGATTTTATTTATTTTTAACTGGATATTCAAAATCGACATGTGCAGCTAAAAAAGGATATAAATATTAGCAATACAAGAGAAGTCATACATATGAAGGGAAAAAACAGAGTTTAAGAAAATGTTTTCCTTTCAAAAATTTGCTCAGTTTCCTCCTTTGATTGTGTTGCATACACAGACATCCTGCCCTCCACTTTTTGGTTTGATGCATTCTAAACCTCGAGGTCCTGAGAGCCTGAAAACTAGAAAACCAAGTGATTTACTGACATGATTTCAGTGTTCTTAGGTAATTTCATTGTGTTCCTGGCTTTTCTCTGGCTTTTCTGCGTAGATGTGCAGAGTTCAAATCTGTGACAAGCCCCATTTAATAACTTGCATCTGTCTGCCTTTGCTAGCCTAGAAAATGATTACTCCAGTTTGGCTAATGACCTCGGTGTTCTAAAGCACTCAAAACATCCTCAGTATTTTGTTTATCACAGTAAAGAGCAGCAATACACTGAGCATGGTGCGTTGTTTTGAATTCTGGAGTCAACATTTCTGTCATGATCTATGTGAGGGCTGGCCACTTGCAAAAAATTGCTTAGAAAGCTGCAAGTCTCATACTGGAGTCCAGCTAAATTAACCTCCTTGGTCAAACCCTCACCTTTCATTAATCATTAGCTCTATTAGCAGATTAAACTCTTAAAATGAGCAACATGGGGAAAAGAATGACATTTGGAGAAAGCAGGGGAAGATAGGAAGCATTGGCATCACATGTTTAATCATGGAGGATTTGGGGGAAAATATGGCAAGGAGATCACAGGCTGCCCAATTGCAGGAAACTGAGAGATGCAAGGGGACCTTTCACTGTGATTAGAACAAATGGGACTCATCCATCACTGCACTTCCCTCCAAATTCAAGGATTTACACGTGCAGAGCTGAAATTACTTGTGGGTATCTCAGGTCCATTATCCTACTAAGATATAAAAATGTGTTTTCCTGACTTGTTAATAGCCGTGGCTTTGCTGTCTGTCTTGCTGGTCTGATAGAAAAAGTCCTGAGATCCAGGCAAAGCTTCCAGAGGAACCCCTACCTGGAAGTATAGCTGTTCTTCCCTCAGTTCATCTTATTGCACTCTCAGGCTTTTTGGAGCATGTTTGTTTTATTTCTCTGCTTTGCCTCCTAAATCAACAGCCTGGAAGCAGACGCTGTTTTCTTTTTATGACATCTTGTGTTTTCCACGTTTCAGAGACGGGCAAACAGCTCAGGGCTGGAGAGTGCTGACACACAGCAATTGCTCAATAGGGACATGTTTGATGTGGGGGGAATCAGCTTTTTAAGGAGGTGGGAGGAAGACAGTGCAAATACCACTCGTGCTCGGTGGGATTTCTGGTGGTTGGACACCTATTGGCCTCTGCTGACACCATCAAAGCTGCTGAGACCCAGCAGTCACCTCCCAGAGAAACTCAGGCAGCTCCTGCCTCCTTTCACAACAATCTCCTGAGGTGGGGCTGAGCTCAGGAGAAATTACTTAAGGAAATGCTGGCCAGCTCAGGGGAAATGTCAGCCTCCTTATGCACATCAAACAACCTTGGTGACTCTGGAGGGGCTTTTTTTTTTTTTGTGGGAAGATGCTGAGATTCCTACAGAATTAAAGCTGAAGGACATAAACCTTATATACCCACGTAAGTCAGCCTGGCTGTTTCTCATGTGAGGATTCTCAAGAGTAAATATTTGCCAAATATTCCTGGGTTTGATGAGCTCTGTTAAGTCCAAACTCCTTTGGCTTCAACCGCCACAAGCAGGCCCTGCTCTGTTGTTACCATTGGTAAAAATTGTAGCTGCAGATAAGACACAAAAATGATGGTGGGAAAGTAGAAATTTAAAATTCTAATGAATTTTAGGAAGAAAAGACAAACCCTGACATGCAGTAATCAAACACAGGTCAGAGTTGAGTAATGCAGGACACTTTTGCAGATAGTGTCAGATACAGGCTTTCAAAAGTACATTCATTTGATTTTCCCTGTCTGACAGAGCACTTTTGCCCTCCTCCCTCTATCAGCTGAGGAACCAGCACAATGAGGGAAACTTAAAATCTGCTGTAAGCTGAAACACATCAGCAGCTGAAGTGACACTGAAATGGTTGCAAACATGGCCTCACATCTTTTGCAGATATAGTTTTAAATGATAATTTGTTCTGCCAGCTCCATTTACGAAAGGAATAGGATAAACCAGGTGAGGGACTGTGATTTAATGCATTATCCTTACAGCATACTTTGGGAGAGATGAATGAAACCAGACTCCTTATCACTAATACTACTACACTGAACAAAGATCAGAATAAAAATCAGTGACATATGTGTAAGTCAAATAAAAATCAACTATAAATGCAGGTCAAATTGATTTACATCATGGAAGGCTTATCAGTGATGTAAACTTATCTTGAAACATCTCTTCTATTGGAACTTCAAAAACTATCTCTTCTTTTTCTTGCTGTGAAAACTGTAGGATTCCCTGATGTTTAACTTGGCCTGAGTGTTCACACCAGGCTGTTGAAGCAAACTCTTAAAATATTTGGAGTGGATTGTAAAAATAGGAATTAAAATTGTTCTTGGTAGGCCTCAGCTTCCTCCTGCACACTTCCTTTGCTCCTCTGGCATTGGCAGACCTGGAAGTTGTTAGCAGCACTGAGAGATCTTCTGTGTTTAGAAGAGGATCCATTGTTTGCATGCGGGGTGAGGCCAGTCTGCAAAAGTGCTCATTAAATGGGAAAGGAAACCTTCACCTGCCAGGTGAAGATAAAAGGATGGTGTTCGATTGCTTTTATTTTCAGTTAGTTTTTAGTTGCTTACCTCAGAAATGCACATTTTCCATTTATGATATGTAAAGTATGGCTGTCAAATGTACCTGTTGTGTGTTCTGACTGCTGCAGGAATGGCCGAGCACTGGATGAGCTTCCCACAGGAAAGCCCAGAGCCATGGGGCAGGAAACCCTGGGGACTTGAGATGCAGCATTTCACTTCTGAAGGAGTGAAATCATCACAGAATCATAGAATCGTGGTTTGGGCTGGAAAGGGCCCTAAAGCCCATCCCATCCCACCCCCTGCCACGGGCAAGGACACCTTCCACTGTCCCAGGGTGCTCCAAGCCTCGTCCAGCCCGGCCTTGGACACTGCCAGGGATCCAGGGGCAGCCACAGCTTCTCTGGGCACCCTGTGCCAGGGCCTCCCCACCCTCACAGCCTCCTCAGCCTTGACTTTGCCACTTAAAACCCAAGAGGTGATGTGTCAGCTGAAGAAAGACAACAAATACTGGGGGTTGCTCCTTCCATCTTTCATTCCTCCACGTGGGTTAAGCAGTGTCTGGCCTCCTGCCTTCAAAGACATCAAAATATCCCTAATGTATCTTTTAAAAGGTTTCAGGATCAAAGACAAGTCAAATCCAATGTGGTTTAGTGCTTGTGAAACTCTGGAACAACTTTAGGGTTCACAAAGCTTGTTTAAACTTGCAAAATATTTTCCCTTTAATTAAACCCCATATTTCCCAGCCAGGGTGATTCGGTTTTGTTTTCAGCTGAAGTGAGTGAGTGCTGTGTGTCCGCATAATCTAAAACACACACAACAGAATGGGAACAGAAAACTGGATGCTAAAAGTCCTCAGACATAAAACAGCAAATTGCTCATTACCAGACAAAGTGAAATAGCAACTAAAAAGGCAGAACAAGACTACTCTTGCAACAAAATCACGGAGCAGAAGTGTGATGTCATTAACTTGCTTTAATAGGCAGAGTTGCCATTTAGAGCGCTGATGTTCAACCAGAGGAAGTTGTCATAGAATTTTATAGATCCATATAAGTTCACATTTGCTGAAAGCTTCCCCTGAAAGACTGGGTCAATTTCTGGAATTTTTATTTTCAGGAGGAGGCGATTGAAGAGATTTCAGAGGAGGGGAAAAAAAAAATCAAATTGAGGGATCAACTCCCAAAGTTAAACACGTAATGGCACACTTCACTTACACTGAACTGAACTGCAGCCATGTGATGAATTAAGAAAACGGGAAAACCTACTCAGAATATTCCTACCCGGAGACATGAGTAGTTGTGGCATCCTGTCCTGTGGTGCACTCCAAGAGCTGAAACAGCAGCTGCTCGATGATATCCCAGCTGCACTTGAATATTCCCACTTAGAGCATCATTCCATGGACCTCACACTTGACTCTGCTGACTTGACTGCCCTCCCTTTTTAGGAAGAACTGAAATAGAATGTGACAGGCTCTAATACCATTCAAGGCTAACTCTAGAGACAGAAAAGATATTCTGGAGATGACAACTAAACTGCTTTTGACAAGTGAGGAAAATCCACCTGCAGTGACAGATTACTCACTTTAAAATCTCAGCTTAAGAGAGGTGAAAAATGCAAAGAAGTGTCCACTCACAAAAGTGTGAATGGGAGAAACAACTGGGAAAGATTAGGGAGCATCCTATTCCTTTATATTGATACTGAAAAAATATTCCAAATCTGGTTAAATAGATTTGTATTCTTCAATGGGCTTCAGATAGGAGAAAGACAAAAATCTTGGCTATTCTAAATTTGCTGCTACACATTTAAACTGAAGCTGACCTTAAACCAGAGAAGCAAATAGAACCAGACAAAAATCAGCCTTTCTGAGTGAAGATTTACCTTGGACGCTGCCCTGGGAAGTGTCATCGAGAGTTTCCTGTTGGGTACTTTGGAGTTTTTAAAGCTTTTTGTTGGTTCACCAGACCCCTGCCAGCTTTTAGCATTTCTTGCAGACCACACTGTATTCTTGCCCTTGCTCCGAAAACTGTGATTCTTTGCTTTCTCATGGCTTTCAGGGTAGGGTTTATCCTTAAAGGTATGCAAACTCCATCTGGACTGATGTTTGGAAACCTTTGCTTTGCTTCACCAGTGTCTGTGGGAATTCTCAAAGTTGCTCCTTTCTAAACTAAAGGAGTGACCATAGAGTAAAGTGATAATATATCTACTACTGGACTAGAGCAGTCTTTCCTCACCATCCTTCTGCCTATTGCCAAACCACTGAGCTGTTCCCGTTTATTTTAAAAACTTATTTAGAAATCTGAATCTGGATGAGGATAGGAAAGTAAAGTCAACATGAGGTAAGGAAACAGCATTTCAGTTACTTAGCTTGCACTAGATTCACCCTTATTTGTTATTGCTAAATTAACTCAGGGCTGGAAAGAAGAGGAAAGCTATAATCAGTTGCTTTTAACTCAGGCTTAAAAATTGTGGCCAAAGTTTTTTAGTGTTCTGGATTCCTCTGCCTAATTGCAATCCCACAGTGGCAACTGCACTTAGAGAAATCCAAAGAAGTTGTTTATAGGGGAAAATCTTCCTTCCATGGCAGTGAAAATTAAATCTTGAGAAAGCTGGTTTTGAAATTTTTGTTTGGTTGGGGTTTTCGTTGTTGTTTTTGGTTACTTTTTTGGCTGGTTGGTTGTGGGGTTTTTTGTTTTGTTTTGGGTTCCTACTGTAGCATATCTCATCTCTGAAGGCTCAGCTTCACTCTGCAGAGTTGTTATTTATGGGCAGTGCATAACATTTTATCCCTTCTGAAAAGCTGACTTGGATTTGTCCAAATGCCCAGTAAATGCTGTTCCCTAAATGTTTGTGTTTCTTGTGACAGCAAAGGCCACAGACCCAGTATAGAGAACATGCATCTACAACATTTTCCTTTGACCTGCCATTCCAGTGGAGTTATTAAGTGGCAGAACTTGCTGGACACAGCATAATTAGTAATCTTGCTCATATATTTTGCTTCACCTTGCTGCTAAGAAAGTTAACAGTGCAAAACCGATTCCTTTTTTTTTTTTAAGGAGAGTCCCAAGTTTCTCATCAGCTGCACTGGTCAAGGATAATGTGGTAGCTCCACAATCGTTCTCCTACTGGGATCCGATGCTGGCTGGATGCCCAAGTGCTTCTCTCTGGTTGTTTAACCATTCCCTTACAAAGCTTGAGGCCTGATGGCTTCAGGTCCCATTCAGGTACAGAGGTGGAGGCAACACAAAGTGTTTTCCTGCCACACCCTGCCTTGCCAAAGCCTCAAACAGGATCCTATTCTTTTCTCTCACTAGGAGTGTTCATCTGCTCCAATTTAGCCCTGATCTTGCAGCGTGAGGAGCAGTGGGTGGAGGTTCAGTTGTGCCTCTCTGCTGGCTGGTACTTTTAGGAGAGGCTGATCAGGTGCTCTTACATCTAAAAAGTGAATAGAAGCAGAGGGTCATTGTGAAGGTGCCTGGAATTTTGGAAGCCATTTTTTCAGGCACAAGAATTCTTCACCTTCCCTTCCCTAGCACAGCCTAAGAGGGAAGTCCAAGGTGTAAGTGGAAGTCCAAGGTGCTACTCAAAGCCCAAACTTAAACTCAAACCAAAAATTTGAATGAAAACTCAGCAGCCTCACAAAACCAGATTGCCACGAAACACTTTTTAATGACTTTCTTGATGCTCTTGCTTACAGGTGAGCAACAAGACCCCCATGTCACAGGATAAAGAGGACATATTCTCCTGAAAAAAGGCATTTTAGGGGCCGTGTTTGCACACACAGTTAAGGATGGATGCAATCCTGATATGAAATAGTTCTTCCAGGGAGCTGCTGGGTTCCTCTCTTTCCCTCTGGTAAATGTGCAGCCTTAAGTGGAAGATTCCTTGCATGTCAGAATAACTGCTTGCAAATTTAGTTGAAAATGTAGCTTTAAATCCATAGATGCAAAAAACACAAAGACTGTGTTCATGTCAAGAATCTGCTGAATCCTGTGTTATCCATCTGCCCATGTGTAATTTAATCTGGCACCATTTCCAGTGATGTCATGCCTGGAACGTCCAGCCCTGTGGAGAGAGGCTCCCTGGGATGGAGCTGCTGCATGAGGTGGAGAGATTAGCAGATGTGGTAATTCACTCCTGGCATGGTGTTCATATCGAGTTGCATATTTGAGTAAAGGCAGTTTCTGTTCTTTAATCCATGTAGTTTTGGAGCAGGCACGTGTTCAAAAGACAGGCAGGTGAGCCAGGCAGCTCCACAGCCAGTTCTTCTGGCTGAATATTGCAATTTTAAGGAGAAGTGTTCCATGATGTCATTCTGTTTCGTGTCATTTCTAGGCAACTGGCTTTGCAACTGCGGGATAAGGAGTGTCTGGCAAAATCTGTTCCATGTAGATAAAGTTCTGCTGCATGAGGAGTCTTCACCCAGCCCAGCTGAGAAAAACTGGCGTCAGTTTTAGCCCTGTCTGTAGCTAAGGAGATTCAGCCACCATTTGAGTGGTGATTTATTAGTTTCTCTAGAATCTGTCCAGCAAAATTTCAAACATACCAGCATTTTGCTGAGAAATCACAATATAAGAACACGAGATGTTCCAACATTGCTGTCCAGAAAAACCTGGTGATCACAAAGTTGTACCCAGCACTGAGAAAACTATTCTTCAATTTTGAAAAATGGACCAAAATATGGCAGTCAGCATTTCTTAGAAAAATTAATGTGAATTTTTATAGTATCATAGTCAAATATATCATGTGCCATCATTCAAGTCCTGCTGTCATAATGGAGACCATGTGGAGATACGGAAGAATTAAATGCTTGAAGATTAAAACAAAATTCAAGAAGAGTTTGGTGTAAGATTTAATTTAGGCAACATTAAAGGAATTCCTGACAAGAGTTTTTTTAAAATTCAAGCCACTAACAGTAAACATCATAAAAAATATAATATGCTGTTACATAGTAATTTTTAAGACTTCCCAAAAGTTCTCCCTCCAGGTAGACACGACAAGTGGAAATTATTTCAGGGCAGCAGTGAGGGGCTTTAGAAATTCAGGTTTTTTTCTTTTTAATGTAGCATGGTTGAAGATACAGAGTGCTGCTTTAAGCAAGAAAAGAGCAAAAAGGATAAAACTAGCAAATGCTTTTGGCTGAGAATTGTTCTGGAATGCTAACTTAGATAAGAGACGTGACAAACATGCCCTTGATATTTATAATTTTCGTCTTTTATGTGGCAGCTTTTGACTTTGTGACATTTGAATCTGTCACTGTGAAATGGATTCAGATGTTGCAAAAAAGCACCAGATTTTCCAGAATGTAAAATTAATTGTCTCTAGCACAGAAAGCTGTTATTTTTGTTGCACAAAATAAATCAAAATCAGTGTTAGACTAATAATAAATAAAGCTACAGTCGTAAACAATCTGTTCCCTTTGTTAGGTTTTATGTCATGTTTTGCATGAGAAGTTCAAACAACAACAAAAAGTTCTGAAAGTTCCTCTCATGAAAATGACTTTACTCAACAGTGAAAAAAATCCACTGGAATGAATCTAGAGTGATCTCCTGCACTGAAGCCTAATTCCTCAAAAAACGGCAAAATACTCCAATAAGACCTCCAAATATATTTGAGGCTTGTAAAAATCTTACACAGAACAAAAAAGTCTTTCACTTTTTTCCACTGGAGGACTGACATTCTGTCTCATAAGCAAAGAAATTCCATAAAAACAGGGTTGGTTCAGAGAAGTCGGTTCAGAGATTGTAAAAGTTCATAAAAGTTCATAAAGTGAAGTCCCTGAAGAGCAAATGGGTTAATGATGCAAGCAATGAGACTGTAAGAAAGGAGAATTTGTGTTTGGTTCAGAGCTGCTTGATGAGATCTGGAACTCCGTGCCCTTGCAGTCCAGCAAAGTTCTGATTAAAAGGAGACTCTTTAATTACTAGGTGTTAAAAATTAGGAACTCTAGGATTCAGTCATCAGACAGCATCAAGAATGTCCTATCTTCAGGCTCCTGCTGCCAGCCTCATGTCACCTACTGGTAGGACCTTCCTTTGGTAGGACCTTCCAACAAGAGCGAGGTCTGACATTAGAAGCAAACCCAGCCCTTTCCCACTTAGGAACTTCTTCACATTCCTGCTCTTTCAGTGATGCAGATGTGCAAGATTTAGAAATCCCTTTTCCAGACTGAAGGAACCTCTGCCTCCTCTCAGTTTCTCCACCCAGCACCAGACTGACAGATCACATCAATTGCATGAACAGCCCTGCAAGTTTAATTTCGAAGATCCTCAGCACATATCAATCTCTAATTTGAAGGGCACTCTTACAGGATTCTTTCAGTTTTTTGCATACCCTGAGCCAGTCATACCCATGTACCTGTAATTTCATCCGTGACAGGCCTAACTAAGAGTTTCTCTTGAGATTCTGAGGTACATTAGCTTAGAAATGGTGTCACCAACACAAATAGGCGGCTTTGGTTTGCCTACAAAACCCTGTGTGTGCTGAACTTGCAGAGCTATTTCTCTTAGGATCGTACTCAAACTGAATTCTTTTGACTTTTACATCATCAGAGGTGACTTTCCAATTCCCACTTCCAAGTTTCCAGAGGTGGCACCAGAAGCACTTAGGCTAATCCTCGTGTTTGCAGGCCAATTCAGCATCTTGACACAAGCACTTCTGTCTGTCTGCTGAGACTCCTTTCAAATCCTTCTGGATGTGACACTGGCGATGTGGTTTAGGGGTGAGGTGATTGTGGTGGTGCTGAGGTGAGGGTTGGACCAGATAATCTGGAAGGTCCCTCTGAGCTGCACCTCTGTGTACAGTTTGCCACCCCTGATTGCAGGTATTGCAGGACAAATAAAGTCTTGACACACTGGTGGGGCTGGGAGGATTCAGTAGACAAAAATAATTACAGTGATAAAAAAATTATTAGACTACACTGGCCTAAATCCCACCTTCCTGCTTCCACGCTTTCCCCCCCATTTTCTTTTTGTACAAACTCATTAGAAGAGGATTAATTTTATATAGATTTAGTGGTGGCTGAAGGTGCAGTGGAGGTAACTGTCTATAAGGAAAAAAGAAAAGCAAAGCTGAAGGGGAAAACTGATTGCATTTCAAGCAGAGCACCTTTGCTTCCAGCGAGATCTCTGCTGTTTCTCAAAGTTTTGGAAAGGTTTTCTGATGACAGCATGGATTGTTTTTCCTGTTGCACTTTCCTTCAGTCTGTCTACAAGCAGTTGTTGAAGCGGATTTAAATGTGCAAATGGTATTTTGAATAGAGTCTGGAAACTGTAACACATCAGAAACGACAAAGAGAAAATTCTTTAAACTGGGAAGGAATGCAAAACAGGACAAGCAACTGTGCCAGCCGTGAGAAGAACTGAAAAGCTCCTTCTGGTGTTTGCTGTAGCAAAAATTTTGTTCTTCCTAGAACGTCAGGAGGTATTTATGCACAGTAGGAACTGAATATCCAACAGGAATATGAGACATGAATGTTTATTCATTGACCATGGCACACATGCAGAAACTTTGTGTCTAAGGTCCACTGTAATTACTGGAGGTCAGGATTATTTCTCTTTTCCCATCTGGATTGATAACAAGACTGCCATCTCCTAGGTACAGACCTAATAGCTTTGTGGAAGACAAAAAAATCAAATTTTTGTGCCTTTCCACTGAGAAAGGAAATGAGTAATCCTCCTCCAAGTTCATTAAGACTTCTAAGGAGACACTATCATGCAGGCTTTGTGCTACATTTTTTTAAACTATTAAACTATCACAAGCCTCAGACAATTAGGCTGAGAATTAATTTCTCAGAGACAGCAGGGAACTCTGAGACTGGCACCTCTGTCTGCTTTAGTGAGAAGAGAAAAAGCTGAAAGTATCATCAAAGCAGCCTTCATGGGGCTCTGAGGTTTCTGTGTCTGAGGTCCAGCTAACTACTGACATTGCCCAATTTCCTCATGGAGGTATTTAACATCATGTACTGAAAATCAGAGCCTGTGAACAACAAAGGTTTGGAGAGACAACACTCAGTGTGCAAGGTCTGCCTGGAGAAATAAAATTCCAGCCAGAACCTCGCTCCCTGGATCCTCACAAAGAGAATCCAGAGGGGAGAAAGTGAGGAGCTGTGTGATGAAAATGAAAACCATCAGCATATTCAGAAGGAAACAAAGGCATAACCAGTTCCCTCAGCAGCCCTGTCCTCACTGCAGATACGGTGTTAGCAAATTCCCCCCAGCTACAAAAAGCAATTATATTGTTTCAGCGTAGTTGTTCTTCCTTGCTGCTGTACATTGCTGGTAAAGCAACCATTACATAACAATTAGCTAATGTTGATAACATTTACCATAAACAACTGCACCAAGGACTCAGCTTAGACAGAGAGGCTGTGAAATGCTGTCCACTGATGGTTCTGACTCCTCCAAAAGTTGCCCTGGAAATGCACACAGAGCCCAACACGCTCTTTTTGATAACTGCTACCAGAGTGTTCTTTATGTCCTTTCACACCTTTGCCTACACAGCAAATGCATCCCCATCCCTCAAACCCAAGAAAAATAGCTGAACATCGTTTTTGATCAGTCCTGTATTTCCTCAGAGGCCTGAAAATTCTTCTGCTCTGTCCTTAGACGTGTTTCTGAATCGTTGTCCTTTTACGAGCTTCAGCTATATCCATCTTTGTTAATTTGACAAAGATGTAAGGCAAGAACTGTCCCTGTAAAAGGGGAACCACAGTAAAGTGACCCACTCACTCCTAAATATCTTAAAATCTTTGGCCCACATACTTATGAAACAGCTGAATAGGAGCAACCAAAAAAAGTTTCCAGGAGGCTGTCTCAAGTCAGTTATATCACAGATCTGTTTCAAGGGCTCCCTCTCCCACTTGCAATTCATCAAGAAAGCTGGAAGCTTGGCAAAGAGCTTGGGCTGGAATTGCAGGTACCAACCATACCCCTCAACAAATCTCCCTTCCATTTAAAGGAGAGAATGCATGAAAAGCACTTTGCTCCCACTGTTACTTAGGAAAGAGAAAAACCCATTCAACCAAGACCCCAGAAAACCCCAAACCAAACCACAAGATTAATTAGAGACATATCCCTGCTATTCTAGAAGGACTTCACTCAGAAGTTCATGAAGTACACCCGTGACGTGTTTATGATGGCTGTGACGTGCTGCTCGTGAGCTGTGTATATAAGTAAATAAATATCTATTGGGAAGACACTCCTCCCTGTGAGGGCGGGGAGGCCCTGGCACAGGTTGTCCAGAGAAGCTGTGGCTGCCCCATCCCTGGAAGTGTCCAAGGCCAGGTTGGTTATAAGAGATTTTAAAGCACAGAAGAAATAAAATGCTCCTTATGACAGTCATATAGGAGCAGAACGTGCCAGGCCTGAGACTGCACATCTCACATTGTTGACATGGCCGAGGTGGAGGCAAAAAGTTTTCAAAAATCAACAGAGAACAATCCAAATTCAATAATAAAATACTGGAAAATGAAGGAACTTGATTATATAGCTTAAAATGAATTCCAAATTATGCCATCTATTAAAAAAATCTATGTTTTAAGACTTCAATGTTAACAGTTTTATTTTCCAAATAGTTATTAATAAAACTAATTTTACTCCAACATCAAATGAAATACCCTAGAGTTCTTTTCTTCAGCACTCCAGATATTAATTCCGTTCTGCTCCTTAGCATTTCAAATTGTTTCCATCAGCACTAATTTGACATTAAAGATGTATAAACCAGGGGTACAAAAAAACCCAAGAAACAAAAAAACCCTCCCAAATCTGACAATTATTTGGATATTACAGTGAAGCTGAACACTAATTAACATGCAGGCAGATGAGGCACTAATCAATAAACCAGACATCAAGAAGGTACCTGTTAGCATTGCTAAAAATACACAGTTGTGAAAGTTCCAAGGATCAGCCTTTTGAAGACACTTTTCATATAAGAAATGTAAGCATTGGAAACTGCTTTGATAGGTGATTTGTATGGCTTACAAATCCAAAATTCCTAAGAAAATCTCACGGAGAAGGCTTTTTTTGCAAAGGTCTCTAAAAGCTCCGTGTATCTTGAAACAATAAAGGATGTGCACCAGGACTTAATTTATTGCTTTGTTAAATGAATTGCTTCCATGCAACTTTCCTTCTATGAAGATGTAAATGTGGGAAATAGAAGGTGGAAGCTGAAAATATCACAGGAGAATTCATCCCCGAAGCAGGAATCTGAACTGTGTCCGCACCACCTGTGAGATATTAGCAGCAAGTTGTGAATAGATCTGATAAAATTAGTGTGTATTGGTAGGATAATGCAGCTGTTGCAATGTAACTTTTGGCTTACACCAGGCTTATTCATAATCTATTTTTATGGTTTTCAAAATCCAGCAAAATAAAAAAGGACCACTGGCTAATTGTTACCATACTGTTGATTCAAAGAGCTATTTGCAGTGCACTCCAGAAGCAATTCCCTCTCCTGTCCTCCCCCTCTCCAGCCCTCGAGTGCTTCTAGTTATAGCATCTGATTTCTAAAATTAAACTTGGATCCACCTTAAAGCTCATAGTTTAGAGAATCTGGATAAATGAAATGCCATTTAAAACATCTCCATGCCATCCCTTTCCTGTGCTACTCCTTTCCTGTGCTCTAGCAGAGTGTAACTTCTTGAGTGCCTAAATGTTTAACACAGCATTTACTTTTATGCTTTCCTCTTTTTTTAAATTTCAAATATTTACCTTTTTTGTTGTTGCTGTTCTCCATATACAAGAAAACACAAGTGAATTCCACAGACGACTATGGGTATTCAGTAGTGATGTGATTTCTAACCTCCCTTCCAACTCCAACCATTCTATAATCCTATCAAACAAATAATAATGCTAAAGGTGACAAATGGACCCGGAACTTTTATAATTACCCCATTGTAAGGTCATCAAAATAAAGAAACAGAATTCCTGTTTACACTGCAATAACTGAGAAGATTCACAAGAGGTTCCAAGTGGATGGAATTTCTAAGCTTTGTTGCATAGCCTCAAAGTAATTACAGAATTCCTCTTTTTGACTGTAAAAATAAAGAATGTGTGTATTTAATTCTACAAATAATCAGACTGTTTTCTCATACCTGTTTGATTGACCTACTAACTCATAGCTGGATGATTTTACTGGCAAGGATGTTTTTAGCTATTTTTTAATTCCTTCTCTTAGGTCCCCTAGAGGCACCTGGGCTCAACATGCACCCTAAAAAAAAAAAAGCATGATCCAAGTATTCTGAAGGAATTCTTCATCCGGCACCTGGGTATGAAAGCCTCCTCCTTATCACCACAATCCCAAGGAAATCAGCTCAAGTAGTGTGTATTTTATAGGAAATAAAACTTTAAAATCTGATTCACAGATCCCAAGTGTAGTTTAATCACAGGCAATGCATTTAAATTTAAATACAACGAAAGGCTGACGTGAGGGAGCTGCAATCTTTCTTGCAGTCTTAAAAGTCTCATGAGAAAAACCTCCCAGAATGATGAATTTTCTGTCCTGTTCTTATCATGTGGGAAACCACCTGAGCCTGGTCTCTCCTGGCCTGAGGAACAGGTACATGCAGAAGGTCTGACCAGGAAAAAAAGACAAATCCTGCTCCATTCCAAGGCAGCACCGCAGGGAATTTGCAAGCAAACACTGTAGTAGTTTCACTGTTTCCAAATGCTTATTCTAGTCTATTTTCGTCTTCCTGAAATACTTAATTTCCTCTCCAGAGTCATCTGTAAAATTCATTTTTGATCTCCTTGGTCCCCTTTTTGGGTAATTTGTGTATTCCAATGTCTGTGTCCTATTTAGTGACTTGTATAGTGCATTGTTTTGCAGTTGCATTAACACTCACAGTCTAAAAATACAAAGTCTGTTCACCAGCTTTCTTGAGCCTTTGCCCAAAAGTCTTTTTTTCATCCGACAGTGGGCAAACTTAACCTAGGAAAAGAAAAAGAATAGATTTTTTTGTCCCACTTTTTGTCTCAGCAAAGGTAAACCAAAAACTGGATCTGTTGTGAGGGATGATCCTTCTCAGAAATAATAATTTAAGCCTTCACAAGCACTAGATAACTCAATGTGGTTGTGAAAATTAATTAGATTTAAATATACAGTGTGAATGTTTTCATAGCTTTGACCTTTTGGCAGCTATCAGGAAAATCTTTGTGGGATATCTCCTGATTTTTCTTTTTTAGATGTTTCAGGTAATAAATTGATCTTTTGTATGTATTTCTTTTCAACAGACCAGGGTAAACAACCCATTTTTCAATGAAACTTAGCACTTCATTGAAACTAAGCCTTTGAACTAATTTCCAATGAAAAATTTCTAGACCTGCTGCCTAATTCAAAAGTTAAAAATATATTCTGTGGATATTATTTGGAATGAAATGTTTCCACTTGCACGGTGCATTTAATTACTGCGGACTTTGAAATGATCTTGTCTTCTTGTCATGAAAGGGTGTGGAAAAGCAGTTCCATTTTCAATATATTACTAAAAGCACCTTTTATATTTACTCAAAAAAGTGTTTATGTCAAAAATACTGTTGAATTTTTCCAATGAATATCAAGAAAGTGAACATTCTTTCGACTAATTGCTGAAAAAGGGACTGAGGTTCAATCCAAAACATTTCAAAAACCTGAACAAAATGACATGGAATTAATCTGAGGAATTAATCTGAGGAAACCACAACCTGCCCATGGGCAGTGAGTGAAGAAAAGCAGATTGAATGTGTCCAAAATGCATTATTCAATCCACACGGCCGACCATCCAGGCATATTTTACCTCAATCTGCATTGTTGAATTTCAGTAGGTTCTCCTTCTTGCCCCTTTGGAAGATGGGAGTGATTTTGACCTTCCTCCAACCATCAGGCACCTTTCCCATTCTCCAAGATTTGTCAAAGACGATGGAGAGGGGCAGAGCAGCAACGTCTGACAGCTCCCTCAACATCCATGGGTGCATCCCACCAGGATTCATGGATTTGTGGGTGCCAAGCTGATCTGTAAACCAGGGGGAGATTACAGATCCACCTTTCTCTGGAAGAGTTCCTTTCCCTGGAAGGGTTCCTTTCTCTGGCCAGCTCTTACCCCTGAGCTCTGAGCCTCCCAAGAGCCGTCCTAAGTAGTGAAAACTGAGGTCAAGAAGTAATTCAGTAATTCTACCTTCTCTGTGTTTTTCATCACCAGGACACCCATCTGATTCAGCAGCAGCCCCACATTTTCCCTAGGTTAGATTGGATATTAGGAAGGATTCTTCCCTGTGAGAGTGGGGAGGCCCTGGCACAGGGTGCCCAGAGAAGCTGTGGCTGCCCCTGGATCCCTGGCAGTGTCCAAGGCCAGGCTGGATGGGGCTTGGAGCACCCTGGGACAGTGGAAGGTGTCACTGCCCACAGCAGGGATGGTATTGGATGAGCTTTAGGGTCTCTCCCAATCCAGGCCATTCTGTGCTTTCATGATTCTCTTCTGGAAAAACTGGAAAATTATCCAGCTGAAGCCACTCCTGGCTCTGTGCTTTCTGGTGGTTCACCTGCAGAATAGTGCTTGCAACAAGGAAGTGTTTATTTGGAAATAAGCACCTTTTATAAGCATTGCACTCTCCTCTCCTCTAGCACTTGCCACATATGTTCATAATAAAAAGCAAGTCATCCATGCCAATTTTCTCATCCATTAAAAACACTTTTTGATTCATCCTACCTTTGCAGAAGGAAGCAGTGAGTTTAAAAAACCACTTCCTTGGTATTTTAGTAATATGATGAGTGACTTTGCCTATTGACCTCTGCATTATCTTATTTTCAATGAAACTTTCAGTTAAAATTAATATAAAAATAAAAAACTGTTCCACCTGCTGGATTTGGAATATTTTTTGTCTTCTGATTTAGAAAGAAACAAAGCTATCCATGGGGATTAGAAAAACACCAGAGGAGATCTGATGAGTCAGTGATAAATCTACTTAATGTTTGCCACTGAGCAATTTCTGTTCTGACAAATTTAACAGCTGACAATAAAGTGCTTTTTAATGGAATAAATTGGGTAAAACTCAATCACCAAAGGCTTCAGGCAAGCTCCGGTAAGCACCTCACATCCTCATGAGATCATATAGCTCTTGATTTAACTCAAAACAAACCTGACTGCAGCTTTTTAGAGTATAGAAAGATATCTGTCTCTACCCCTAGCAGGCTCTTTTATCCTAATAGATTATAAAGGAAACAGGAGTCCAAATTACACTTTCTTTCCTCTCACTATTCTAAGTGTAACAGCCAAGTTTTATGGGCACATCAAAAATAGCAGTAAAGATTTTCTTTTTCCCAAAGTTTGGGAAGCAGCCTCTACCATTATTGTCACCCCAATGGGATTTTCAACTCCCCTGTCAGACCTCTGTAGTGCCCCTGACATCACTGACCTAGACCACAACCACTCAGAACACCCCACAAATGGGATTGGACTGTCTTGAAACAATTACATGTATGAATTAAAAAAAAAAAATATATATATATATAAAAAGGTGAATGTGTGTATCTGTACAAGCAGAAACATCTTGAAAGAGAAGAATAGAAATTAGGGGAAAGAATATAAATACAAATATCTTGCCTGTTCTAACACAATTGGATTGTTGATGACATTCTGAGTATAGACACTTCATTTAGAGTAAACGTGTTGCTGTCTCAGAGATGTGAGAACACAAATCTGTTCTATCTCTCTTTCATCTTTTTACTTCCAGGCTCAGAAAGGTTTCAAAGCATGTTGAGAAAAAACTGCACATCATTAGATGATCTTAAGCTCAGTTTGCTGCAGCAAGGGGAAACTCCTCCCTACCTCTCCCCACTGTGAGTTCCAAACACGAGTACTGAGGATAGCAGGAATTTATTTGGAGTATGGAGCATGATATAGCATTTTATTTGTGCTCCTTTATCAAGATGATGATGGTGCCATGACTCTCATATCATCTGAGGATGTGCTCTTTAAAGTTCCCACCCCTACAGATGGGGTCAGGAGGAAAAAGCAGTCTTTCCTTTTAACAGAGCAGTCCTGGGAACTATGGTAAGATGCCATCTCCTGGATGACCTCCAGGGAGCAAGTTAAAGGACATATGTTTCTTACATAACACATAACTGCTGAAGAACTATTCTTAAAAAAAAAAAAAATTGGTGCAATTTTTTCTCCCAGAAAAAAAAAGTGGCCTGAATTTAATGTAACTTCCCTCTGCATAATGAAAAAATGCCAGCATACACCTCTCGGGAATTTGCAAGAAACCAAATAGAGTTTCCATGACATGCAGGAAACCTATTCTATTTAATCAATAATCAAAAATTACTGAGCAGACCAATTTAGCAACAGGCTTCCTCCATTTCAGCAGTTTAAAAGTAAATTTCAAATATAGACAGGCTCAGAACAAAATGCCTCATTGAGAGTGTGGTATTTCATTTAAATTATTCTTCCAAGTTCTAAAAAGTGTCAGCTATCGCTTCTGTGACATTAAATTTTCAGCACTGGTGATATGAGAAGAAGCTCATAAAAGGTGGGAGGAAATCTATTCAGCTATACTAGAGATCAGCACAAAGTCCTTGAGGGGAATTTGATGCCACAGCCTATTTCTGTCTGAAGAATGGCTAAAAGTCTTGACTCTATCAAGATTAAATCAGAGAACCACGGGCCCTGAAGGGAATTTGGAGCTTGTTGCAGACTTCTGTTTCCTTCAGGAGCTTCCTCAAAGAGCTACATGGAAGTGTGCAGCAACTCAGCCCTCCTGAAATGTGACTACTTTGTTTGCTGCAGGAGAAAGCTCTTGGGCAAGGAGCATCGTCAGGAGAAACTGCAGGGCTCAAAAGCCAACAAGGCAAGAACTTGGATGAAATCTGCTGCTCCGAATGTGTCACTGACACGGGGAACCCAGTTCTAGAAATGCAGGCTGCAGCAGGAGATGTTATTTCTGTCAGCAATTAGGAACATTTGTGTGAAAGTGTCTGTACGCTGTGCTCGCACCGAAGCCCCGTGTTACATTTCGGTGGCACAGCAGCCCTGCCCGTGCACAAACATTCCTCATTAGGAATTAATCACTTCTAGGGTTTCTAATGACTGTGGATTAAACATTTTGCTGTGGCCTGGGACACATGTGCTGTCCTTATGTTTTTTCACCAACATTGAAAATGTGTAATTTATTGTTACTCCTACCACCTGAATTATCAAAGTGCCCACGAACCCCAGTTATGGGCATGGCTCCTTTAACTAGGTGCTGTTAAAGATGGAAAGGAGATCCAAAATTCTTTAATATTTGGGAACAAGTTGATAGGCAGCAGCTGAATACAAGCCAGGAGGACTGGTAAGCACACCTGACAATGCCTTAATTTCACCAACAGCCTGTTGGATTTAGCTGTCAACATCAGAGACCACTGAAATTTTTCTTTAATTATAAACATTACTTTTAAACTTCATCAGTCTTCAATTTTCGCAATACTACTGCATCCAGAACGTAGACCTACGTAGAATATACACAGTTTCTGACTTGCCACCCAGTCTTTCCAAGTAAGAAGGTGATTAAAAAGTCTCAAAACAATCCAGGCAACAAAACAGCTAGGTGTGTGATCTCTGCTTCCCAGAAAATCTTAAGACGTACAAATTTTATGGTTAAGCAAAATTATCTATAGTCATATATCTGTATCTATATTTATATCTATGTCTGTATATGTATCACTTGATCACAGGAAAGATTCTCAGGAATATTATACACTATTTTTTTTGTGTGATGCATCTATGTCAATGCATGCGAGTGTGTCCATTTGTTCTTTTCCTGCTCCTGATATCTAGACCTGTAACTCCCTGTTTTCCTTGCTGTGAGTGCAGGCTGGGGCAACTGAAACTCTGTAGACTGTGTAGTAGAGAAACACTTTAGAACAAAAGCTGGGTTTGTTTTCATTTTAAAGCACAGGAAAGAGACATTCTTGCCTCTGTACCTTGTGTTTAATATATGGAAGACATCCATGCATGTAATTTAAGATACTAAGAGCACCACTACATAGGAATCCTAGCAAGCAGAACTTGTTAAACTTGCTCAAGAAACTTTGAGAGAACACCACCATGTCAATCTAAACCATGGCACTGAGTGCCATGTCCAGTCCTTCCTTGAACACTTCAAGGAATAGGAAATCCACTCCCTGGGCAGCCCCTTCCAATGCCTGGCAACCCTTTCTGTGAAGAAATTCTTCCTGATGTCCAACCTGAACCTCCCCTTGCACAGCCTGGTCCTCTTGTTCTCTTGACGTTGAGATAAATTTAAAATTTAACTCTCACTGATAAAAAGCCTTTATCTCCTTTAGATATCTTGATAGACACGAGAAAAGCAAATGCAGAAAAGGTTATCACTAATTTTGGTTCATTAAATCTCTGCCAAGTGTTTAGAATCTCAGGTACTGCCCATACCAGGGCATTTGTTTCTGTTGCTTTTGTGGCAGTGCATGGCACAGCTGGCTGAGTAAAAGTGCTGGCAAGACCAAAAATTCAGGTTCCCTCTGGGCTCAAAATCCTCAAAAGACTGCTCCTGATATGACATAACCCCAGATGTGATAATCTGGGGAGTCTGGAAGAACCAGTTTTGCTCAGTGAGAAGCAGAGCAGCACTGAACAGTGTGAGGACTCCGCGTGCGTTAAAACAAGACTTAGAAAAACACTTGGGCATTAAAGTGAAATGCAATCCTGCTGCCTCCACATCAGCATGAACACATGTTGTACAAGCATAACAGAAATTGCTAAATAAACTCCGAAGCAGCTTCACTATTTTAAATGAATAGAATCCAGCAAAAGGAGTGTTAAGTACAGCTCCCAAACAAAATCTGCCACTTGCCAGAATGTGCCCCTGAGTTGGTTTGTTTTGCTGTATCCAAATGCCCCAAGTGCACTTGTGTGCTCGAGCTAAGACCTTTCTTCCAGACTCTATGGGTCCGGGTTGAGGGCATTAAACATTCTACACCTCACTCAAGGTAGCAAACTGGGCGGGGCCACAATTTGGAAATTGTCTTATTAGTCTTTTTGAAAATTATTTTTGCAAAGATGCAATTGAAAATGTTGCTGCCAAGACTCAAAGGAGTGACACTGATCTTTATGAAAAGAGCAGATCTTTAGGAGAATTAATCAGAGACTATAATTCTATAAATCAGAGGTGATAAAGACAATAATTCCAGACTATATCCCAGTCATTGTGTGCAAATGGAGCAACAAACTGCCATGTTTACACCCTGGCAGGTATAACCCGTAGTGAGAGGTAAACAGGGGAATATAGAAATATAGAAAAATGAGAAAAAGGCACTGACTCCCTATAACTTTTGTGTACCTTGGAGAATTTTCATTATAGATGGCACTACCACTGCAGTAGCTCCAGGAAATAACTGAAGAACAAACCTCAAACTGTGTTCTAAGATCAGCTGCATTTTCTGTAGATGTTTCCAGTGACATCTTTATGGATATTTTCATTATTTCCTCGGTCCCACCCCAGACTGGCTTACCTGACACACATCATATGCTGCGAGGGGTTTGAGTCCCTCACAATTTTGTACAGTTTTCAAGATCTAGACTGCTCTCAGATTTAGGCTTCTAAAACAAATTCTTATTTTTTTATCCAGTTTTGTAACACAGCCAACGTAAGTAATTCTTTGTGTGTATATATGTATATGACCTATAAACACCCTAAACATGCCAAAAACTGAAGATGTGGACAATCTGAAACAACAAAATTACCAACATTTCCACAGCCTCCTTCCTGTTGCCTCTGCCTTGAAATTCTAAAGCATACTAGCAAAATAATGCTAAAAAATAAATTTCCCTGTTCATTTTATATGAAAAATACAGAATGTGGAGCGCTGAGCTAAAAGGCTTCACCACAGAACAGACTAAAAAGTCTTCTGATTCTTAAGTTGAGATCACTTAAAATTTCTGAAAGTACTGTTCACAAGTCTTTCCTAAAGTCATCAGGATAACATTCAGAAGAAGATATTCTATATTTTTTCAGTTCTATTCTTAATGCTGTTCGTCAGCCTTACCTCCAAGAGAGTTTGCAAGGTAAATTGTGAGCACAAGCGGAGGCAAGGCCAGGGACTGCCTTGCAGGGCTGCCCTGCAGCACAGCTGGCAGCCCTTATGCTCAGCCCTGTGATGTGGTTACTCCTTCCTCTCCTAAGCACCAGATTCCTGCTCCTGGAATGTGCCAAAATAAACAGCTGGGGTTTAAAAGGAATCCTTCTGTGAGAGTGCTTCATCAGATCTGAGCTGCTGGGGAGGAGGTGAGAGTCACCCAGGGGACACAGGGCAGAGGAGGCAGGAAACTATGGCAAGAATGATTTTTTCCCCCCCGTATATATTTTTGTAGTGAATTGGTATTTATTATAGGTTGATGTTGTATGTAACGTGAGATGCTGCGGCAAGAAAGCCAATCAGAAATGGACAAATCCTGAGAGAGGAGCAAGTGGTTCAAAATGTAGAGGAATTGCAAATTGGGAGAAAAACCACAGAAATGTTTAAGGACAGAAATGTAAATCCATTACAGCCAAGCTAAAGTGCCAAAATAAGACAAATGAGGCCAAAAATACCAGAAGAACCCATACTTTTATGTATTTTGGCAATTCTGCCTCTCACCTGGCTCTCACTGGAAAATGTAAACGAATATGAATTTAATAATAAAAAAGAGAAGCAAACATTGCAACAGAATTCCTCCACAAAAGGTTCATTTCATGCTTGGTATATAAAACACAGCTCAGGTGTATCAGAAATTATCCAGCTGTCACTAAATTTTGACAATGATGTTGATAGGATAATCCACGTTCAAAAATCCCCCGAAGTGCTGCCTAACTGCTAAATCTTCAATCTTACTCCAACTGTAAAACTTTAGATACCTGGCACCAGAGAAGAGCAACAAGGGATGAAGTATTTCCCCTCTTGATGCTAAATATTTGAAATCGTGCAGTGGCTTCATGTCACTTGTAACATTAAATGCATCATATTGCATTTCATTATCATAATTTATCAGCACTGTGCAGCTGAAACATAGTTAAGCTACAAGAAATTTCTAATTTTTTTCTTTTTGCTCTTTTTTCTTTTTAATACCGATACTCTTTTATTTAAAAAAAAAAAAAAACGGTCATGTTTTTAGGCCAGAGGTACTTTTATTTCACTATGCAGAAGACAGAGAAGTCAGCTGAGTTGTGCCAAAAAGTTAGAAAACCTTCCTTGGCTGGCAGTACAAGAAAACAAAAATATAAATCAGGTTTATCACTTGGAATTTTCATTATTATCACAGAGTTTGATAGGCATATTACTGCTGCATGAAAGTGATAAATCTGAGGGGTTTTTCCTATGTTTCAAGCCAAGAAATTCTAAATCTCCTCTTCATGCACCTTTAATTCTTTCAGTCATTCTTCTTCCTTTGATTGGATACCATGCATTATTTTCCCAGACATATTATTACTGCTCTGGTTCTAGCCTATTTTTTTGTTGCCATAGTAGTGTCTATAAATATCTTCCTTATCTATTTTGTTTCTCCTCCCTGTTTCTGTTTGTGTCCTCTCTCCTTTCTTTTTCTCTCTGCTCTGCTACCCCTCCAATATCTGTCTGCTTAAACAATTCCCCCTTTCTATACTTTGGGCAGAGCCCTTAAACATCTGTACACTTCTCCATTTGGGGGAAGAAGAGAACTCTCTTTACTGCTTAGAACACATCAACTTATTAAAGATTTCCAGGAAAAACTCCCCACAGAAGCCATGTGTTCTCCTTTGCCTCTCTCCACTGGGCTGCCCTCCCTTTTTTTTTGGTAAAACTCTTTATTTGAGTCAGCTACAAGCAATATCCTGAACAAAATAATGCTCCTGATGTCTGTTTCCTACCCAGCAGCTATGCAAACAATCATCACCCATTTGCAATTCAAGGGCAATGTCTGCACAGTCCGGTATTTAAATGAGTATTTAGGTATTTAAATGCCTTTCAGAGGTCCCTGAAAATCCCAGACATGGAGGGATGTCTGTAGAAACGAGACAAAAGCTACCACAAAGAGCAGGGAGGGTTTAAAATAACTCATTTGTGGGTAGGAAGAGTTTCCTCCTGTGGCCAACATGAGCAGATTCACCCAGCCATCCCTCTGGATGTGCTGTTCTGTGCCTTTTGGGGCTCCTTGTCACCACTTCTGACCCAGCAGCAGCTGGATTCAGACACTACTTCAGACACTCAAAAGAGTTGTGCTACTGCACGGGTGCAGCACATCCAGCTCTCCTGACTCCTTTCTATCCTGCAGGGACACTGTTTTGAGTGCATTTACTCAGTTAGAACCAGAATTATAGAATATCCTGGGTTGGAAGGGACATCACCAAATCCAGCTCCTGGCCCCGCACAGGACACCCCAAGAATCACCTTTGTCCCTCAGAGCATTGTCCAAAACTCAGCAAGTTTAGTGATGATAATTCCAGCAGTTCCTCTTTAATTGCACTCCTCAAATGGGGTTGAATTTTCCCCCGCCAGCCTTTGGCAACGTTTAAAAAGATAACAACTATTTACATAAACTTGTCTCCATGGGCAATTTCCCCAGCAAGTAAAGGAGCTCATTAATGCACCTTCGAGATGTGGCTGTGTGCTTTGATTTCTTGTTTTTTTGTAGGTACTCCACAAAGCCCTCCAGCTCATCCTTTCACCCAAATTATTTCGTCAGAGATATTTAGCCCAGCCATCCGCCTGTTCTTGGAAGTGCCATCTGTTCCACAAACCAAACCCAGAGACCCTTCTGCAGTCCCTGCTGCTGGGAATGGGTCACCTCCTGCATCTGCATCATGTCCTTGGACTGCAGTCAGCTCAGCTGACATGACCCCCATAACTGTGCATCACAAACCTCAGGAAGAGAAACTAAACTTGAAAAGTTCCATTGCAGTTAAGATGATTTCCAACAGCTCCAGCTTTGTCAATCCTCAATCCTAAGCTCCCTGCTTCTTGGCATGGGTTTTGCACGGAAATAACAAGACCCCTGCCCTTTCCCTTCAGTAGCCACACTGAAAGCAGTCCATCGCTTCACAGTTCCTTCACAGCTGTGCTTGGCATCCTGTCATAAAAATCTTCCTCTAGATCTCAGACATATTGCAGAAGATTCAAAGGATAAAGGCAATATAAAATTGGAAGCTGGCCAATGAGGAAAAACCTATTTGATGAACATTCATTTATTTAAGACCAGGCTGAAATAGGTCCCTGAAGGATGATCTAATAAACTTTTAAAAGTGTCACCTGCAGTCAGCTTGCTTTATTGTCAATAAGTCAGTGATGGGACACAGAGCAGGTTATTAACAGCCAGCACAATGATTTGAACATCCACTAAAGAGAGGTTTACCTGGTGCTTGCCACCACTTCTACATGGGTGATATGTGTTATTTCTTGCATTTTTATGAGGTTACATAACATCAAGTTCATGTGGTTTGCTTAATGCTGGTACAAAACACAGCTTAGGAGGATGCAGCACAAAATCTGTTTCGCAGATGTTTGATCTTGAATTTCCTAGCTAGCTTGGGTTTTCATGCATGAGTGGAAGGAGATGGTGGTTTCAGAGATTTCTCTGCTGCTGATCATGTTTACTGCAAATTACAGGGTAATAATTCCACCATTGCCTACTATCAAGGACAAATTATGATGAGAGACTCCATAATTAAAACTTTCTTCTGACTAGTTGTAGGTGAAGCTAGTGGCTTCTCTTCTTTTTAAGGTCACCTAATGCCACCCAACTTTCATGAAAAGAATTTTACCGGACCATTTGAAGAGAGGTTTCCATAGCATGTTTCCAAATGCCTTGGAATTCAAACTACATAATTCAAATTTTTCTGAGACATTCTTGTCAAAGACATATATTCTGCTAACCCCTGATAGTGTCCACATTGTGGGAAAGGTTTTTAAAGTTTGTTCGTGCTCAGGAAGAATTTATTAGACTTGCTGGTCCATATTGCATCTGAAGTTCAGGCTCATCCATCTTTTCAGTTTCTCTGTCACTTGTTTCAACAAAAGCAATTTTAGAAAGAACTTTTTAGAACACTTGTCACTGCAGGTGGGACAAAGGATCTGAAAAGAAAAGGAGGGAGAGTTGGCACTGAGGAGGAAAAGAAATAAAAACCAGAGATTGTACTGGAGACAGAAAGTGGGATGTGGGCAAGTGAGGGACGAGGGCACAAATGAGGTTTCTACAAAGGAGTAAAAGGGGGAGGGGAGAAAGGCAGCCATCTAAGAGTGGGGATTACTGAATTAAGACTGTGATCCACTGGAACAGCGTTTGTCAGCCTATGAGACAGAGAATCTAGGAAATGCAGGTAAGAAGTCTCCATATGTTACATTCTGGGATAACTGCTGAAACAGAACTTCACAATACCTAATGATGTGGGGTTTCTGCAACACAATCTGAAGTTTCTGTAGGTAATTCTTTCAATGCCCTGTACTGCAGCAGTCCTGCAAACCTCACCTCTGGTTTGGCCAGGGAAACCAAATCCTGACTTCAGGAAACACCAGGCTGCGAAGGCAGGTGAAAAGGCTCTGTGGGTGTCATGTAAACCAGTTCCTAACAGATTAGCTCAAAGTCATTCCACCAGGTTAATATCCCACTGAAGTCAGGGAGCCTGGTTATATTTCAATGGTCAGATGTTAAACTTCAGGAAGCCGCCTCTATTTCTGTGCTACTGGCATTAGTCAAAAATTAATCCTTGGACTTTTTAGCAAAATGATGGGTCATACTTGCAAATTTTAGTATTAAACCTGTTGGTTCTAAACCTGGTTCTAAAAGTATGAATGCTAAAATTGTTCTCATCCAATCAAGAAATAGAAGCAGCAACAAGTGATTCATACCCAATTGTAAACCCTCACATTTCTGAGGGTCACAATAGACCAAAATACATTTCCACAAGTATTTGACAAAGAATTTTGAGTAATTAAGAGTATGTAGCCTGCAGAAACCTAGTTCTGCACACATTGGCCATTCACAGTCAAAAGCAGGCCTAAAAATACCTCTTAAAATTATGAGGTATTTTTCTAATTCTTCCATTTCTCCTGTATCTAAATGCAGTCAGATGCTACAGCCATGAATCCCAATACATATTATATTATGTATATACATAGTCAGAATATTTTCTTTCAGTTATTAACACTATTTTTAAACAGTGTCTTCATTGTATCCCCACAGCTGAATTACTGGCAAGAACAAGAAACAAACACTGTGGAGCTCTTGAATGCTGAGTTGTATTTTGGCTGCATATATCCATTTTTTAACATACATCGATGTGAGCATTCTTACCACACTAACCAAAAATAATGGGAAATTGAAGGCCAAATTTTTCTCCTCAGACTAGCAGAATAGAAGCCCAATGTGTTCCCTCCTTAGTTTGATCTCTAAATGCAAGCTCTGTATGCGCTCAGGCCAGAACAGGTTATTCCTGATTTCTGCTTTTGCTGCAGCTACACCCCTACCTCCACACACACTCACTGGAAGCGGGGAGAGATGGTAAAACATTAAGAATTTTAGTTACATTTAGATTTTTCTTCTCCTGTGAAAGCTGTCAGTGTTCAGCAATAGTAGCACTCACAGTACTCCAACATTTAAAAATACCTCTCTTTGTCCACAATTATCAAGAATGAAGATAAATCTGCAGAAGACACTTGCTTTATTCCCACAGAAGCAGAACCTCATCAATTTGAGGTCAAACAGCAAGTTAGAGGTGTTTCATTAAAATTTAACCTCGGGTTCTAAACTGTCTCACATGAGCACGCAGGCGAGTCACGCACTACACCATGGGAGTGATTTGGAGACACTTAAATCATTGACCTGTAACCTGGGAACGACTTTGCTGGTAAAACATTGGCTTTCCTGGTTAAAAAACCCCAGAGGATAGTGTTTGAGGGCAGGCAGGAGGGGAATGGTAATGCCATTTTCGTATCTGTCAGAAGAGGGGCTGCAACACTCCCAGCTTTGTGCATAAGGCATGAAATGTGCAGAAAAAACTGAGGACATTCAGAGGCGCCGCAGCCAATAACCCCAACCCAAACATCACTTCTCTCTCAGGATTCCAGAGATTGAGTTGTGGCCCAGCTGTAAACGAAACTGCCTTTCTGCCCTTTCAGCTCTGACACTTGCACCTTGAGGACCAGCGTTTTTGTAACTTTGCTGTGACACCCAGACCACAGATCTGAGCTGCAGATACCACTGAGATATCCCATACTCCTTTTTCAAGGGCAGATAATTCAGTAGTTTATGGGAAAACACTGTGTTTGTCAGATAGCAAGAGAATACTTGGCACCTGTGCATCTTTTTCTTCTCTCTCCTCTCTCTCTGGTTGATTCATGGCTCAGCTAATTCAATTTATATATATTAATAATTCAACTTATATTTCTTTTTGGTGAAAATTGAGAGTTCAAGTCCATGTTTAATATTCTTGATTGTGTCTCAAATGGGGCTCTACATTTAATTTTTTGCACACTTTTGTTTCCTGATGCCACCTGGAGAATTCCTGCAGACATTCCCCGAGACAGCCAATCCCAAGAAACAAACAGCTCTGGCTGGATCACACACAAAAACATGTAAGTCTCATACAATGTTCTATGATACTAGTATTTTAAACTAAAATATTTCTGAGAACACAACATAATGATTTTTGGGAAAAAAAATCCACTTGTTCGCACCAGCAGTGCAATTTTCATGACTCCTGCCAGCAGCCAAGTGCAGCAGCAGTCCATGAAGTTTCTGCTATTTCTCTAAAAAATTGCTTCAACTTTTGCTTCATTGACTTCTAAATATAAAAGTAATTGTATTATCCGCTGTAAGCATTAATGCAGCAGCTATAATTTACCACATTTCCTTTTCTCTATTAAAATTTGCACACTTTTTATGTGACTTTTGATATGGGTTTATTTTCATATTTGCCCACAGGCCTATTCTGGTTCTCTCTATACACCCAAGAAATATCAGCTAAAAGAAAATATCGCATCATCGTGACTCTGCTGTGAGCAGAAAATCAACTATGTGGGCTAACACAGTCATTTGTCAGCGGGAAAAAAGGAAGGAAATGGACATCAGTCTATAAACTCCCAGAAATGTGACTTTATAAAGCAGAGGAGTTTGAAGGCAGCTGATGGATTGCTGCGGCCCACAAATAACTCCTCTGAGCAGAGTCACATTGGCACTGAACACTGAAAGTCAGTTTGGCAGAAAGGCTGAGAAAGAATCCTAAACTTTCCACTGCCCTTTGGTTCTGTAAAAGCTCTTCCTGTTAAATATCAAAGTGGTGGAACAACGGGAAGGGTGACTGAGAGAAGGATGACAAAGTGTGCGTGTGTGTGGGAGCTGTTTGTTTAACTGCTGGGCTTTCTTTAGAAATGAATCTCCAGAAAGTCTTCCCTGCAACCTCTTTGAAAACATAAGATAGTGGTTCTCTTTCACTCCAGCAATGTTCCTGGGGGAATTCAGTTGCTCCCAGCAGCAGAGCCTGGCCCACAAAAGCATCATCAGCCTTTCAGATGGTGAGCGATGACACAAGCTCCAACAATGATCTGATAAGGCCTCACTCCGAGGTTCTCTGGGGAAAACGAGTGCTTTGCTACTTTATTTCACTAATTAAACCCGAAATGTCCGTGTCCTGGCTGCTGCTTGGGCTGCCAAGATTCAGTGCTCTTCTTTTGTGTGTTCCTGACCTGCCATTGATGTCAGCTGCCTCAATTAACCTGCCAAAAAAATCATAGGGCATGGGGGACCCTGCCAGACACGCAGCGTCCTTCCACTCCTCTGTCTGCTGTTTGGAACAAGAGAAAAAGAATCATTTAACTCTTTTATGTGTCTCCATCCTTTGCTGCTTTCCTTTTGTAAGATCAGTTCATGTGCCAATGGTCTCCCACCTGGTATTTTGCTCCTCTTTGTCCTTATACACATGATCTTTGCACAAGGCAGAACACTAAACTGGCAGAATTTCCAGCAAGAATAGCAGATTTCATTTTTTTATTTCTACAAAACTGTGCTCCAGAACCCACAGCACAAACAAACAAACAAATTCAGTACCCTGGGAAGGACCATGTTTGACACGAGCAGAAGTTCATATAGATATATTCCCTATAGCTATTTAACTTTTGGAGATAAATCACCCCAACCTCTATAGTCTCATGATAGGCTGAACCTCTGGAGAAAATCTCCATCTCTTAAACAGAAGCAGTCATATAAAAATGTCTTCATCTTCTAATGCAGATTTTGAGAAGATGACCTGAGTTTTCCAATAAAATAGGATCTAACTCAAAAGGTCTGGTTATATTGTGGAATTTGTGTTTGGAACCTTTAATAAACCTGTTCAATAATGTTGCTTGGTCTGAAGTTATCAAACTAAAAATGCCTTCTTTTGATGGCACTGATTTCTGAGAATGTATTATTCAAGTAACAAACACTTCTTTTCATGGAGATTCTATCCTAGTGAACACATTTGTAGCTTTTGATGAACACGGAAAAGGAATCATGAAAGAAAAAGTGGAATAAAGGATTTTAATCTCTGAATTGCACAGATATCCTACATTTGGCAAGCAGTTTTAGGCTCCAGCCAAGATTTGATGACTGAGAAAGATCTCTGTGGGAGTTTCATTAGTGGGAGGACTTAGTCCTATAATTCCCTGGGTACTGACGGAAAACAAAATGATCCATGCTTGCTAAAAGGGATTGGAATGGAAATACCTGAAATATCTGAATTTGAGATAAATATTGAGAACCTAATTTGCCATCTCTTTGCCAAAAGCACAAATTATATGCTCTGTTTTTAGTCTTTCAAGCAAGGAGGGTGCAGCCAGCAGTCCTGAGCAAAATCCTTCCAATGCACAGCAAGATTTCCCTGGAATTACTGAGATTACTTGCTGATGCAAGTAGTGAATATATTCCCCTCCTTGATGGCCATTGCACCTTCTTCTGACAAGATTTCCTGACTCCTTGGGTGGGTGTCCCAGATCTGGCTGAGATAATTAATTCTCTCCTTGGAAGCTGGTCTGTTTTGGATTTAGAATGAGAATGGTGTTGATAATGATGTCTTAGCTGCTGTCAGGGTTAAACCACAGCACTTGACACTTCTAAAGCTGTCACCACAGAACTTGTCACTTCCAAACTCGCTCCTCCCCCTTCCCCAGAGTTCTTCTCAGCAGCCCATGGCAAGGATCCCACAGAACACACAGAAACAGGACTTTTCTCTGCTCTGGGGTTCTGCCGGGGTCCCAAATTCAGGGTTTTTTAACACACAGAAGTGCCAATGGTGCTTGTGCTGGGCAGGGGTGCAGCAAATTTTTTGCATCCAGCCCTTTATGCCCTCAGCCACAGCTCAGTCACCATCCCTAAGCACCGATTTCAGAGTCTCAGGTGATTTTGTCTCACTGATTTATTCCACTGAGCTGTTATTCTGCAGTGAATTCGTTCTGAAATACCTGATTTGTGAATCAGAGTGAACATTCATTGAAGCATTTACAGCCCAGTGCCATGCCATGGGGTTTTCTCTGAAACAAACCCAGCCAAAAAGAAAAATTTAACCTCAGAATGCAGTAAGTTTTCCTTATTTTGTCTCCAATTTTTATAGTGCAGAATCTTTGAGAGGGGTAGCCAAAGGGAATAAATGGATCAAAGTCACAGCTTTCCATTGTTCCAGTTGTAACTGAAACAAAATGAAAACTGATACAGAAAACATCCAAACTCTCTCCAGAGCAACTCTTGCTGCACCAACAAAGCTGATGTTTATTTAAATATTAAAGGGTGGATAAAAGAATAAAATTACCTAAAGCATTTTGTTGCATGTTGACACAATCTTAATAAACTCAATATCAACAAAACTCAAACACACATGAAGAGAAAAGCAGTTTAAAAGAGACTTTAAATAGAAGGAATAATAAACAGCATTTATGCAAAGAAGATGAAGCAAAATATTTTTAGGATTTAAATGTATTCAACACACTAAACAATGTTGGTTTATTTACAAATTCATTATAAATTCTAGGTATGGGGATTATGTTGATAAATTGAGGGAACGTAAAAGCGAACAAAGAGAAAAAATCGTAAGTGGTGTGACACTATCACCTATAAAGAGGTGCCATAAATTTACAATTCTAACTTTCATGGTGTCATATATCAGAAAAATATTGATATTGAATAAGGATGATGGAAAGTAACAGGGGTGGCTTAGCATGGGTAGAATGAATTAGGCAAGATGGGAACAAAATAATGGAAAAGCAAGAACATGGAAAATATGAGCCCTCCAATAGTTAGGTAATGTATTGAAAAGCAGAGCAGATGAAAATTGTGTATATACATACATTAAAAAATTCTCACAGTTGCTGCCAGGAATCTTAATTTTGCCCAGAGCCATGGATTATTAATAAAATAGCCCAATCCAAACACAAATAAATCCATTGTGTTCAGAAGATGAAAGAATTATAAATTGTTGTAAAATAACATCTCTCTGAATTGAGCAGCATCCAAGTCAACTTTATAAGCAACAGCTGTGAAAAAATTTGCATGGCAAAAAAAAAAAAAGAAGAAAATTTAGAAACAAAAAGCAACCACACAGTTGGGGAATTGATGTTCTGGGCTGCTGCTCTCTTGGCTGCCAGAGCAAATATTTGGTGTCAACACGGACAAATAAATATTGTATGTCTGAGTCACCATTTCGAGCACAAAGCTGCTCAATCAATGGCAATGTGTATTAATAGGATTGCAATTCTTTCCCAGCATTTTCAGTGTATAGGCAAGAGCCTTCAGGAAAAATAAACAATAGAGGGTGTCTATGTGTAAAATGTGAGGGGAAAGGTTTTGGTTTGCCATCAGTCTTGCTGATCTCTACGATTTAGGTGTGTACTTTCACTCACTGAGATTCTTAGACAGGTGTCCCTGCCTGAATTAAGGCACAAATGAAGTCAATAGCGTGCATTTTATTTAATAGTAAATGTGAAAGATTGAGAGAGAGAGAAATAGAAAAACAGGTGGTGGTGGGGGAGAGGAAGAGAGTGACAGAAACAGATTAATTAGAAAATATCACCATTCCATGGATCCCAAGCAGTTGTTTTTCTCTCTTTTTTTTTTGGTAGAATTTTAGTGGGCTTGAACACTTGTACAGATTCAACAATGATTTTATTCTTTTTTTCTCCTCCCAAGCCTTCATTACATCACTTGGTGCTCTCTGGTACCAGGCTGATGAAGGAATAAAAGCCATTGCTAAACTCTCCAGAATGCTGAGAATGCTTTCACTTTCCATTTTATGGACAGTCTGCATTCGTATTTAACAATTTTGGTTCAAGAAACTTGTCCACATTGACTGGGTTAGTAATTATTTTCTGGTAAAATGAGCTCAAGATCAGTATAAATTCATCTTCCTTGGGCTTCCTGAGTCTGTAAACAGACAAATCTCTATTTTGGTTGGTCTAATGATTCACAGACAGCAAGTACCTTCTATTTTCATCTAAGAAAATTATAAGAAACAGGATTTTCATGCACATGGCACAGCATAACAAACAACCTCACCAACAAACCAACACCAAAACACTCTCACAGGGATAGTCCCTCTTTGTAAAACTTTGGAGTTTCATTCTTAAACAAGAAAGAGCAAGAATTTTTCTCAATGAAAAATATACTAAGACTTTTTTTTAAGCTCAGGAGATATTTCCTTTATCCTCCTAGCAATTGTATCCCATACTTCAACCTTTCTCTTGTATTCTCTCATAAGTTGGTGAAACAAAACTTTTACGTAGAAATCTTGACATCTGACACCAGAATAATATCAACAAAGTTATGAATATAAATGAGTTTGACAGTAGAAGCAAAGGGCAATTTCAGTAGCAGATAGCATTTCATTAGTTACACGAGTGTCTACAGCACCTTTCCAAAACAAAGACAAAGCAGTGCAACTCAAAGTTTGAAGAAGCAAAACTGCTCTGTTTTCTTTTTGCTGTTAAAAAGCCTTCAGTGTTTGCCCCAGTCCTGTGGGGCCCAGGACTTATATTCCTTAAATATAGTCTTTTTTTTCCCCCCCAAGTTTTCCCCCAGTCCCTTGCAGATGATGCTTGCTAAGAGTTGTGCCTCCACAAGCCCTTTCTGAGCACTGAGCAGGAATTATCCTGAATCTCCCTTACATATTTTGAGGCCTATTCTGCAAGGAAATCAATCTCTCCATATATTCCCAGGATTTTCATGACTTTCCCACACAGTTCCCTGCTCAGGACATCTTGAGCAGCTTAGCTCAGCCTCAGATCTCAGGGTTACAGAGCTGCACATTTGTTTGCCATTCATGGAAAGCATAAACAGCTGAGGCTTTAGGAAGTCTATTCACAAGCATGAGAGCCTGACAATATTGGGTACACGTGGACATTTCTGAAACATCCAGCAGCTAATTTAGAGATTTCTGGGGCTTAGCGAAGGTCTGTTACAGAAGCTTCACATTTTTACGAAATAATCTGTTCCTTTTCATTACCTCACGCTCCAGTGGCTACAGGGATATGAATCCGGGCTCATCCTTATTTGTGCAGGGGAAATTAAGATGAGGAGTCAGGGGCTGTCCCACTTTTCCAGAAGGCCTAACCTTGCCATGAGAAGTTCTCCAAGACACCCTTTCACCAGGTCTCTACAGCCTTTAAGTTTGTTTAAGTACAGACACAATATAGGAACAACTTCTAAGAAATCAGTGTCTCCCAACTCACTCCATAGAGACAAAACCCCAGGGTTTGTTCTGGTTTTGCATCATTGCCTTTGATTTATTTTTGTCACACCTTCTCTAAATGTTTTGAACTTGCACATCACGAATTTCCTCTAATTCCAGACTTATGTGAGGGCTCTCAAAGTGTTGCCTCTAATTTGTAGGAACAGGAGTGGAAAGCTGGATGGCTCCTTTGTCATTTCCTCTGTGCTGGGTCAGGGGCCCAGACCCCTCATCCCAGCCCGCAAAAAGCACTGGAGCTCCTTTGTTTCTGCCATTTTTTCACGATTAGGAGATGATGGAGTGCAAGGACATCCTTACAGTCCTGTCCTTCTGCACTGGTGTTAGAGACGAGGTGCAGACTTTGAATAGCCACCTCCTGAAACAACTCCTACAGAAAAAGCCTCTGTGCCTTACCGAGACAATTCTTCACTCCTCCTTTGCAAACAAGGTGAGAATGGCAACGTTTTATTATTGCTTAAAGCCACAATAAATGTGACAACAATTTTCCCATACTGGAACTCAGTGAAGAGGGAATAAATATTTGTGGGGATAACACGTTTAGGGGCTCTGGCAAGTTCTCAGAGGGACTAGAAGCATTAATACGTTACATTTACACAGTGAAGCCTATTTTGAGAGGAACTGGTTGTCCCTGACATGAACAGTTACAGATTTAATAACAATGCCTGTTGCACCCTTTGGGGGAAAAAACTTTTTCCGGTATTTTTACTCTAAATAAATTTCACCCAGATCCAAATATTCCTTCTTTATTGACCTACAACACTCTTTTTTAAAATCTAAAATGCAAGGCTCCAGTCACACAATTGGCACATTATTTGGTTTAAAGAACAGCAGGTGTTTGATTTTGCTTAAAACTTTTAAAACTTGCTAAAGATTTTAGGAAAGTATTATGTAAACACACCTGTGACCTGAGGTGAAAAAAAGCCTCATCGTATATCAAAGCATCCCAGCAGAAAGATAAAATCACTGATATTTATGTTGAAACTGCAGATAGGCAAATATTAGTCTTTTCTGTACAGGCAATTTAACGTATAGGCACAAGAATGCACAGTACAGTAAAGTTTGAATTTAAACTCAGATTACCTTTGTGTAAAAAAAATGAAATTTTAGGAAAATAAATCCTGCTGCAGGTGGGAATGAGGTTTGTTGGCCACCACGCAGGAGGCAAATTAGGTTCTGACATGTGACTCACAGACTTAAAGAGTGGTAACATTAAAACTCATTTTACATTTCTGAATATTCTGAATAGAAAGAGATCTTGCATAGAGGCCTTCAAAGTACCTGAATGATGAAAGAATGCACAGCTTCATTAGAAAAGTGCTTTGTGTGATTTGAGGCTTGTTATCTCTTTGTAGTGAATAACACTGAACTGCTCCTGAAACTTTTCCTCATTTCTTTTTAAGTGAAGGCAGTTTGCTGGAGCCAACTCCAGTTTTCCTAAACAAACCATTCTAAGAAGATTCTTAAGTGAATTTAGAGGATTCTTAAGATAACTTTAGAATCCCAGAGAGAGGAAGAAGAAGGCAAGGCTGGAGAGAGGGGTGTACTCTGAAGAACTATCTTGTCACACTAAAAAAGCTGGACTGAAACTTTAAATTACTACTTAACTGTAGTGAATTTTTGCATGAAATGACTTTAAAGCTTTTTATATATGAAGCTGCACCAATTGCCAGAGCGTATTGAAAGAATTTTTTCCATTGTCTTCAGGTTTCACTCCATGGGCTCCGTGTGACCTCACATCTGTTTCCATACACTGAGTTGCCATGGAGCTTCCTGGTGATGGAAAGCTCAAGCAGGCTAAGACAGAAAACATGCACGTGGATCAGTGTCCTGGTAAAAGTGACTGGATACCTTTTGACTTCCACTGGATACAGCAGAATTCAAATTAATTCAAGCAAAAAGTTACGTGCATGCTCGCCTGGTGCTGAAATTAAAGCAAGGAAAGGGGATATTTGCTGAATAAGAATATGGCACATGAAATTATACTCTTATTTATGTCAGTGGAAGGTCTAGTCCAAAAAGAACACCTATTTGTTAAAGTAATTCAGTGGCAGAACTTCACACTAAAGGATAAGTTTTACAGAACAGAATCCCTCATTTTTTCCTTGTCTCTAATTGTACAAAAAAAACATTAATCATGACAGAAAAAGAGCTCAGTGCATAAGCAAAGAAAATGTTATATTCTGAGATGGGCCAAGACATGGCCTAAAATCAAAAGTATCTCTTTGAAAACTACTGTTTTTTTTTTTTTTGCTGTAGCGACAAGTCAAAAGGATAGGGAATAAGGAAGGAAAGTAATTTAGTGTATTATTTATATCCAGGATTTTATCTTGACTCCTGTTCTGATATCCCTTATTAAATCCACAAGCAGATGCAACCAGGTTTATCTGTTTCTGTGTAAGACCGACCTTTGCTCTAAACAAAGTTCAGTCAACAGATGCCTGGGAGAAAGTGCATTTACATTTACATTTACCAGGGCGGATCAGACCACCGTGACTTCCTCCTTCATTCCCTCCTCCTGCTGGAAACTGGGAATTAAGGAAACAGCAAGGCCCAACACCACCTCCTAGGATCCTGCAAATTGCTCTTAACTGGAGGCAAATTCTGGCTAAATCTGCCTCAGTTCTGGTTTAATTACAGCCCTAAATCCTGGCCTTGCTTCAAACGAGCTCTCCAAAGAGCTGGGCTGAGTTCTGAGTGTCCCACCTCGAAGAGCATGGGGAGTGCTCTGATGCATCCCCACAAAGGATGAAGGATTTATGTGTCTGGATCTCACCCAAACCAAATTTGGAAGGCACCACTCAAATTTGCTTTGAACCCTGCATTTCATGCGAACCTGTTGAAATTCCAGCTGAATCGAAACCCGTGCAAAAACCTGTCCCTGTATCCTCTTGTGAACCCACACTAATTCAGCATTTTAAATCCATATAAAATAAATTCACGTGGTTCTACAAGGGCAGGGATCTGGCCCTGTAAAGGCAGAGGCCTAATGTGGTCATTTTTGGAAGAAGTTCAGTAGGAAATAAAACTGCAATGCAACATCTTGTCTAACACCAAAATTCTGTTTAAGTCTAAGGACAAGATTGTTTTCCTTTTCTTTTTTTCTTCCTCTGTCAGGATTTTACTTTGATATAGAGTTGAAAAATTGAATGAGAGCCAATTGAAAATAACAAGTTATGTGGCATGAATGTTGTAATCTTTGATGAATGAAAACTTCAGTGGATGCAAATCATTCTTTACAAGGGATTTGAAACAAACAAACAAATCATCCTGATTATGCATGGGCCTAAAAATGTGGAAGATTCATAGAATTTGTTAAAGTATTTTCCAGTAGGATGGCTCCTCCTTTATTCCTTTTCCACGAAGTGTTACTGGGAGTCACTTTCTTTATATTTTTAAATTCAGGTTGTGGCCTTTTCTCTTCCTCTTTCTCTTCTATCTTCTCTGTCAGATGGAATCTCATCCTGCAAATCTTTATATTGCTTTAATACAGATTGGAGTGAGCTTTACCAAAGAATAAGCAAATTTTTGAACTCTTTTTGGAGTAATTTCCATTAGCACTTAATCCAGCTGCCATGCACTACATCATGATGTCACCCAGAATATAATAAGAAAGACTAAAATGGGAATATTTTTACACTCTATGTTTTTAAAGGTACAGCCTTGATGGCTTTAGCAGACGTCGACTCATTATATTTATTACCTCTGATATTACTTCAGCTGCTTAGAGCTGAATTAAATTCAGTATTTGGAACTGTATTTTCTAATATTAGGAAATGTGCTAAAGCCTCTTTCTTTCCATATCACACTCTATAATTTATTGCTTTGTTTCCAACATGTCTGATATTGACAAATACTACACAGATTCTGAATCCAGGGATCCAGACATACTCTGCTATGTTGTCCAAACAAGAAAAATTGGGCCTGATGCTGTTATTTTCATTTGCTGTGGAAATGTTCTACTTAAAATATTTTAATAGCAAATTTCTTTTGTGCCTGCAGCTCTCTTCGTCAAGGTCTTGATGAAGTCGATGTTAAATTTGGCTGCTCTGTAGAGACAGAGCTGCATCAGATCCCAGGGGATTATCAGGAAGAAAACTGCCGTGGGAGACGTTTTAGAAGTTAACTTTTAGAGTAAAAAATATTTAAGAGTTCACCTGCACAGTGCACACAGCAAAACCCCAGGAAATGGCATCCACAGGTGCTGTGATCCAAGATGCCCCGAAGAGAGAGACACAGATTCCCTACAGGCATTAAATAAGTGTTGGCGCTTCTTGCCGAAGTATTTTTGGACATTCCAGCCCAGCAGATGCCACATAAAAGTTCCTTAAGAAAACAGTTAGATAAGATCTATTATGATGTTAAATCTGAATACAAAAATAGGTTGCCTAAGGCAACAGGAGGCAGATAATAAAAGAAAGTGCGGGAGTGCCTGAAAATAGGTTTGTTGACTTAAAAAACCAATTCAGAAATCTATTTATTTTTATTATAACATAAAAGACGGAGAAAAAGCCCCAACAAACAACAATCATTGGAAGAATTGCTGGGTTCTCTAAAGTGGGGCAGGGAGTTATAGTTTTTATCAGTACAAAATAATCCAAGATTTTGATTAAAAAATAAAACCATTCCCCAAAGGACAGTAATGAAAATGTACCAGCTTGTCTCAAAGTGCAGTGGATTTGTCAAGAAATCTTGATTTTTAACATCTTATCTTGCAAATGATTTTCTTTAATTTCATTGGTGATGTTAGGGAATAGCTGTCATTAATGGTAAGGAAAATGAATTTGGTGTGTGAATGGTTTGATATTGAAAATGGAGGTTGCATCGTGGAAAGATCCATGCAGATGCTTTGCACTAATATTAGCAGTACTCCTCATTTAGTGAAAGCCAATGCAGGCAAAATATAGAATCAAAATTTTGAGCTTTACTGATGATGGAAACACCTATGCTTTCCATTTTAATTTTTAAAGTTAATTTCTCAATATCTCAAACTTCTTATTGTTTCTATTACTAATAAATAATTTCTCTAGAAGAGAGAAAGTGGCAAATAAAAATACTATAAAAATGCCCGAGATTTGCACTCGATTAAACCTTTAGCAGTGGCAGTGAGGAGACCACCCCAAGTGGTTTATGATGCAAACTGCTTCAAGAAGAGAGGTCAGGACGAAATTTTGGCCTTATTTAAGTAATTAAACTTCTTTCCTCCTCCAAAGTCTGCACATTCTTTATGTTCAGTTCCTCAACTGCTTTCTGCTTGACCTCATCAAGACACACCACATAAATATGAGCCTCTGCGTTGCTCTGCTGAAATCAGCAGATTTGTGGGATCAGAGTCTTGCTTGGAGGGACCTGTTCCTTACCCAAGGAATGTTATCTCCATGTGGGATGTCAGAAGTAGGCATGAGGCTGAAAAGGGCATAGTGGGAAAACCATATTCCCAAAGCCGTGCAGGCACCTGCCTCTCATTTGAGAGCTCTCAAAGGTCCATTCAAACAATTAGATTTTAATGAATCTCCTTGTCAGTCTAGAAGATATGGGATAAAATTCCTCACTGGATCAGAGAGGAATAATTAATAAACATTAATTGCTAGCTGGGGTTAAACCACTACAGTGTGAATTAGCTGCAAGGTTTGTTTAAGATGAGATACTAAACCAGAAATTCCAGAAAGAGCTACCCATGGGGAGAGGCACAAGCAGCAACAAACAACTGCTCTGCTCTCTTCCCTGGGTCTGCTTCGTGAGCTGGCACCAACTCCAAAGGAAATGTTCCTGTTTATGTATTAATTGTGAAGGGTAAATAATCTTATTCCTAGTTTGGAGAGGCCTGTTCAAACATAAAATCATAGTATTATGGAATGATTTCGGTTGGAAGGGACCTTAAGCTCAACCAATCCCATGCCCTGCCATGGGCAGGGACACCTTCCACTATCCCAGGCTGCCCCAAGCCCCGTCCAGCCTGGCCTTGGGCACTTCCAGGGATCCAGGGGCAGCCACAGCTTCTCTGGGCACCCTGTGTCAGGGCCTGCCCACCCTCACAGGGAACAATTCCTTCCTGTTATCTGATCATAACCAAAGCTGAAGCCCCAGGTTTGACTTACAGAAGTGTGTTTTTGAGGATGTCTGTAAGGGCTGCTTCTTCAAATCTTCCCAACTTTGTTACCCAGGGAAAGACCAAACAGCAGCAGCCACACCCCTGAGTACGACTGAACTTCTGGATTTTCCATTGCTGCACCAAAAGCAATGCACACCAATGGTGTGAAATCAAATTAATCTATTTTCCACTGAGTTTAAAAAGAAAACCTGGGGGGGATACAACGCTAGCTGGGCATTTAGCAATGTATAAGCACCTCAGAAGTGTTAATGCACTCCAATGGTTACATTACCATGCAAACGGGGGCTACTGAATTGCAGTTTCATCTCCTGATGGAGGAAAAACACTATTGCTTATTGTACTTTGGTGCTAGAAATAACCTCAGCTTTAACTGCTCCCTGCTTTTCGTGTCCCGTTTTCTGAAAGCGAGCCCACAGCAGGAACACTCCTCACCCTCCACACCAATATCCCTGCAGGACCTGTTCTGAGCGAGGCTGTGGGAAACCCAGACAGCTCAGCACGGTGGAGAGCCGACCTCCTTCTAAAAGCAAACAGCCCCTTTTGCCAGTAAGGATTCCACTGAAATGGAATGCCCACCAAATCCTGGACATGTGCTTTCCTTGGCTGCAGCATGGGCAGCCTGCCCTGCACTTAGGAAATAGTTGCAGGAGCAATTTTAGCTGCTGTGAATTGCACTGTGAAATGTCTTCTATAGTCTGGCTGGAAATGTCTGGCACTTCATGTGATGGGCCTACAGATGAATGACCCACCTTTAAACGAAAATCAAGCTCGCCCTGCAATTATTCAGGAAAAACCCCACAGTTTCCACAGAAATCAGGTGAATTAAATGTCACTTCTGACTTCTTCTGTATTTCAGATATCCATTAAGGCCACTAATTACATAAACTACTTTTATGCCAATATGTATATAAAATAGTGTCCCTAATTTCTACTTTTGCTGAGAAATCTGGATATAAATTGCTGCTAAATATGAATATCCCTTTAAAGAAATTCAAAACTGCAGCGGACAGAGAATATTTTTCAGTTTCCTGAAAATTCTCTTGGATAATGAATGCAATGGACAATGGACAATCACAGCTCATCATTTTTCTTTCTGCAGTTGAGCGGGAAAAAAAATGTAAAGTACAAAGTGTAAATTAAAATACTTTCTATAGCTATTGAAATAATTTTTAAAACCCAAAATATGGACTAAATGAATGCAATCCATATTGCAACTTGTCAAACCACTGCATCCACAGAAGAATTAGAAAAAAAAAAGCCAGAGAACAGCTGCTATGTTTGAAGTTTGGTGGGAAAAGAACACTTTGTGTATTTTCAATGGCTTATGTCTTTCTGAAGCCCTTTGGATGATTTATGTTAAAGATAGACTGAAGTTAGGAGGGTTCAAGTTGCTGTGTGAAAACCTGCCAAGCAAAGCACAGGGAATTCCATAACTCCTTAATGAGATGGCTTTTTTCCCCCTCCTCAAAAACACTGGAAAATAAAATAGCAAAGCTGCACACACAGACAAACCAACCTACACATGAATACAACAGAAAAGTCTCTTCCAAGATATCCTCCACTGCTCCAAGGTTGTCCCTTGCTGCATCAAATCTCACATTGTAAGAAAACACAACTCGAACCCATTAGTAAATAAAGGCATTATCAGCATTGTTCCTGTCAAAACTGCCCTGTGCCAGAGGAATTAATTTCTGTTTCAAACTCACATGCTCATAGGAAACTCTCCTGGGATGTGATCCCTTGCTTCAGCACATTTCATAAAGGGGAGGAATGACAGCAGGTGGATAATTCCTGAAGGCTGCTCTGCCAAACTGAAGCTCCCCACATCGTGTCAGCCACGTGGGCACGAGGTTTTTTCCCACAGTGGAAACACTCATTTCTGCAGATAATCTTTCCTCTCTGCTAAAACCATGTCAGCATCGTTCCCTTGCTCTTTTACACCTGCTGGAGGTGACACTGAGCATCAGCAGAATTCCAGGGATGGACGGAGGATGGACAGAGGAACTGCTGTGTTTGGAAACATTCAAACTGATCTCATCCTTCTCCATCCCCTCCTCCTGTCAGCACACCTGATGGCTCCAGCAAGATACAACATCTGAATGCTCCTTAAAAGCAGGCAGAGGATCTTTTGGGACCCCAGCCTGAGTGTCTGGAGCATTTGTGCACCCCTCTAATCTGCTTTTTTAGTTTTTCTGATTATCGCAAGCAATCCCAGCTTACTCTCAAGGGATGTTCCTTCCTCAGCACTTTGCAGGGTTCCCTCAGTGGGAGGCCACTTGTCAATCAAAATTAAATGCCAGGCCTCATTCTCCCAGTGACTCAGAACTACCCACCAGAGACTCAAGGAAGGTCAAACAAGATTTATCCTTTACAGCTTAACTGACAGGGTCTTTTCCTGCCAAATAACTCTGTTCTGTTTCTATGGCCCAGATCTCCATCCTCAGCTGGTTATTTACAGATACCAGCAGTGCCACAGGCAATTACTTTTAGGCATCTCATAACAATGTTAGATAAATAGAAAAGAATTGTTCCTGTAGGTGTTTTTCCCCAACATTTTGAGTATTCCTTAGAAGCTTTTAAAGGCTTTTTGCTCAACCAGGCCCCAAGAAAAAGATGAGATTGCTTCCAATTTGAAGAAGGAAGGTCTGCAGTTGATTTAGGAAAGAAGTAAGGACTAGCTGACCTTTGGGCAATGTAATCAATATCCTGTTCTGAAAATAACAACTCACTGTCCTGGAATACAGCCCAAGTTAGGGCCTTTTGTCCCTTGATTCTCTGAATATTTTAGTGAAGAACTCATTGCTAGGTTTTTATCCGTGAGAATTTCTGATGTAGCTATGGGCTACTGATGTTTCTGGAATATTACCAGACAAAATACAATTTTTTAATTGTGGGGGTTTTTATACTGTCTCCTTTACTTTAGCTTTTAATTTCTAACAATAAAGTTTACAGACAGAAAAGCTTCAAGAAGATAACTATGATACTGAAGACTATTTACCAACTTAGAATGTATTTCTTATGGTGATGGACATTTACACTAAATCATAGCTGTCTGTCACAAATCTTAAAGAAAAGATTTAATCCAAGCAATCTTTTATAGTTTTATCTTTTATATACAAAGGGTAAAAGAGGAAAGAACCTTTATAAAGATATTTATAAATATATAGACCCAAAGAGAGTTTTCTCTTACTGAAACCAGCGAAAACAAATAAACCTGGATGAATAGTGCAGTGATCCAATAAGATTTTGGAGATTAGATGAAGATCTCAGTGAGCTACTTGTATATTGAAGTTAGGCAACACTGGGTAATGCATATTAAGGGTTATGTATTAATTTTGTATTATGTTTGATTTCAAAGGAAGTAATAATAAATCCAAAGTTTGAAATCACACAGGGCCAGATACACTCTCAATCTTCTTTCAGAAATCAGATAAACTACGGCACTGAGGAATTATTTTCTTAGCTGAAGGAAAAACTAAAAAGATAAATAAAAAGAAATAGGTCTTTCTCAGATTGTTGAGAAACTTAAGACCTCCATTAATTCGAGGTATTTCGATGTAAAGGGAAATGTGAAGAAGATGTAAAGATACAAAGAACACCAGATATTCCAAACTTTTTAGAAACATAACAAATAATTAATTTCCTGTAATTCCAAAAAGTTATCATTGCAGTTCCTCACTGTTTGTTGCCTTGTAATCCATAGAAAAACCTCACAACTTAAAGGGAGTTAGAACAGAGGATAACCATGAACCCATTAATGAAAATTTGCTACAGAGAATTTGAAGACTTTTTCCAGTGTTTGCTCATTAACATTTTTGCTACATTGACCCGTATCTTAAAATGTATAGTTTTCTCTTATATATGCACTTGATGAAGCAAGGACTTAGTGAAATATTTATATATTTTTTTAGTACGGAACTTTGTTTGAATGGGGAAGTATTTGTTTTGAAGGTTATTTGAGCCTGGAGGTCACAGAGCATGGAAATACTACAGCAAATTAGTTAATGATGCTGGCTCCTTGCCAGGAAATACTACAGTAAAATGAACAGGAACAGGGCTGGATCCTGTACCTCTAGACTTCCTAGAATATTGTTTCTGAGGAATGCTAAAACCAGCTTTTCAATAAATTTCAGCAACGGCAAGGGTGGCCAGACTTCATACTTGTAATTCCAAATTTCAAACTTTCACAATGAAAGTTTTTTAGATTGTTTCAATTAAGATCCTTATCTAAATGCTGTTTCTAACAGGGAATTGCTTCTCCTTTTAAATATTTTTTTAAAGCTTTCTGTTCCTAAGGAAAGTACCTGAATGGGGGAAGGTTGTGGACCCCTTTTCAGAGAACACACTTTGCTATTATTTGCATCTGGTTTATTCTTGATAGAAGAAAAAAAATGCGTAAGTGAATCAGTGTCTTTATCTCTCAGCTCTAAGACTATGAGTAAACAAAACCCCCAAAGCTTTCTATCCACTGCCATCCCTTCTTGAGCTCCTATAGGTCTAAATCCATTCTAATATGAAAAAGCAAGAACAAAATTACAGATTTGTTATTGAGAACAACATGTAATTCCATGTGTCTAATAACGATGCCTTCCTAAGGTGCAATCTTTAAAGAAGACTTTAAATTTTTTTTTAAATTCTTTTGGGAAGTTTCTTCATTTGTAGAAGTATTAAATAAAGGTAACGAGTCAGCAACCTTTCTGTTTTCTGAGCATGACCCTACTCCTGCCAATTTACAACTCTTGTTTTAATCTGCTGTTACATTCAAGTAACTTTTGTCCTTTCATTTATTTTTTTTTCTCCATTTAATAACCTTTCTTTGACTGTAAAGACTTGGAACATCCCCCTTCACAGTGATTCTGCTTTTCTTTGGATTATGAACTCCTGCACCATGTAACACAAAAGACATTTGCTTTCCAAGAGGAAAAAGAGATTGATGAATTGTAGTGAGAATTTCTTTATGAAGCAAAGTGCATTCCAAACATTTTTCCCATGAAAAAAATGTTGAATTTTCATGCATAGACTGTGTATACACAGCATATATACACAGAATAATCTTGAATAGATCTTTGGGGACATAAATTTCTCCCATGACCTGATCTCTCCCTGTGTTCAAAAATTCTATTGCAGTAGGAAACTTCAAAGATATTGAGAGTTCCAGTTAACCACATAATTCCAAATGGAGACATTGCAGGCATCAAGGCATGTTATTTCTGATAAGAAGATATTAGGAATGATAAAATAGGAAACAATCCATCACCAAGGATCACTGAGCTCTTTCTTGCACTCTTATAATGTACATGATACAGCTTTACAAACAGCCCTTAAGACGGAAATTATAGTATTTTTCCTTTAAAAATTAATAAAAATCCCTTTGCAAAAGAGACTGTGGTCTCTCTATACTTTCCATCTAGCAATAAGTACATTTTATATTTTGCACATTTTTAACATTTACAGTTGATTCAAAACTCCTCTGATTAAAAAAAATTATTCTCTCCACTTACTTCTTTGAGTTACTACATGATTTCTCTTGCTGCTGCTCCTGTCTCTTTTTCCCAGAGTGACAAAAACCTGAAAGTGAGTTGTCCCCTTGTAAAAAGTGAGTGGATATCAGGATCCCAAATCAGGGGGAGGTTGAACGTTTATGGGAGGTGGAAATCTTTGCCATCAGTCACTCACTAGCATGGTATTTGCAAGAAACTTGGACATCAAGATGGAAAGGAGAGGGGGAAACCCAAAACCAACCTCAAAACAAAACAAAACAAAACAAACTGAAAACCAGACACCAAGGAAAGCCAGCTCTCTCCATCTTTAATTATTAGGTACAAGGCCTGAGAGGCGACTTCCAGATCCCACTGAAGTTCAGGAGGTTTGCAATCAACAACAGACCATTATTTTTCTAGCTCTGGTTAACCAGAAATATTAGAAAATAAAATGACGGCAGACTTATTTAAGGAAAAGTGTGTTGGGACGAGTTTTTTAAGGTTTTACTGTTCCTTTATCACATTCCCACTTCTTTTTGATGCCCTTGCTGTTGGCTTTCTCATATAGAAACTCAAGCATTTCCAACCAAATAACTCCAGCAGGAGTTCTTTGAAGGGAATATTTATTATACAATATAATAAAATATATAACACAAACCACAAAGACACTGCAGTAAATGCAGACCTTCTCCAAAACGGTGTCAGTGGTGGCGATGCTGGGCACAGGACATTGCTCCAAGGAATTTCAGGATGAAGAATGGTAGGAAAAAGAAGAGAAAAGAAAGTTCTCTCCTTGCTCCTGTTCTTGAGATTGCCACAGCCCCCTCACCTCCTTCCAGCCATAATTCCTTCAGCAACTCAGTTCTCAGTGCCTCAGGACACTGAACAACCTCTCTGACTTGTGTGTTTGTACATATATTTATATGATTTATATTACATATCTATATTTATATTCACTGGGAAAAGCGTGTGTTGCAGAGAAGGGGATGAGAAATGGAGCAGAGTGACGTGGAAAAGCAGATGGAGAACCAGAGCCATCTGTCAGGATAAATGTGACTGAAAATATCCCAGGTCCCAGTTTGATAAAACTGACTGGCAACATGGATATTTCAGGGAACTACACCCTGTCACACTGTGGTATTTTTGCTGCTTTGTACCTTGAATATGGCAGGTTGTTTGCACATTTCCAGTCTTTGTTTTCCCAGTCCTGGCTAGGAACATATGAAGAAGCTGAGAATAGGCAGGACATAAAATATTTGGCCACAGAAATTCTGTATATGAGAATTACTTATTTTCCTTTTCATATATGTGCAGTCAGCTCTAGTGGCTCAGTTTATATTTTGGCTTCAAATGCCAGGTTTAACTTGGCTCTCCAATCAAGGATTTTGGTTTACCAGAGGTTAATGGCAGCTTTTCATTAAAGTTGCCCATACAAAGACATTTGAATGAAAAGTTTAGGATGTTTGACATAGTTTTCTGATATTTTTTTTGGTTGCAAAATGGAGACCATTCATATTAATACTCAAATGCTTGAGAAAACAAGAATGCAAAATACCAGACATGGTCCAGGTGTTCACATAACTTTCAGACTGAGTTTCCCTTCCTTGCATCTCTTCTGTGAGGGAGAATTCATAAATCTCTGGATGACACATCAGTAGAAGTCTGCTCAGCTGAAAAGAGTGAGGCTTCTTAAGCAGACAACTTTAGGCAGTGACCTAAAAAGCAATTTTTATAAAGACTTTATCACTTAAAATCAAGCCTTAAGTGTCATTCTGGCTCACCACTGTCTAGACCCTCACACTTGTGCATGATTTTCATCTGCACTGTCAAATAAGAAATAAAAATAAACAAGTTTATGGGACTGGTGAGATTCATCTGTAGATGAAAAAAGTATGTGGCAGATGCTGTTCCCCCTATTTCCCATCAGTGAAAAATCACAGCCAGTTGAGGAGGTTTCTGAAGACTGGAGAAAAATGAAGAAATTATTGAAATAATTGGGAAACAATAATTTTTCCATGCTCTTTGCCTGCCTGAACACTTTCACCTTTCCTCCCCTACTTAATTTAAGAAAGAAGAATATGGATTATATCAGATATCCAAGATTTAGTCTGATCCTTTCTAGTAGTAATCTTGTGGTGTTATCAAATAATGTGCAAAGGTATTTTTTGTGGGAGGATATTAAACTTTCTTTAAAATGCAGTTGTCAGCTCAAGGAGCTCATGATATTAGAAACAAAAGTTCAGCCAAAAGATAAGGATCATTGATGCCTGTGGATCACTGATATTAACACAAACTCTCTAACTGTCTCTGCTTTTCAGAAAAAAAAGTCAGCTCCATATTATTTCCTGCTGTGTTCAAAGTCAACATTTGGCATCATTTGACAGAGAGCCCTTAATCATATTAAGAAAATGCTAATTAGCAATTTCTTTTTGGTATTTATGATGATAGAAATGAGCAAAGAAGAGGCATAAAGATAACCCTTCCCTTCCCTTCCTTTCCCTTCCCTCTCCTCTAAAGGAGGAGAAGTAAAGTAAGAAGGAAGAACTGAAGTAATTGAAGTGATTTGAAAAAACAACTCAAAAGAGGGAAAAAAAAAACCCACAAGGCTTCCCTCACAGTTCAATATAAACTGACTTTTCCCTGCTTCCTCTCTGCTCTTTCACATTTGCTTGGATAAGTTCCTTTCTGGTTTTGAAAGAAAGCAAATTGTTATCCAGAGACCAAGTTTTCAGGCTGAAATCCTTGCTGGAATTATTATTCCATGATTATAACACTAACAGACCATAGCCATGCAATGTTGTCCGATTTTTCTCACTCAAATTCCTAGAAGAAGATACCATGTGAACCAAGGCTGAAGACCTATGTGTGAAGATCTGTCTTGAATCTTGTCCTGGAAAACACTTGGATTTCAGCAATTCTATATCAAAAAGAAAAGGGATGTTCAGGTGGCTCAGCTACTTTTTCTCTCAGTGTTTCTACATTAAGTAGTCCCACAATGAAAACAGTGGATAAATTATGATTGAAATGACAAGAGAAAGGTACTGAGGTTGTGCTGTAAGGAAGGAATTATGCGAAATGCAGAAGATTCTGGACAACCAAATTAATTTCTGGGTAATAGGAAAGGAGAACATTTGGGTGTAAATTATTAAACCTAAGCAGATCTGGAGGAGGGGAATTTGCACAAGAGGACAATCCCCTCCCTTGTTCTGAACCAGGGATGGCGACCAACAGTGACCATCACACGAGGACTGACGTCATGGAAGGGACACAACTGACCCAACAGTGTCCACGTTGGACTCAGGAATAAGGGACAGTGTGGGAACTCTGGAAACAGGGAAGTGCCACCGTGAATTCAAAAGCCTTTCAAAAAAAAACCCAGAAAAAAATTATACAAGTGCCTGTGTGCAGAATAAAAAGCCTGAACTAAAGTCCATTGGAAGCAATGTTGCTCCTCCAATTAACTCCAGCAGGCATTTCATGGATCTTATTTGTGATGATTAGGAATGAAAAACAGGAGTCTCATGATTCGTCCCTAATTACCCCAAATATTCATTTAATGAAATCCCGACTGAAGGGGAGTGGGTGAAGCTCTGCCACTGACTTGCAAGGAGCCCTGCCAGGACTACACAAAACAGAATTAATTGAGGAACATTCTGCTCTAACTTTCAGCACAGGTAGCAACTCTGAATTTAATTACCACAAAAGCTGAGGCAAGGACTCAGGAATAATCAAAACTATTCCCTTAAAAATCTAGGTATCCAGTGTTTATTAATTTTACAACAATCTTTAAGGTTGGAAGAGTCAAAGCAAGCAACCTCAGGAAACTCGTCTTCACTGAGACCACCAGAATGTTCTGCCAAACTTGTTCACAATTCATGAGAACTGAAGACAGCGCAGGGGTATTTTTCTGCTCACAGCCTAAAAGCCACCAGGAAAGATCAATCCTTTTGGAAATCAGCTTTTGTTTTGCCAGTTACTACTGAAACTACTATTAATTTGGCTGTATCTCTCACACTGTTTGCACAATGCAAACAAGCAAAAATAAAATAAATAAATAAATAAACAAACAAATAAATAAATACGTAAAACTGGGATTGTTTTCTGCCACTTGTCCCACAGACAAATCTTGAGGTACAAGAGCTTGGTTTGGGTGTTGTGGTCTCATGTCTGGTCACAAGCTTTGGCCTTCAATCAAAACAAACACCTGTATGCCGGAACAGCCATAGTATTAGCTGAGGGTGTTTAAAGATAAAAAACTGCCTGGATTTACTCATGTAGGCATTTAAATCCATTCATTGCAGGGTGGGGAGGCAGAAAATGTTGCTATCAGAGCAGACTACGACTCCCTCCCCAGCTGTTTCCTCACCGATAGGACAACAGACCTGAACTGGATGTTTTACAGTATTTTTAGGCAAACAAAACCACTGCTTTTCCATAGGAAGTAAATCTTAACCTTAATTCCCTCTCAGATTCCCTGATCAGCTGAAAAAAAAGAAAAGCTGAATTTGTTCTTCATATTTTTTTAAGTTATAAATAGACGTTTATAAAGCATTCTTGTGAAGTCCCTCATAGAAGGTAGATCAGGAGCACAAGAAATATTGTGAGTGCAATTTTGGGGAGTCAAACACTGGTTGGACGTTTGAGGCAAATATTTTTATATGTTTTAGTTCCCTCAAAAAGAAAAAAAAATTATCTCACTTCCCCCAAAATTTTCTCACTCCCTTTTTAAATAGGGAGAAATGATTTTGTGTCAGATACTCCACATTAAACAGACCTCTCACATCAGTGGTGATCTCCTGGTATTCAGAAAGGTTTAATATCATTTAAAACCATTGCTTTTAATACCAGCTGAGTTGGAATCAGTATGAAACAACGTAACTTTGGTTCACACGACTGTAAAATCTTCCCAGATATTTCTGCTAATTTTCTCTTACTTCTCTGAAAATGCTGTCTGCATCAGGGACACATGAGATTTTGGAGACTATTACAAATTTTATTTCATATAATGAAAAATGGTAGAGGAAGGCATTTATGAAGTAAACTGTGCCTGAACATATGCATTGATTTGAGTATTTCCTCAGTAAGTCACTTTTACCAAATAATTCATTTTTCTATTGAGATTGTTTAAGTTCATGGACTATTTCTTACTACAATTTACCAATAAATTATTGCCGTATATTCACACTTTCTCAAAAACATGAAACATCATTATGGCTTTATCCTTTATATCTCCTCTTATTACCTCAATTAATTTTCTGAAGTTTGCCTCTGCAATTGTCTTATTTCATCCATTGCACTTTTAAAATCTACAGTGTATGGAATTAAATGTTCTAATGTGCCTCTTCAAATTTCATGTTGAGAGGGAAGTCCTTGTATTTATCAAATATTATTTTGTATTTTCTTGTTTGCAAAATCTCTTTGCACCATGCTTACTCAAACAAAGCCAGTGCTATATTATATAAACTTGTTTTACAGGCAGAGCTTTTGTTATTCCACCCTGCTGGGAGTTAACTTTAGAAAAGTATCCTGGAAGCAGTCCCCATTTGGGATCCCCTCTCAGAGAATGGACACTCAGGAGACACACACAGCTCATGACCTCATCACTGAGCCATACTCAGACGAATTATGATCATTCCATCTTCATTTTGAAATAAATCTATAAATACCCTACAGTTACAGCATCTCACCCTGCCCTTTGTCACACATCCAGCCGGAGGAATATTTCAGATAAGGCAATCAACGCCAAGAAAAAATTCCATGTGAGGCAAAGCAGTTTATTTAGACCATGAGAAGGTCAGGCCATTTTTCTGGCCTAGGAAGATCCTTGCATTGCGATTTCAGTGTAATCTGTACATTCCATCACATCACTGATGGCAAGTATTTGGGGCATACACACAGCAGAGGCACAGAAGGAGATAACCAGCTCCTCATATCTGCAAATTCCTCAGCCATGGCCTTGTTCCAATTCTTTGTTATCTTGAAAGAATCCTGACTTGCCTATTGCTGTGGTGGCAAAGGTCATTTTTGTAGATCAAGCTGGTTTCCTTTGTTCTGGGATATCCTGCAGAGTGCTGTTTGTTAATTGATAATTATACTTCCTTTCAAATTTGTCAGGCACTGATACATAAGTCTTACAGAGACACCAGGGTTAAAAAGAAATTAAAATGAAGCAAAAAAGCGTTCAGCCTCTTATATTCCGATAAAATCAAAGTATCTGGAGACTTGAAGAGGCCTTAGGCTCAGTACATTTGTTAAAAGAAGCTTAAGCTGTGTATACTCACAGTAAGATTTAGGATTGTAAATACAATTTTAGATGGCCTGTAGGCACTTTTTAATATTTCCTACTGTGTCTCATTTAATTAATTGATTAACTGATGAAAATCGCTACTGGAACTTCCCCATTGTTCAATTTCAACAAATACTTATTCACAAAAAGAGTCTTCTTTCTAGTCCTGATGACTTCAGCACAGATTTGCCTTCATAATTTCTCACAATGTTCTGTGAACAGAGGGGTTTAGAGTATAGATACAGAAATATCACTTCAAGGACAGAATGAAGAGGAGAAATCTCTAGAAATGAGGTTCCTCTTGGTCTGACTGAATGCCAGACTGGGTGGAAAGGGCAGGAATGGCAGCAGACAGTGCACCCACCTATAAACGATCTGTATCTAGGGAATGGAGCTGTCTCTTGGTCTTCTAATGCCAACTGCTCTGGATCTTTCTGATTTCCAGAGGAAAATTGAAGAGGAGAGTTGGTTTAGCTTTTAAAATATTTCTTTCATTAAAAAAATTCCTCAGAAAGACTAAGAACAAAGAAGAGACAAAAGAGAATTCCTTGTTACCCAAATACCACCATCAACAAATATATTCTTGGCACATTCTTAGTGATGTTCTTGTTAAAAAGCAAACACTGCATTATTTGATTCAAATTAAGATTCTCCACCTTGTGCTGCTTCTGAGCCAGACATGAGAAAGCTGATGACAATACCAAGTTTTAGATCTCTGAACTCAGTTACGTCAAGTGACACTTCAATACTGGACCACAACCCAGCAAAAAACCCATACATTCTGAAAGTTAAACTTCATGGAGAACTGAATAGCTCTCAAATATTCTCTTTTTGTCATGGTTCTCTTATACAGCAAAAATATTGTGATTGTAGGGTGAAGATAGTTTATTTAGAAGAGCAGTTCTCTTTACCTTATGATGATGTGGATATTTAGAAAGACAAAAAATTGTAAAATGTTCAACAAGGTTATAGAGATACTGATGCCTGAGGGTGGCCACCTGAAAACAGAGACTAGACAAGAATAAGAGAATAAAAGGAGGTATTTATTTGAAGGGCCTTCAAAGGCACACCCTGGGCAGACCAAAGGCAACAACCAAGGCAGACACCGAGTCACAAGTTCTTCACACTTCCATAAGTTTGGTACATTTAGGTATCTGGGTTAATTCTTCAATTATAACCTCTATTCATGATGTAATTACCCCAAGTTTGTTCCCCCTTTAGAGGCTTTTAGTTTACAGATTTTGGGGGCTGGTGTCCTTGAGGAGCAAACTTAGAGAGGCTTTGTTATGTCTAACCAGCGTGAGAGAGCAGCAGCTAACAGGCCACAGGAAACTTCAGAGTCACACACCAGGCAGTACAGGATTTGAAAATTATAAAAGTTAAAACCTAAGTCATCAATGCTACAGAATTCTTCTGGTAAACTGAAAGAGAGGAATGCTTCATTTCTGATTGTAACGATGAGACACGTCAAGGTGCCACTGACGACCATCTGAGCATCCTGAGTTGTGAACAACAGAGCTCACACTGCCTCAAAAAGATGTCCTCTTCCTGCATAGTTTGACAACTTGTTTTTTTAATATTAAAAAAGATGAAGGATTAAAAGATATGCATAACAAAATGGAGAAGAAAGAATTCCTGAGGCCTTTTGGAAACAATGTTCTTAAACTACGTACGTTTTTTCGTAAATATTTTCTTTTTAGAAGTGAAAAATCCCCTCTGGCACCTATGAAACTATAATTTCTTTTTGCTGAAATTGTGAATGAAAGAAACTTCTTAGAAAATGGTGGCATCTGCAATATCATTCCACTGCCATTTTAAATTCAAATCCTTCCAGTTTCACCTCATACTTCACTAACAGCAAATCTGCTATAATTTTTTTCTGTATAAAATTTTATTTCCCCTTTGTATTGCCCTGTAGGATGTTCTCTTCCCTATCAATGTGTTCCTGCACCACTCAGAGCATGATTTCCCTCTGTCTCTTGTGCGTGCTTTACTCTTCCCAGTGTCAAAGCCTTGACAAAGAGCACTGAGCTGGGAACCTTCTGGAGCTGCTGTTTAATTGTAGCAGCCGTGCCAACTCAGGATGCCAACAATAACATACAGTAGATGCTGTGTGTGCCTTTCCCCTAACTCTTGGGATAGTGCTTCTTTGACAGACTGGATAATGAAGTGGGGATGCAGTGGAGGGCAACTTGTGCTAGACATGTGTACTGTTAGAAGCCATGAAGCTGAATATTCAAACAGCTTTCAAAGGAAAAACAACAAAAATTGTGCTGCTAAAATGCTCCCAGTGTCATTTTTAATTACAATAGCCTTGACAATAGGTGATGGTTCACCCATTTAGCAAAGCACACAAGTTTTAGCCTTGAAAGACTTTGCTGAAGTCACTGACATTGGGGCCTATTTGTCATGTGTAGATTCAAGCATTATGTAGCTTTAACATGGACCACAAGTCGTGCTTTTCCCTTCTTTGAAGAGCATTTTGCTGGAAGTGTTTGCACTTAAAACACCTGAAGCTTTGGCCCTCATGAATCTGGAGTCAAGCAGAACTTTACCAGCTTTCAAACCATCTGACTGAGAGTAGTTACACACCACCAACTTGAGGAGCAAACACGAGGAATCAGTACACAGCTACTAATAAAATATTCTATTTTATCTATTCACCTTCTGTTCAACTTCTGAGTCACTCTGTAAAGGTAATATTCAATATTTGTACCTCTAGTCCATGAAAGGCATAATAACTTGATTTTAGAAAAATTTAACTGGCAAGAAAACCCCATTCACAATGAGGTTTTGTTGTTGTTTTGGCATGACAAGTACAGCACTTGATGTGTGCACAGCAGGCCTTTCCTCTCCCTGGTGACTTTATTTAGTCCCCTGTGCTCCCTTCCACGTTTCCAAAGACATTGGCCTTTAGCTTGCCCTCTGCTCATGCACAGTGCTGAGCAAATAAACAGAGGCTGCAAAAGACAATTTCCCTAATCAGAATATCTCCATCCAGCTGCCTGCTGATTTTCAACAGCTCCTGAGGCAGCAGAGAAGTCACAAAGTTCATGACATGCCTTTGACAATGACAAACCTACTGAAGAGAGTTTGTAACTGATGGCTGAGACTGACTGAAATAATACTTATTATTTGGCAATATTTATTAATGTGCAGTCATTCCCAACAGCCACAGCTGCAATCGTGGTAGGACTTCACTGTGTTTGAGATAAGGATTATCTCATGCTCAAGGACAAGTTACAACCCTCTTTGAGGAGCATTTTTAATGCATAGAACAGAATATTATCCAAAAACAGCATCACTTTTTAAAGGCAGAAGTCTGTGGCTGCCCTCATACAGGGCAAAAAATACACAAATAAAATAAGACAGCACATGCTAAACTTTCCAAATACCTGGAAACTGGTGAACGAGATAGAGACAAATAAACTCTTTTAGTAAAACAGGCCATGAAATATTTATCATTAAGCTGCTTTTCGCTTTCCTGGCACATTTTAAATACTTTTGGTATCCAAACAAATGGGACCACTACTTGAAACTGCTAAAATACAAGGCTCAGTAGTGTGCTTTGTAGCATTTTTCATCAATTCCTCCTATCTGCCTCCCAAATTTTTAGATAAAAATTCTTATCATTTAGCCCTCTGTTAATCTGTTTATTTTGAGATTTCCCCCCTCTCTAGAAGCAGGGAAAATCAACAGCACACGTCACACTTAATTCTATAAATCTGCTCCTTCTTTTTGCCATTCCCCAGTGCCTCAGAAAACAGTGTTTCAAAATATACCTTGTCCTTTATAATTAAAATTAATATGGGTAAATTTAATATAAATATGAATGGTTTTTGTCCTGCTTTGGCATATGCCTTCAATCAAATTTTGTTAGGGCTGACACATTATTCTCTGGGTCCATGGGTACAAACAGGCTCAGTCTTTCTCAAACCATCAGAGTGACCCATGGCCGTGTTGATTCTGGACTTATCAGAGTTTTCAGAAGAACAGTTCAGCACTTCAGTCTGCTTTTGCTGAGATATTTACACCTATCACATCAAACCTCTCTGTTCCAAGCATGTGATATCTCCTTTTTCCCCTGCAAGAACACCAACAGAACCAAAAAATAATGTATTTCTCCCCATAAAGGCATTGAAAGAGTTCAGCACCATTAATACAAACTTACTAAAGAACTCTTATACAAAATCTGCTACATAACAGGCAAAATTATTGCCCTCCCTCAAAAATCCCTTATGGGGTAGCAGAGGTTTAAAAACAGCATTTCTTAATGAAAAAGGAAAACTCATCCTTTAGCCATTCTGCTGACTTTATCCTTTACAAGGCAAGTACCACAGATCCAGTGACTGCTCCTAAGTGAAACTGATTTTTCCCTCATATCCTCTCCAGTCCAGAGAGCTGTATGAGAGCCTCCCTGTGAGGATGGATGATAAATGTTTTGACATGCACAGCTCCTGTCTTACACAGAATTTTCCCAGAAAAGGTAGGAGAGTAGCTCAGAGCAGGACTAGTAAATGCTTTCTTTTTCTAGTTGGACCTGAATGCATGAAATGGGAAAAAGGAAGTCACTGGCATTTTAAAGATCAACTTCATGGGAAAAATAAAGGTAGTGAGACCTGTACCCACTGCTGTCAGATTTTGACTCCTGGACGCTGTGGCCTTATTTACTCCTCTGTGCTTCTGGGTCATTATGCACGTAAGTTCATGTGCAATTTTAAAATATATATAAAATATGATTAACGGAGCACTTGCAAAAGCCAGTCATTAATGTTTGATAAGTGTAAAATATAGCAAACCTCCCTCTGCTTCAAAAGCAGCTGCTACTGAGTGATGCTTTATTAAGAATTCCCTAGAATTAATCCCTTCATGATACTAAAGAACTGGTAATTTCTTAGTCTCCTGAGATAATGATCTTTCTGCAACATAAAAAGTACTTTCCAGACTGACCAGTTTTGTTTGCCACAGTGACAAACCTCTGATTTTCTTAATACATTTATCTGGAATGTACTCCTGGAAAATCGATCATCTACTGAGGAAGATAATTTGAGTCCTGCTGGTTTGCAAGCTGGTGAATAATTAAAAATGGGAATAAAATCCCAGGTATGAGAAGGGTGCAAAGGCCAGTGAGAAACCATACACAGAATGAGGTGTATCAATGAAAACTCTGAATATCACAATTGTAAAAATGCAATAGGGTGAACACTGAAAGTTAAGAAATCAGAGCCTAAAATGTTTTAAACGTGGAAACAATTCAGGGAAACAAAACATCCCAGAGTAGAAACGTCTTGGGAGAAGCTTTAAGAAGAGAATTTTTTGAGAGAAAAAAATAAGGTTACACTTCATGGTGGCTGTTGGGTGTTGCAGAAGCACAACCACCACCCCCAGAGACTTCTCCGTGCCAAACTCCCTGTGCCTTCTCCTTCCTAACCCACAATAAATTTATGGTTGTGCCAGCAGGAACAAGTTATCAGGTTTATTGCAATATGGATTCTGCAGATAATATTTTCATTGAGCCATCTTTGTGTACTGGGAAAGGCAGCTGGAATTTTATAAAGAAAATACATTTTTAGTTAATAAATTAATTTTTTAAGCCATGCATTAACTCAGAACAGTGGAACAAAACTGAAGAAGGAGCAGTTTAAAGTTATTTTAATAATAATAATTCCCTATTACACTACTTTGAATCTCAGAGGATGTTAAGAATAAAACCTGGTACTAAGTTCTTACAAATAAAGACTCTATAAAATAATTTAAAAAATACTTTTCCAAAGGAAAAAAAAGAACTGATGACAAGTGGCTGAGAAGACTAAGAGGAAATAAGGAAAATTATTTGTTGTAATGGATTATAAAAAGAAAAAGAATTTTTATAATATGATAGAAAATTAATGAACAAACTATATTTTATTATATGCATTATCCATCCCTGGATTTTCTCAATAGTTGGTCAAGCTAATTGTTGGTGAATCTTTTCTCTCCAGCAAGACACATAAAATCTGGAAACTAAGCTACTCCTGGGATAAAAGAGTGATTGATTTTCAATCATGTTCAGGAGATTACCAAATATTTTCATGAAAAACATATTTTTACTACACAAAATCCTCTTGGAAAAATCAAGCAGCTCACATTGAATTTTAAGCTTCTAATGTAAAAACAAAAAATATTCTACTAGAAATTTTCCTCCAGATTTCTGCTACTTGCATCTAATTTTTTTTCCCATGTTTAGCTAGTATGTTTTGGTTCTTTGTTGCCAGAAAATAAAAGTGTTGGAGATTGTCAACACTAAGTAGAGCTCCAAGATGGCCTTGACTTCATATTTGATTGCAAAAATCCTCAAGTTAATTTCTCAAATATTCATTCAGAAGTTTAAAAACTGTGCCCATGACTTCTTCTCATTTTCACAAAGAACACAAAGGAAGGATGAATTCACTTTGGATGGTTTAGAACATAAGAGTAGAGGTGAAAAGAAATAATCTGTGAAACAGTAAATTTTAAGGACCACATGCTTGCAACAAAACCAGAGCTCCTCTATTTAGTCTTACAGTACCTTAATACCCATGTAAAGGTTTAAACCAGATGTTTAAGGCCATAAAGGTATTTTAGTAAAGATTTTACACAACAGGATTTGTAAAACCACGAGTGGTGATTTACAATTGTGTGTTTGAGCTTTAAGATGTCTGTTTGTCACTAAAAGAAAACCCCTGAGTCTCAAAATGTCCTTAACACAACCATACTTTTTAGAAAAATGAAAGATAAAAGAGAGGCATGCAGCTCAAATTATTTGAAGAGTTTTGGGAACTGAAAGCTATGAAATCCAGTTTTCTTCCTTGCTGTGCTCCCAGGGTAAAAAAGTGTTTGTCACAGCCTAACAAAACTCCAGCATTCCTGAGAAACATGACAGCCAAGTGGAACTTGTGGAGACGTGTTTCCCAAGCTCATAAATGGGTTAAACCCTCAAAATTCCAAATTCATTGAAACCATGCCAAGGCAAAAAAAAAAACAACAAAAAACAACAAAAAAAACCCCAGAGGGGCAGAGGAGGAAGAAGAAAGCTTTCCCAACTGTTTGACACTTTCCAACATGCTACTGTGTGTTGGTTATTTGCGTAGCAGTGCCCTGCACTCACCAAAGGCACTGCATCATAAAAGTAATGAAAATATAATAAATTGTTCACCGTGGGTGTTATGGGCACATAAAAACTAATTACATCTCATTCCATTCTGTGAAATTGCCACATGTTCAGATTCTGGGATTTGCCACTTTGCAATTTAAGGCCATTTATGTTTTACTTTATTCTTCTGGATAGAGGGGAGTAACCCAGAATGAATTCTGCTAATGCATGGCATGGTGACTTGTGACTGCTTATGGAAATTGCCCTACACTTCTGTTAGAAAAACCCATTTTCAGATCCTTAAACTTTAGTGTCAGATGTAGGCTGGTATTTTTCATGCCACTCCGAGGTTGATTAATTGTTTTACATGCCAGCAATTTCTGAGAACAAGAGGAGAGAAAATGTGTTTTTCTACCCACTCAAATCATAATAATAACAACAACAATAACAATAATAATAATAATGATGATGATGATGATTGAAAGCAGGAGAAAAAGAAAACAAAACAGCTGAGAAGACCTGGCAGTGCTGAAAAGCAATTTCACAATGATACCACTGAAGGCCAGATGTGCCTGTCCTGATCATTCCCAGTAAGATGCAGCCAGATTCATCCAAGTTTAAAGAATTACAAGCACAGCTCGACATGACCAGCATCAGATTCCTGCACAGGAAAAGAGAGTTTTCCTCTCAGCAAAAGAGCACTTCAGACTCTGTGAACATCCCATTTGTCCTGCGTATGAGAAGCTTGGAATTGCAGAAAACTGCAAGATCTTTGGGTTGTTGTGAACTGGAGCTGGACAAGGATTGGACATAAATATCAAACAAGGAGCCAGTGGGAATGGAGAGGGCTCAGGTGGCTGGAACAGTGACCACATGCAAATGAAGCATGATAAAAAATGGATTACAAGTCAGGAAGAACAGGCACTACCTAACCAAGCAGACTGAGGCAAGTAGGAGAAAATTAAGTTTGAAGGAATGAGTGGAGTGGTCAAAAAGCCGGGATAAGTGAGTCAGGAAAAGAGAAAGATCTGTTGGGGACATGGGAACACAGGTCAGGTGTGGGGGCAGGAAGTCCCTCCCAGAACTTGCAAGACAGCTACAATTCTATATATACATATAATTGTTTGTATTTATATATTAAAACTGCTGCTAATCCAGCCAGGAAGGTGTCCCCCAGTGGCCTTGGTCCCTGCAGAGCAGGCAACTCCCTGCTCAAGGCTCTCTCCTCTGCCTCCAGAGTGAGCAGTGGAGCTCTGAGCTCTGGATTTTGCAACTCCATGCTGCTCCCAGAGGTTTTCTTTCCTGCCATAAGATGCCCACGGACTAGAGCCACTTCCACATCGGTTCTGGAGGGCCTCACTTGCTTGTTTTGTGGCCTTTCTCTCTCCCTCGTGCACACACACACACACACGGTAAAATTAGATCTGACAAGGCATGCAGATGAAAGCTGGGAAATGCTGCAATTATCGTTTCCCACATAATCTTAATTCAGGCTTTTGTGCACAGATTTTAGGGTACAGTTCCTAAAACTGCTGTGTCATTTTGAACAAAGAATGGGCTCGCTCTGGGAAAGAATGAGAGTCATGACATGACATGACAGCAGTGTTACCTACAGAGATGAAAAGGCAAATGAGGCAAAAGCTCAGGAAAACTGGTTAGAAATGCCAAGAACAATATAGAAAAGTTCAATTCCCTTGAAACCTGATAGTCTTCTTGGTTTTTTGCAGTTCTGCTCTCAAATAAATTCACAATATTCTTCATGTGACAAAAGACAATTACGACTTCTTTGCCCCTTCTATTCAGTTAGATATTAATCAAAGAGGATGGAAGATATGTTGGGAGGCCCTTTACTATGAAAATAATTAACAAAAAAGTCAAAATGCTTAAATCCAAACACATCAAACATTACTTATTGCTAAATGCTGAAACTCTTATGTTTTTACCCCATGGTCTGAGCAGAGACTTTGGAGAAAATAAAGATAAAATCTTAAGTAGCCTTTTGATTTCAAAAGATTCTCCAGGTTCTGGTCTCATGACTTGTGCAGCTGAATCCTGCCTTGGGGAAAGGGATGAGACAATAACATGCTCCAGACTCTGAGTGTGGTGCTGGACAACTCCCTGAAGCTGAACTTTTCCTAGGTCAGCTGCTGATGGGCTGTTCTGCATTTTCTGTTTGTCTAGACTGATGTTCCTGGATGTGACCCACAAAATAACTGCTCTCTCATGGTGACAACTGGAGGTGGCAGGGATTTTACTGGGAATGTTCCACATCTGTCAAAATAGTTGAAAAACAATCCAGATCCTGCCTGTCTTAAATTTGGCGCAGAAGATGAGTGGCCAGTCAATGTCCGTGTCTGTACTGTGGTTTGCAATTTTCACTGTGGGAGTGACTATAACACTGCACTGTGAAAATGAAATGTTTGTGAAGTGGTTCTCCTCCACTGACATATCCCTTAATAAATCTCAGGAGAAAATGGATAGCATTGTTTTCAGATGTGGCTTTGACCAGCACGCAGTAAAAGGGCCACACAATGAGCAGAAGGAAGAATTACTGGACAGCTGCTAATTAAACCAAGTGGAACTGTCCCAATCTGTCTGGTCTGTGCACAGAATTATGCAGAAATCTTGTGAAGGGAAGAGAGAAAAACAACTCTCCTAGAGCTCATGAAGAAGAGGCAGGAACTGAATTCATGCGGGAAACTTCAGCTTCTACGTTTCCTACTTTTCAGGCTTTGACTTTACATTTTGTACTTTTCCTGTCACTTGCCAACAGCATCATTTTAGGGGAACAGGCTCCCAGTTCTCGTATTTAATGTTGGAATTGCAGCACATCATCTTCTATGGGCAGATGCAACCACTTCAGCAAATCAAGTTTTTTCCTTTCCTCAAGGTCGTGGAAGATTTCTGGCCCCAATCACCCGGATTTCTGGCACTTGGGTGTAGGATACACTACAAGGGTCTTTTGAAGGTTGTTTTATTTTTTATGTGGGCACTGTATTGATTTTGTTCAAGTAGTCTGCATTAGAAGCAGTGCCAGTTGTGAAAAAAGGCCTTTACACCTGGTTAAAAAAAGGAAGAAGGAGCAGTTAGAACCCTTCTGGAGAGGGTTCCTTCTGTCTGAGCAAATACTCTCCTAACACAGCTGCTTCCAGGCTACCTTCTTGGTACGAGATACCTACTCCAGTCTATCAATATTTTCTCCACAGTTCCTGCCTAGTTTCAGCCAAAAACTTAAGAAGTTGTTAAACTACTTTCTCAGCTTTGCTAGGCTCCATTTTCCTACTGTAACATCTAAGAACAAAGAAATGACCATTAAGAATTCTACCACATCTGTTTTCTGGAGAGAAGAATGTATTCCAAATCAATCAGTCAATCAGTCAATTAATCACAATGTAATTCCTCTGTAGAACAGAACTCCTACTATCAGACAGCAGCACATTTTCCTCCTGGGCCTGGCAAACCAGCAGCCAGCAGCCCAGCAGATTTTCCCCTGGCGTTTCTTTGTCTTCAAGTTGGTACGAAAACAGAAACAACTTTCATTAGCTGCAGTGGCTATTGGAAATCTCATGTAATTCAAGGGTTAGACAAAAATGAACAATGCTCAGTGACCTAAATTCCTCACATATTAACACAAAGCATATTTTTGTTATAAGCCAATATTCTTCGAAGTTGTTGGAAAAGTCTGGAAATCCAAAGGACCGGTGAAGGGAACAAACGTTGTTTTACATAAAGACACTTATGCCATTCCTTCTGTCCCTTTCTTCCCTTTGCCAATGCACCAGAATTCCTTCAGGGATAGTTGCAGGATACTGATTACTTTGGCATCTCAGTTGCATTATGAAACACACAGTGTCACTTGCAAGTGTGAATTCTCTTCACAAATATTCTTTTCAAAGCTCCTCAGTGTGTGGAGATACTGAAGCCCCAGGGATCCCCCAGTCTGTGTCCAAAAAATGTGCAGCAAAGCAAGATGTTCCTTAAAAATGTGTTTAACAAAGCAGCCTGCAAGGAGTACTGAGAAGAGACAGTTTGTTTAATAAAAATTTGGCTAAATAATAGATGTTTCTCAACTAAGATTTCTCAGATACTATGAATTCGTTCTTCTTTTCACTCTTTGATAGAAATAAAAATAGCTGCTGTGTAAGAGCAGAGTATTTATTTTGTACTTCCATTCATATCAGTGAAAGTACGGCAAATTCAACTGAAGTTGAAAGTGGTAGAGAAAATCTGGTTATATCCATATCACTGGATTCCGGCTCTTTGGTATGAATTGCACAGGTAGAGGGAAATGGGAACTAGAAAAAAGAAAGGAAATTAAAGTTTCAAAGTAATTTAAAAGGGAGTGGGTGCATTCGTAAAGAAAAGGGCAACATTGAAATTGAAATATAAGTTAAAAGAAGATCATTATTTTAAAGACACTATTAAAATGGCAGCTTCAAAATATGTCACATATAGCTGTACACAACTTCCTCATTTCAAGCCTAAGATAGGAAGCCACTTGTGAAATAGATCCTCACTTAGAGAAAAAAATTCTAAATGCAAAACTAAAACAATCACAGTTATGAAATAATTTTCTACAGTTTTCTTTAGTTGTGCAGTAACACTAAGTTATCATGGTCCTACTAGATGGATCATCAGTTCTAAAGTACTCCTATTGGGACATTTAGAATTATTTAACAGGACAGCTTTCAGAAAGATTTTCTCTCTTAATTAATTTACATTGGCTCAAAAAGCTGACCCACAGAAAATAGATTTTGGTTTTGACAAAATTTTTGATTTGTGCTGAATTGTCCAATTTTTTATTTGTTCTCAATCTGTTTGTAATGCTTCTTTAAAAGAGGACAGAGTAGACCAGGTAGGATCTCTTGGAAAAAATGCACAAAGATTGTGCCTTATCTTGGGGAAATAAACATGTCTGAAGAAAGATGATTTAGGGGTGGCAGAGGGAAATCAAAGTTAAAGGAATGCAAGGAAAAGTCTCAAATTCTGTTGATTACTGAAAGGAGGACGGAGCACTCACTGGGCTTTAGAGACTGCGAGGAAGATGGTGAAAAAAACTTTCCTGGGGAACAGAAAAGAGTGTGAGGATCTTACAGCAAGGTAGAAGACTTAAAGGAAAATAGAAATTAAACTTTGGAAGCAAAGAACTGTCTTGAAGAAAATTTGGCAGGAAAAGAGCCAAGCATAACCTCTTTTTATTATTCCTTCCCAGCTGACCCAGGGTCCCAAGGTCAGAGCTTAGCGGCATTTATGTGCCCTTAAAAGAAATAAAAAGACAAGGCATGAGATACCTGCCAAAGGAGCTGACTGACTGTGAAGGCGGAAGAAAAGGTGCCCACTTGTATCTGAAAGGAAATCTGCAGCACTCAGGGTGTCTTTGGTAAGGTCCTGCCAGTCCTCCAGGACTCATGATACTGCTGGCGGTCAGAAATCTCACGAAGAGGTTTGTCAGGAAGGAGCTTTTGTTCAATTGTTGCTTTTAAGCAAGTCAGTTTATACTTAAATAATCCAACAATTGTGTCCTCAATTCACTCAGAGCATGTTTTTAATACCAGGATCAGAATCAGCTGTACCTAATGATATTTCTTGTTTGTGCTGTCTCATTTAGAGACAATATCATGTTTAACCAGTTTAATATTTTCCTATTATACACATTTCAGGCAGAAATTATTTATGTTTCTGCTTCCATTCTCACTGGAGGCACTGGCATTTTTCCATCTGTAGCATGGAGCAGATTCAGACATACACGCTATGGTTGTGGAGATTAAATGAAATCATATTTTTGTGTTGAATTTCTGCTGCAAATTAGCACTTAGATTTTGTTACAATTGCTGCAGATAGTACATTTAATCATCAGCAAATTAGCATTGCTTCAAATTTCCTAATTAAGCTGTTTTTTTCAGAATGCTTGTAAAGCATTTTACAATCAAGGGTTACTGACTGAGCTGAAGCAAAATTCAGTTCCAAAAAGTGTTTATATTCAACAGTTATTTGTTACAGCTACAGCAGAAAACATCTGAATTATCAGGAATTTTAGGTCTTGTTTCAAAACAAAACATTATGAGAAGTAATCTTTTTTCATTCCTCTGTAAATTTTTGCAGTTCTGTAACATGTAGAAACAGAGGTATTTAGTAGAAGAATAACTTGCTATTCTAGAAAATGAATGACTCCTGAAGAGTCATGTTTTCATAGGAAATATCAGGTTTTTTCCAGAAGGAAAAGTATTTTTATAGGTGTTATTTTGGTCAATTAGACAATAAACAAAGAATATATCAGAAAACCATACTGTTTATAAGAATCAGGGCATTTTATCTGCTCAATTTAACAAAATAAAAAAAAAAGTAGAAACTTCCATAGTTCTAAATTCAACAGAGTGAATTCTCATTGGATTCCTGTAGAGCTGTTTGGCCCATCTTGGCAAACTGGAAGAAAGATGGAGAGACGCAATTTACAACAGCCTGCAGTGACAAGGCAGGAGGGAATGCCTTCAAACTGACAGAGAAGAGGTTTAGATGGGATATTGGGATCAAATTGTTCCCTATGAGGGTGGGCAGGCCCTGGACAGGATCCCCAAAGAAGCTGTGGCTGCCCCTTGATCCCTGGCAGTGTCCAAGGCCAGGTTGGACAGGGCTTAGAGAAACCTGGGATAGTGGAAGGTGTCCCTGCCAATGGCACTGGATGGGCTTTAGGGTCCTTTCCAGCCCAAGCCATGACTGTGTAAACCTTCAGCTGATGTAATCCTTCCTGAGCTGTTACAGTCTGGATGGGTGGGTGCATTTATGTCAGCGTGTATGGCACAGACTTTTCCAAATGCTGCCTCAATTTTAGCAATTTTAAGTGCAGAGCTAACTCGTGAGCACTGATGTAATACTGCTGTGGGACAGATTGGGCAGGTCCCCCCTCTGGCACACACAGCTCACCAGTGCCCCTGATCTTTTCAATATTTGCTTCCTCTCCCTTTGACACATTAATCTGCTGCTGGAGGAGTCAGACTTTCCCTCCCCCTTCTTTGGCTGATGGCTTAAGCTCTGTCAGCTAAATTATGAAATTATACAGAGCTGTCAGCTGGATTCATGGAATAAATGCACACCCTGCAAGACATGGGCATCCAGCATTGTTCCATAGACATGTCCTTATCTCCAAGATGTTACTGAATGCATTCCTCTGACCGAACAAATGTTTCACACGGCCTTGGACAAAAATTTGGTTTAGGATGTCACGTGATGTGAATTGTTTCACCTTTCTCATGTTGAGCATTTGGAAGAAGTGACATCTTATATATATCTTTAGCGTGCAGGAAGAAATAACAATATTCCATCAGAGCATCCTTATTATTACTGTATTCTATTGTGTAAAAACCCTCCTGCAGCTGCAGGAAAGGAGGGAGGACAAGCCATGTTCTGTCTAGCAAAGCATCTCAGGTGAAATTCCTTTGTGTCATAAAATGTCACTCATCAGTTTTTAACATAAGTACCATAAACACAGGCCTTGCTGTTATAAAGTGCTTTACAGAGAGGGGCAGGAGTCCACATCTTTACCTTAATAATTCATTTTTCTCACTGTGACAACAATAACTCAGCTGTTCCAACATCAGAAGTCCACAGAAAAATTCTAGGAATAGAGTAGAAAAGCTGTCCTCCTCCACTGAGAGGTAACCACCTGAAATTTGAACATCTGAATAAAAGTGGTCCTATTTTCCAGATTTCTCAGGGGTCTAAATCCTACATACTTGAAGTTTCTTAATATCAAAGGCTTGAACTTCAGCTATAACTATAGGTAGCCTTTTTTGTATTAGGTGAAAGCAGTGTAGGACTTCTGCCTTTCCAATAGTCTTTATAAACGATCATATTTCAAAGCTGTACTTTGTTGTAGAGACATCCTTTTTACTCTAAGTGGCAAAAAGCTGCAGTAAGGACAGGAAAATCAAGATCAGAACACTCTGGGAAACCAGCTTATCACTCGGTACTTTCTTACAACTAACCCACCATGGAAGTTCTACCTGAAACAATTCCAAGGCCTGGACTTAGGGAAGTTGAATGTCACCTCCCATCTTCCTTTCCTATCTTGACAGATACAATGAGAATGGTTTGGATTTTTTGCTGAGAGCGAAAATAACTGCCTTCTTCCCCCTCCACATTCCCACTATCATGGAAGGCACACAGATGATTAGGAAAAAGAGTCTGTGAAAGTGGCCAACAGCTCATATTTACCAAACACTGGCCGAGGTTAAAGATAAGATCAAGATTAGAGGCTTATCAGTCTGAGAGAGAACCCTGGCATTTATCATTCGTAGTGGTTTTGTCACACTGATACATGATTAGATCTGTTCTACAATTCAGCAGTCTCTGGAGTTATAAATTATAAATCCCAGTGGTCGTGGTTGCTGGAAGGGCTCCCAGGGGATGGCAGAATTTGGCCTCTCAACCTCTTGTCTGCTCTGTGCGTTTGCAGATAGAGAAATCCAGACTCCACTGTGCTCTGCAGTCTAGACCAGCCCTTTGGATGCACGTTCCTGAGGGAAAAAATGCTCCTTCTGCATTCTGTGGGAGACCCTAACCAGTAAAAATATCCCTCCGTCCTCCTCTGAGCTGAGCAGCACTGAAACACCAGAGTCAAGCATAAGCCAAGCTTTCACTGCATGAACTGTGGTTTGTGAACACAACTGAGTAGGTCCAGACAAATTTTCTTGGCTTCCAAAAGCTCTGGAGACACTATTTTTATTTTTTTATGGAAGATTTATGCACCTCTAGAACACATTGGCTCATCACATCAATAGATTGGTGCTAGGATTCTGCCAGAAGGTTTGTGGTTGTTGAAAGCCCTGAGCTGAGTATAGGGGTGAGCAGAACAACGTTTTCTTGCAGTGGTTTGCATTTGTTTCATGAAAAGACACTGCAGTGCAAGATAACTGGGGTAAATATAGCTAAACATGCAGAAATTCAAGGATGTTCTCTGTATCACTGTGATATCAATTATCCCCGCATCCAGCAGTTTTCTGTGTATTTATGTAAACCTGGGATACATCCAGATTAAACACATTCTTGCTTGTGTTGCCTTTTTTTTCAGATTGTTCCACTGGAACTTGACCCATCCAATTCATCCTGGCTGACTTTGTAGTTTCCCCTCACAGTATTTCTTCTACAAAGGCAGGCTTACAAAAAAGATCAGGGTTTACCTGTCTTTTCTCTCCAATAGCTGCTTCCCTCCCTTTATTTTCAAAGGCAAATTAATATATGTACTTGCTGGGGAAAAATAGCCAGCCTTAGTGTTCTCTGACTGAAGTGAGACAACACTGTAAAAATTATAAAAAATCGCGAAGCAATATGAAAATGCACTTGACTGCAGTTGAATTTACTTTGCTCCTTACATCTGCCACGGAACTAAGGTGAAAACAATAGCTGATATTTGGATTGCCAATTCAATCAATGATGCAGAGTCTTTATATCAAAGAATACCTCCCATATTTCCATTTTGAGAGTTTAACTGGGAGGCACATTTCTATGTATGTCCTTGGCAGAGCTGAATTCTGAGGATGAGTGTGACTGTGGTTATTCCAGACAGTAAACAGTGCACTAGAAACACATTTACTATCTTGTTTAGAGACAGAAGAACTGGATTTCGTTTTCAGTTTAGTTTTGTATTTTAAAGTTTAGCTTATCTATTTCTAAATCTTACACTTTTTCTGTAGTTCTGAGGAGAAAACACTGGAAAAGACTATTTGATTGGGCCTTCCAGAATGAGAAAAATAAATGGAAATGTGTCCCACTGAACTGACAAACACGAGTGGCAAAAGTGGAATATTCTGACTTATAAACTCTTCTAACTTCTGTTCTCCTCAGGAACAGGATCACAAGCTTGAAACCATGAGCTTGCTAACAAAGCAATCACCAGTAGGCTTTTTTCTCTACTTATATAGGGCATTTTTCTTGTTTCAGTGTTTCTGCAGCTTAGAGAGAGAATACAGGGGAAGGAGGAACTAATAGAGTGGAGTTATGATTTCTTTGCATAATTAAGGCTAAGAAACCGAAGAAATATAACAGTACCAGCAATTATTCCACAAATATTAAACACTATTCTTATCTGCACCAAACCCTTAAGCTGTTGGATCAAATGAAGACTGTGACAGTCCACTGGAAAGTGTCTTAGTGCTAGTCAGTTGTCTAGACCTAGATTAGTGAAAAAAAGGACATAACCTTGTCAACTGGACTAAGGTTTTGTTATTACTACATTTATTATTATTATTATTTGTTGAGAGTTTCATAGTAACCAAGCTAATCTGAAAATAAAGGGTCCACAATGGAGCGTTCATTGCAGAACTGAATGCAAACCACAATGGGGAGTGTTTTGTTACCAGCTGTAACCACAGGGTGATGTCATAGAAGAGTTTGGTGTCTTATCTGCCTATGGACCTGTAATCAGCAATAACTCTCATATTTATTAGCTTTTGCTGAAGAACTAGAAAACTGTTGACAGGCCTGATTTGCTGCTTTTTCTATGATTAAAAATTCAATGAAAGAGCAGTATAGCAGGTCTGAAGGTCCTTACTTAAAAACACAACACCTCTAGAAATAAAGAAGAAATAATACACATGAAGGGAGGAAAACCCATGAAAGTATCTCACATAAAGTATTTGTTTCTGTTGCTCTTGGTGTTAGATTAAGCTGAAAGCAGTGGAGCCACCTTTCCTCTTTTCAAGAAATAAGATGCTTAAGTATGGATTGCAACCAATTAATGAATTAATGGAAACAGGATTCATTGACCCTGGTAGGCCTTTGATGCTGATCCCACCACTCCTGCCGTCAAATTTCCCTTTCCCTACTCTTTTTTCCAAAGAAAAGGAAGCTCATTGGAAATGGTCCAGATGAGACATTAAACAACAGATTTGTAACAATATGGCTCACAGTCTGTTCTCATTTACTTTCTTCCTTGGCCTTAATCCCACCAAAATCCCAAGAACTGCTTTGAGTTACACCCTTAAAATTAAAACCAGAGTGAGACCTGTGGATTTTACAGACCAAGCCACATTTGCAGTTAGTCAGAATTTTCTGTGTATAGGCCCTGAAATCATAAACCTCTTACAACAGCAAGGGATTTTGACCAGTTTGGATGAGCTTTTAATACCAGATGTCCACCTTCCACTGTCCCAAGGCTGCTCCAAGCCTCGTCCAGCCTGGCCTTGGACACTTCCAGGGATCCAGGGGCAGCCACAGCTGCTCTGGGAACCCTGTGCCAGGGCCTCCCCACCCTCACAGGTAGGAATTAACAGAATTACAGGCTAACACAAGTTTAGAAGGCTAAAATTCTGGATCACTCTCCAACTCACCTCCAACAGAGCTGTTCCTAAATAATCATTAATGCTCTTCGGTGATAAAGCACGAGGAGGATGAAGTGCTATGGATTTGCTCTCCTACAGTGCGAGGTATTTTAAACATTCCAGGAGATCATCAGGAACAACCCTAGAAGACTCCTCCTTTCTGGTAATATGGGGAGGCAGATGATGTGTAATTGAGAGTTTTACATGAAAGCTCCATTTCTGATTCCAGAATGATTCAGCAGATGAGGTGCAAATTTTACACAACCCAGGTGATGTCACTGCCCCACATGTGAGGCTCCGGAAGCAGACCCTGGCAACGCAGGTAATGATGTTACTGTACTCAAAGAAAGCCAAATACAGTTTGAGCACTTGTACCACAGATTTCCCAACTGCAAGCCAAAGCACTTGCCAAAAAGTCCTCCTAAGACTTCATAAAGATTATGTGAATCGTGATATTTGTGTATAAAAGAGCTGAATCAGGCTTTATGGCTCTGGAGAGGATTCAGCAACACAACAAACGTTCAGGTGACTTACCTAGAAACACTCCATAAATCAATGTTTGTGCTGGCAGGATCCAAGTAAAGGCTCCATCATGTTATTTTTATTCATATGGGTATGCATGGAATGTCTGAGAGGAAGAGTCTTCATCATCCCCATATTTCGCAAGGAAAAGTGCAGATGTAAATTAGCAGCAAACCCCACCACCTCAGGGAGAAGAGACTTTCTGGTGAGGAGCTGCACTCCCAAGGCACAGAATTTTATAGAGCTTAAGTGCAGATATTTAATATTTGGTTGGAAAGCTTCCTGGCTGGGTTAGTGTTTCCTACCCAGATAGCTGCTGTCTCTCTGCTTTCAAAAGCCTTGACAGAGGAGTGAGCACAGCTGATGCTGTGCCAAGTGATAGGACAGAATAATCCTGTGCTTTCATTACTTTCCTTTCTGATGGAGCAAGAAACTGCTGTGCCATAGAGACTCCACAGCATCAGAGAATATTCTTCCTTATGACTCAAGAATAACATCTCTAAACAGGTTTTTTAATATTTTTGTATTCTGAAGACCCAACTTAAATTTGAATTTAATTTTGAACAAGTTTTATTTTGTATTTTGTATTTATTTCATGCAAACTAAAGTTATGGTAAGCATAAAATGCAACCAGTCCCTAAAGTTCTGTTTCATTTCTTAATTTTTCAACGTCTTAAATATGAAGTGAATTTTAAAAAATGGAGGGCAACCATTCAAAACCAACTTCCTCTCCCAAAAGCAAGAGACAAAATACTTAAGCCAGATCTTATTCAAATTTTTGCTTATCCACATAAGAACATAGCTTTTCTTTCTAGTCACATCAGAAATGCTGCAGCAATCGAGACTATCATTATATCTCAATATCTTACATTTCCAGCACAAATCAGAAAAGTACCAATTGATTTAACTTAAAATATATTGATAAATTACTTATTTTCCAGTTGAACATTAGAGAAAAAAAAAAAGATTGAAATATTTTTATCTGAATACTTCAAATACCTTAATTTTCTCATTGAAGAAGGAGCTTGTTTTTCTTATCTTTGACCATATAAAACAAAACTCAGTGTCTGTCTCAAGGGTTAAAAATTTGGGTGTTTGAAATAACCTTGATATTTTTTGTTTTGTACACCATGCAATCTTTCAAATATATGTTTTATTCCATCTCAAAACTAGAAGAAATTTCAAAGTATCAGTATGTCTTGCACAATGAAATGAAAATAGTTTGTAGTAGGTTTGCCAGAACTGGGCTTGTTTGCTTTGAAAGCAAAATTCAAGGAATTACATGTGCCATGCTGCTGCTGTCACAGCCAAGGGTGAGCTCTGCTTGAACAAACACCTCTCTCATTGTTGCTCCTAAACTTGGGGTGATATATTTAACTTACTCCCTGTCAGGAGCTGCACAGACACTTCCAGAGGTTTCAGCTGGACAAGAAGAAGAGTGGGAAGAGATATTCCAGTCACAGCAAAAGGAGGAAAAATTAGAATGTATTCAACATTATAAAAAGTATCAATTCTGAGAATCACAAGGTTGTAACCATTTCTAGTAAAAATTTTCTTAATGTTATCTTAGAAAGCAGCTTTTTGTCCACTTCCACCTAACCTTACAGTTGATACATCAAAGAAAATGGACAAGGAAACCCAGGCAGACATCAGCACCTGTCTTCAAAACTCTCAGCAGCTGTGGAGCTTGAAAATTCAAAGAAACGTAACCAAATAGGTCTGAATTTTCTATGTAGTGTGCGCATTCGCACAAGCAAAGCTCACCCTGACCATCCTCTGCACCTCTACAGTTCAGTGTGATGCCTGCCCATCTTTTCAGTCAGACTCCTGAGGGATGTGGGGCTACTTTTTTAGCGCCAATCTTTACTCATGAAGAAATGGGGCTCCAAGTGTTCGTTTTTTAAACTCTGATGGTGCTACTCTTCAATTTTTGACTCCTGTCCTCTGCAAACTGGTTTATTTGGTGCACAAATCTGATTAATTTTAGACAGTCTCTTGGATGAATTATAAAGTACCTTTGTATGATGTTCAGCACGATGTTTTCATTCCTGTTCTGAGGACAGTCTAACACAAACACAGATGTTCCCAACACAGAAAGACTTAACCTGAGCAATATTTAATATCTGTGATAAAAGCACCTTTGTACTTGTTAACTATCAGAAGCACAACAGACAGATGATGATGTAGAAAAGATGAGCGAGGCAGGGATGTGTTATGACAGCTGATCCTCACAAAAAAAATATCTGCTCTTCTTTCCTTGTACCTGCTACAGGAAAAATGAACTGTCTATGGTTCTGGGAGTTTGTGGCCTAGAAGTGCACTGTGTTACACTTCCAGCATGCTCATAGAGAGTTCCTGAGCAGAGCAGCAGTCTAAAAGTTGTATTTTTATTGCTTATGCACAAAAGTGGTACAAACTGAACCCAAAGTCTGCTTGTTAATAGAAATTCTGAGAGGATACTTGCTCTTAGCTATGCAGTGTCACTAAGCCCCCCAGCAGATCCGTGGTTTTGCATGGTTATCTCTGAAATACCTAAATGTCTGCTGCTATAGCCCCAGCCTGGCTAAGCTGACACAAAGCTGGATGAATTTACAGACCCCAAATTTCCTTAATGTCGTGCCAGACTTTGTATAAGACAAGACACACATCAGTTCCCTTGGAGTCATTAACTATTGCTGTGCATGAAGAAACATTCCAGGTTGCCTTTTGTTACCTGCCTAAAATCAGAGCTGTCTTTATCCAAGTCTCAAGTAGAGAGGAAGGAGAACTGCGCTTAGTATTTTCTAAAGTAATAATATTTATTCTTTATCACTTTGAAATTCAGTCACTCTATGCTGCATTATAGGATTGTTTTCCATCCCTCATTTTCAGAAGTGTCCATCTTTCTGAAATACACATTTAAGGAAGTAAAACTTCCTGGCTGAGGAAATTGTGTCCCACAGTTGCTGTGGAAGCTGCTCAGTCCCAAAGAACTGACATCACAGGGTATGATTTTCCCTGTCTATACCAGGAAGTCAATCAGATGCTCAGAATTCAGTCTGAGAATTCCAGAATCCTGGAAATTCTAGCCAGATGTTTCTGTAGCTTGGGTTGCTTGAAAAGAAAGGTGCTTTAAGGCAATGGGATGGGAAATGGAGTCCAATTTTCCCACAGGATTTCCTGTTCATTATGCATTCTTGTAAATTCAAGTACATACAAAGACACCAATTGAAATTTTACAGCAACAGGGAGCTTGTAGGAAGTTGATTTTGTGTTGTCAAAGCTACATTAATATTTTAAGGAAGTGCTTTCAAAGCTTAGTGGATTGAAATAAATCCCAAATCAGACAAATGTCTGAGAAAGTGGTGCTTGACAATTTTTGTAGCCTAAACCCTGAGCAAAGATATACTTTTGCTTGCACTGGATATGCAATTTGAACATGATATCATGCATTTTTTACTGCCTTCCCCCATCCACTGTCATCAGCAAGCTGCTTAGCTTTATTGTCAGTAATTTTGATAGTTGTACTTGCTCTTATGTTTTGAAGTTTACTTTTGGAGCGTTCCTTGGAGGGTGTCTAAAATGAACCAAGATTTGAAGTCTATGGAAAGAAAAAATCCAAACAGAGAGATCTATTGTTTTCTTCTTACTACTGAGCTGAGATGCCTCCTCATGTCACATAGATCTTGGTCAGCTGTCATGTACATAGCTGTAAAACTGAAGCATTCCATTAAATCAAAAGAGCTCTTCCCTTTTACTTCTTGTGTTATTTTTTGGGTTTTTTGGGGGGGGGGATGGCAGGAGGCCTAGTTGTTCAGGGGGTTTTGCCTCTCTCTAACTCTGTTACCCCACTGAAAAATCAAAAAGAATCTGCTTTAAGACATGATGAAGTGTTCTATAAAGAATTATGCCAGAATATCTGTATGCCAGCTATGGCTGAGATACAAGAGAGAGTGGAATCTTAAGCAGAGTTCAAGTTTATTTTTAACCTTTGGATTGCATCTGGCCACTGGAGCCAGATTGTAAACTCCAGAATTGCTGAGGCAGTGGCTGAGTATCAATGAGCCAGTGGTCTGGGCTGGTGTTCAAAAGGAATATAATCTGAACTAGAAGATTAGACAATCAGCAAATTTATATGGTTTATACCACTACAGCATATGTATTTACTCATATTAATCATGCTGCAACACCCACCCTGCTCCCCATGCAAATCCACACATTTTTTAGTTTAAGCACTTTATCCTGATGATTGGGAAGAGTTTTGTCCCCTGAGGTTTCACTGCAGTTCACCACAAGACACAGACTTCACTAGAATGGCAATGTCAAAAACTACATGGAAACTCAGGAAAGGACTCCTCTTATTTCACTTTCCCCAAACAAATGGTTACAAATACCACACAGTCAGAGGATTGTTTCCAACCCAGAGCACCACTTCACTATCGCTATGTAAGATTATATGTTTATGTATTTGTCCCCAGTTACCACTGGTGTCTCTTCAGAATTCCCTCTCTCCCCTCAGTCTGTGTTATCCACAACCAATGACTCACAAACAGCACTAACAACTCTTCCAGCTTTTTCTCAAGTCAGTCTGATAGAATTCAAAGAGATCCATCATTTCCTATCCCTCCAACAGAAACAATGCTGCTGTCTTTTGTTTGTGGCTGCCCTCCTTGATGAAAGCCCAGCCCTACCTTACACAGTGCTTTTTCTGAGCTGTAATCTCCTAGAAAGCATCACTTTATCAAACTGCCTGAAACAACAGGTAAGGGGTCCTTAAAGAGGTAGGGATAGATTACAGCAAAATCTACTAAAATGATATTTAATTTAGTTAACGATAGCTTATATTCTGACAGGAAAACAAATTCCTGCCTTAGCAACATAAACAGTCTAAGTTTTCATAGGTCCATGTATTCAATGAGGACATGAAGCACTTCTGTACTGCTCAAAATTTACTAAAATATTCACTTGCTAGTCTAAAGAAACATCCCACACTTGCAATCTCACACAGGTTTGGTTTTTTTTTTTAAGGGATGATTGGCACTTTTTTGCCAGAATTTGATCAAATCCGCTCAGATCGTATTTCACATACATTCCTCAATAAACTCATTATCAAATCTAGACATAGGATACCTCAAATGTCGTCAAAATCAGCCATCACCTTCCTGAGTAGCTGCTGAACCTGGCCTGGCCACTTCACTATGGTTTCAGGGAAGATCTCCTGATAGTCAGTAGTACAAAGACGGGTTTAATATGAGAACAGGTACAAATGAAACCCTTCAGCCTAAAACATGCATTTCTCTACCTGGAAACCAAGGAACAGAATTACCTGGGCATGAGATGGGCAAGCACAGGCCTAAATTTGATATGTCCTTAAGCCCAGCAAGCCTTTGCATAATCTGGCATGTGTCTGCAGCAAGAGACACATTTATGTGTTTCACAGAATCCTGGATGGAATGAATTATTTACTAAAATGCCAAATCATTTCAGTATTTTGACCATAAATTTTTGACTATAAATCCAAACAATTTTTTTTGGAGCTGCAGAAAGAAATTAATGATGAAAAAACCAGTATGAGAAAATGCTGAGGCCGTTGTGCATAGCAGAGGGAGAGGAACAAATTTGTTCGGATATTTCATGATTCATTCTTAGTTTCTGTTTTCATTTTTTTTGCAGTTAAGCTTAAACCAAAATATTTTCATAGCATTCCAAAGATGTTTTAAATGGCAGGAATAAATACACATGGCAAGGGAAGCTGGAGATATTAGTGCTTGCCGTGTACTTAAAATATGTTTCACTATTAGAGTGGCAATCAAGTGTCACTACATTGTTATGCATGATGTTATCTCAGATGGGAAAATGAAATCACACAAAATGTTCTTGATTTTGAAGAAAACCAGTAAGTGCCCAGATTTAATAAACACCCCTTAAAGACACTGGAAAACATCTGCAGGGAAATTTCCCCTTTGGAGTTCTGCTTGCAAAAAACTGATAAAAAATAATGTTATCCAAGAACATTAAAATAACATTGAAGTTGTTTGCTCATGTTTAGGTTATGAAATGGAAAGGAACCTTATAAAACTTTTGTGGCTTTGTAGATGTCACCCTTTCTTTGAGCACAGACTGCTTATTAACAGTGTATTAATTTGATTTATGCCACTTCTTGGCTAGTACAACAGGAGAAAAGCAGTTAAATATGAAATGCTCCTTTCTAATCTATGATAAGACTGCAAAATTCTGAGTCAGTAGCTTCAATAGGAGCCACAGGGAAAAATAAATTAGTATCATTCAGTCACCTCATGGAAGTAAGAAAATACTTCTTATAATTACTTGACAATCCATGACAAGTCCTTTATGAGCTGAAGAATCCACTTATCTGTAGAGAAACAACTTAGAACCTATACAGGAACTCAGTTTTGGAAACTGATTCTTGCCAAATGGAATTCAATGTTCAGCCATCCATCAATAAATAAGCCTTCTGTAACAGAAAACAAATTACATCTTCTGAATCAAACAAGGGTGTGGGCAGAACATCCAGCTGGTGCTTTTTTTGTACTCCAGGTTATTTTCTTGAAATATGAAGTAGGAGCTGAAACTGCTGCAAACTTTCAGGATTCGTTCAACTGCCAGGAACAGTGGTAATCAAGAAAGTCTGCTGGGCTCTTCCAGCACATTTCAACAAACTCAGAAAAAAAACCCCCAGTTTAAAAATCACGCAACCTGATGATTTGCATATATTTAAAAATTTTATTAATTTTGCAGTAAGATTAATAGTTCCAAATTAATTTGCATAACTTTGGCTCCAATTTACCTGTCAAATGCATTGTCTGAGCTGTGGGCCAGCAGGTTGAGCTTTTGGAAATCTGCCTCTGACAGCTGGAGTACCTCCTCCAAACCCTGGATCACTGCTAGCGTATTCCAATTTTTTTCCCTTGTTCTGGAAGCAGACAATGAATTTCACCAGCTGGCAGAGAGTTCTAGAGTTATGTTACTTACAGCATTTTTTGGTAAAGCTTCAGATTGAGGAGCTGCAGAAGGCAGGTCTGGTTAGGCTGACAAACCACTGCTTGCTTCTGATCACATTTTTTAAAAAAACAAAACAGGTAACAGCTAAAAAACCCCAAACAACATTGCAGCTCCTCTCCCTTTACAGAAAAAGCCTCCAAGTGAGAGGTCAAGACAGAAATCAGCTTTGCAGAAGGGAACTGGGGTGTCCCAAAAGTGAGAAAATTCAGCTGAGGAAGGCCAGCCACACTTGATTGGGCTGAATCAAAAGGCTACAATCATAATTTCAAAGGGAGTTTTCCTCATCAAAACTTCTTTTGCACTTTCTTGAGAGGAAAAGAGGGGAAAAAAAGATGCTTAATGAATTATCTTCATCTTAGTAACATGGCATTCTGATGTTTTCATGGTTTTATGTGGCAAGTAATTGTTTACTTCTTTTTTCTTAGCTGAAACACACTGAAGATGTAAACCATATCATCACCAAAAAAAAAAAGTTTTCATAGATATGGACTCACATTCCTTAGAATGTCAGTATTGTTTTCCTTTTCTTTTTGCTTTGTTTTGACTCTATTTGCTGAAAACTAATTTTTACATCACTCCTCCATTTCATCAGAAGTTACATTTAACAAGAAAAAAACCCCCTCTGTGCAATTAAGGATCCTATTTGTAAAAACCCTACCCAGTTTACATTAAAGAGAGCTCCATTTCTGTTAACTGGAAAAAAAAAAACTAAATAAAGAACTGGATTTGTGGATTTTCTGGGGGGTTGGGGTGCTGTTTGTTTTGGGTTTTATTTTTACCTGCTCACTTCAATATGCAGGTGCTCAGCAGAAAAATTGTGTTTAACTTAACTTCAGATTTACTGCTTTCATGCTGCTCAAAACCACATAATTTTTCAGGGGAAATATTCCCTGGATGATCAGACACTTATAGGCACGTCTTTCTCTAAAATAATGCCATTGGAAGAGAGATTTTAATACTTGATCTGAATGAAATTTCGTACAACCAGGCGTGTAAAGCTCATCCTGGAAAACCCTGGGAGGTGAATTACAGGTAAATGAACGGGATTACAGATTGTGGTTCCCCATAGATTTTACAGGAATCAAGAATGATGATTAGAGTAAGTGTCCCATGTTTCTTTACTGGCTAAACTTTTGGTTTGTTTGTTTTAACCACAGCTGGAATAAGATCTTTAAATGCTGATATCTGAAGTGCTTTATTTTGACTTGTAAAAGTAGTACAAATAAAACATGGCGTTTCTTTCAAATCACATTTCAGTCAGATTCATGTTTTTCGCCCGTCTGAATCAATTCTTGAAAGCAGAAGGTTAAAAGTGTTTTACATTTTCACTGTGCCAACTGAAACAAACCCAAATTTGAGCCACTAGCAAGCTGTGAGAGACCATCCAGAGAGATTTCACAAGGCTCCTGTCTATAGGAAAATATTTTCTTTTCTCTCTATTCTGTGTATGATCACCAGGCAGTGGCAGACATTCCAAACAGATGTCCACGATTAGCAATCCCACAATTCCTGATTGGAGGCTCTTGGTGCCTTTACAGCAATGTGCAGTTATTGCCTCAGGAGTGAATTTTAGGTCAAATTCATCACTTTTTGCTGAAGAGTTGCTTGGGTAATCTAGCTGGTATTCCTGGGGAAAACCTATGTTTTTTTCAGAACATATTCCTTGTTACCAGCTCTAAAAGCTTTGTTTTGGTCTCTCTTCCTTTCTACTGGATCCATATCTGGCAGAGAAAACAACCTGGTGTGATTTTTAGGCAGAGCTTGACTTCATCTGTCAAGATAACTCGAGCTTTGCAGCCAGCCTCGCTTTGTTTCCCTCCTCAGTGAAGGGAAACAATAAAATATTGGGAATGCCAAGAACTTTCAGTCAGTCAGGTGTTGTTTTTGTTCAGGGAATCTGAATCATCAGCCACTTGAAAAGCATCTGAGCTAATTAGTTCAAAATTAGTTTCAGAAGCTTGGGAACAAATATTCTTATGCTAAGCCACTAAAATATCAGCGGTGTGGCTCAGAACCCTGAAGTAAGAATTTGGTATTATGGGTCTGGTGGCTTCTCATTGGTGTAATTTACGTTTGGGGGTTGAGGAGTTGGGGTTTACCTGGTTTTGGGTAAGAGATGAGACTATAAACACCGCATGGAACACAGAAATTACTGCAATTTGCAGAAACATACCCCTGCTAACTCACCCCCCTTACTGACACTTTTGCTTCCATATTTTCAGTCATTACATAACATTACATTACCAGACATTTTATACTCAAGACATATTAAGGGAAATTTAATTTGGAATCCTTGCTCATATAACTCTGCCTTGACAAAGTATCACCAGCGAATATTCATTTAAAAGGTTCCCAATGAGTTAGGAACACACCTTTAGAAACATTACTTCATGTGCTTTATCCCTCTTTATCTTATCCCCCTACTATCCTGGATTCGGTTTCCTCTGCCCTCTTTTGCTCCCCTCTGTGGTGAATGGTCTCTGGAAAATGCTGGGTGTGGAGACACTTCCTTGCTCACTAGGGAAGAGAGGAGTTTTCCCATCCCAAGGAGTGCTGGTTGTTATTGTTCCTCACGCCCTTCTGAATCACAGAAAGTAACCCCCTGCTTCTCAATATCAGGCTTTTCAACACAGGACAAGTGAAAAAAAGGACTTAAATCATGTCCTCTACCAAAAGTACCATTTTCCAGCCACATGGATAAACTCCACCCTGGGTATCTGACCATAAATCTCTGGTTTCTGTGGGAAATAGTCAGGCATGTTATGTACAGCAGATATAAAAAGCCTAACTTTTGCCCCTCTGTGAGGTCAGTTCATTGTGAAACCTCACAATTACTTCTTCATGCTTTCAATTAAACTTTGCACATTCATCCCCTTGATTCAGAGGGACTCAGCTCAGGCAGACTGCATGAAAACTGAACAATACAGAGCCAAATGAGCCACCCACCATAAAAACTACGAGGGTACATTGTACATTTTCATGTGGACAAGAGGGACTCCACCTATTTCCATTTGGGATTTATCACCAGCATCTCACACTCACTGCAAAGATGGAAAATAAATTAGGCCATATGAAACTCCACAAGAGTTGCTGTTAAAAGGATTTGGTGTTTCGTCTGCAGGTCCTGGATCTGTCACAAACAAACTGGGGGGAATGCCAATACAATATTCATCTGTGCAAAGCTAATATTTTAAAAATATAATAATCCTATTTTGAGAGTGAAATCACTGGTGATCTGAGCTGTACAGTAGACACATGCTCTGGGAAAGTTTCATATTTTAGTCTTCCTATTTCTAGGAAGCAAGCCCCAGCCTTTCCTTTAAAAGGAAATTTGAACAGGATTTTTCTTCTAAAAATTATTTCCTGTAGCTGCAATAGATTCAACACATGGTGGTGGGTGTACAGAGGGGAAAGAAAACAATATTGATGACACCATTCCCCCTTCTCTTTTTTCTATTTCTATAACACCTGCAGGGTAGGGAGGGAATGGAAACAGCTTAAAAAGGATTCCTTCCACAATTTCTATGAATTTCATACCTGTTCAGGAAGGTATGAAATGATGTGAATATATTACATCTGAATTTCACCTCTGAGAATGCAAAAGACCCTTGCACAGATTCTTAGAAACATATTTTTTAAGTGAATAAATATTTTTTCTCTAGTCCGCTGCAAGTATCTTTCTACAATATTTGAGCTATAGCAGTTTTAATGAGAATGAGAATATTACCCAAATCCAGAATTTTTATCATTAAAAATACAGCAAATTCTACATTTTAAAAATCCTGAATAATGTACTAATAGAAATTTAAGTAAATACTAGATAGGCACTTTGTATTTAGCTCCTTACATCTTAGCCTTTAGTTTGTAGAGCTCACCAATATTTTCCTGCAAAATATACTTGATTCAAGATAGAGAGAAAACTTTTATGAGAAATTCAATACACTTAGTTTTTTCTAACATGGATTCACCCATCCCCAACTATTATTGTGAAGACTTAAGAGTAAATACTTTGTTGTATGAAAGCACTCGGCTTTTAGAGTAGAAAGTGTGATAAAGCCTAAAAGAACGGATGGCAAGTTGTTATCAGGAACTGAGCAAATAGCAGTGACCACTGTGATGAAAATTAGGGTTCCAAAGTTTAATAACCCTTTCCATGCAGAAATTCCTGCTGGTGTCCAACCTGAGCCTCCCCTGGCCCAGCCTGAGGCTGTTCCCTCTCCTCCTGTCCCTGTTCCCTGGGAGCAGAGCCCGACCCCCCTGGCTGCCCCCTCCTGTCAGGGAGTTGTGCAGAGCCACAAGGGCCCCCCTGAGCCTCCTTTGCTCCAGGCTGAGCCCCTTTCCCAGCTCCCTCAGCTGCTCCTGGGGCTCCAGCCCCTTCCCAGCTCCGTTCCCTGCCCTGGACACGCTCCAGCCCCTCCGTGTCCTTCTTGCAGTGAATGACTCAGAACTGAACCCAAGCCTCTAAGATTTCCTTCTACTAATGTCACTGGAATTATTTTGGATATATAGCTACCAAAAATGCTGTTACATATATGCCATGATGGAACAGAATGCAAGCAACAAAGGGGAAAATGACATTTACACCACGAAACAGTTGCAGAGGCCACCAGATAAATGCAAACTAAGTGTGATCTTATTCAAGCACGAAAGTTTTGCTGTTGTTGTCAGCCACAGTCCTTTGTTAGGAAAAACAGCTACTGATTTATGCCAGGCAAATTCTAATATTTGGAAATGTGATTTTCAGTTGTGCTGTATAGAGCTCTCCCACATGAGAGTTTACCATCCCCTCAAGTCCCCATTTGAAAATTACCATTTATCTGCCTCTTCTCGCTCTGTTCACACTCTCCCCATTTTTCCATACTGAAGTTAGCTCATGGAATATGAACACTTTGATAACTAACACACCTAATTTGAGCAACCAACAGCAATTTGGAGGGCAAACATGCAAAAAATGCCACCCTAAGTGAAACCCACCCTTTGACCTTTAGGCACATGTTGCTATTGCTCACTTTTATTTTCCCAGACTTCCGTAGCCCTTTCTGCTGTGACGAAAGCAGTGCTCAAGACCTGTGACTTCCGCTTATTATTCCAGAGGATGTGTCCGGACAAAGCCGGACGTGGAAACTTCTGCATTTGCCAGGGGGAGGAGAGGGAAGGGGTATTATCTTTTTCTAAGATGAGAAGTGGGTCTCAGACATTAAACTTTACATAGGAAAAATTATTAATGCCTGATGCTCTTCCACCAGGGAGAGGGAGTGCAGTTAAAACTGCACCTCTGACAAACTGCCTGTCAAACACTGATAAAAAAGCCAGTTTTCTTCTTCCAAGCCAAAACAGGAAATGTGCCTTTTGGCAGCATGATTTCATTAATGATCAGGGCAACAAAGTCTAACCAAAGAAAAAGGAGGATTGGTATCACAGTTTGATTTTTAATTATTCAAAGTTGCATTACTGTGAATGCTGTGACGATAACTTTGGATAGGTTTTTATGGAAGAATTATATTCTCTCTGCTGCAGATACTCTCACATCTTTCAGCATCTAATATTCCATCAGAAGCTGAAGCATTGCCTTTCTTTATGTGCTTTTTGCAGTATTTCACACCCTCTAGAACAAGTTTGATAAAAACTATCAGCAAACCCCCTGTACCTCAGTGCAATGGGCAGGAACCACCAGGAAATCATTCATATAGATAAGAATTTATTATCAAGAACTTGCCCCACAGCATGGAGGAAGGATCCTGAACATTTCTGACCTGTCCCTGACAGCAACCCCCAGAAAAGGAGCAGCCAGCTGCAGGTAAGGGGTTGACACAGTTCTAAAAATGCCCCAGTTTTTGCCAACCCAGGCTGAAGCAGAGTGTGTGAGCATGTCCGGTATCCAGGGAATAATCTGCTGGATAGATCTGGCTTCCTGATACCACTCAAGAGAGTTTCAAACAGGCAAGAACACAAAATAATCCATCCCACTCCACATCCACAGTTAAATAACAGAGGGTATAGAAATGTACCGAAGATTTTCTGCCAGCTAATAACTGACGCATTACTCCATATTGCATTTCCCTGAGGGCACTGGCCCCTCATTCGTCAAAGTCAGTCCCATTTTATAACCAGGATTTTGAATGACCAACCTTTTCCACACACATAAATCCTACAAAAGAAGAGTCTTCCTATTTTATCTTCCCATGTAGGTAAACTCTCCCAAAGGAACAAACTAGAAATTGATATAACACACCAGACTCTGGACTCTTAATCAGGTGTCAGACCACACTAGATATTAAAAGGTTTGGGAGAAGATATATTTTGAGTTAGATGTGGTACAAAACCTTCAAATAATACCCAGCCCCAAGAAATTCAGTCTCATTATACAACACACAATAAGAGGATGAGACAAACAGAACAGGAGAGGATTTATGACAGTAAGGAAACATTAATGTGAAAATTTGGAAGAGAAAAGACACAGGCCTAATAAAAGGATATTTCCTTATTGTTAAAAATAATTGATGATAGTGAAGGATATTGCACAGTTTCTCCTCAAAAGGAAATTTAAAAAGGAGTAAAGTGAACAGTGAGACCCTCAAGAGAGTGACCAGAAAGCTGAGAGCTCCTTCAGGTAAAATGTCTGAAGGAATGTGACCAATGCATAAAGACAAAGTTCTATTTAATTGCATCAAAGGTTTGGGACACTGAAAGAAATCATATGATCAGCACTGAAAGACAGCCATGTGATCACATCATGTGTTTAAGAACAAAAATAGGGAAAATATTAGAGGAGAAATATAGAGGGGAAATAGCAATAGTCACAGTCTGAACAAAAAGCTGACAGTCCTCAGTACTTCAGCACCCTCAACAGAAACACCCATCAAATGCTGGTTATTTAGTTTCAGTTGTGAAGTTAAATACTGGAGTAGGATATTGGCATGGCAGTCCCAGCTAAGACATACTGGAGCAGGTACTCAGAAAGTTAAGAAATCCTAATTTTCCGGTGCCAGGATGTCCCTGTTGTAATTCAGAAAAGGCAGGAAACCAAAGCCTGGAAGCAGTAAACCAAGGACTGGTGGATCGCACTTAGTTAAATGAATTTATTTGTAAGTACTTTGTGACAGCAATGACTTAGAGCTTTACATGAGTCCACAGGATGTGACAGATCATGTGTGAGGCAAGAACCACCTGTGTTCAGATTTCCACATTCACACATGTTTGTGTGCTGAAAAAAGGGACATAAATGGTCCTTGTTTGGCTGTTCAACAACTCCTCACTGCTCCTGCACAACTGCTGCCTCTCCCAGATGATACCGAGCACACCACAACCATGTGCAACACTTTGCTGTTACTCAGGGTTGAAAATATGTAAGTTCAGACCTAATTTTGCTTCCTGCACAGCTGCAAGGACGATTTTTTCCATTTGCCTTCTGCCTCACAGGCAAAGGTTTGAATCTTCTCACCACACTGTAAACACTCGGCTTATAAAACAGGAGGATGACTAAAATGGTGACAACAGCCCTCAGCAATGAGAAGTAAAGAAAAGTCTGCATCTGGAAGGACAAGATGAAAACATTCCTCCTAAAGAACTCTCAAGCAAAAAGTTTAACTCAGCCAGGAGGAGAGATTTTGGCTATCAAGTGTGATTGTCTTTTTATATCAGTGCTTTAATTTAAAGGGTGGTGTAAAGTGGTTTTAGCTACATCTCAACACATAGATCATTAGTCCATTACCTCCTGTGTTCAGAAAAGACACTTTCCATTTACTTTTTAATATTTTATTTAATCTAAATTTAGAACAAGATCAAATGTTGCCTTGTTTCTTGAAAAACCTTAAAAATCTCAAATTTTCAGAAACAATGGTCTTCATGCAGGTTTTGAAAGCCAGTTGAAGAACTAATTTTCTTTCACAGCACACAAATACTTGCACTTAAAAAAATAAATACAGGTTTATTAAGCAATAACTGCCTTCACACCTGTCTTACCACAAGCCAGAGCTTCTCCTCACTGACACCTTTGAAACCATTCCACACCAAAGACTTAAAGTTCATCTCAGACAAGGATCAGGGCCTGCTTCTGCCAGTTTGTAGCTTCTGTAAAAGCAGTGGGAATTGTTTTCTACATCTATATCTGAAGTATGAGCCATGGCAGCTTTTTAATAAACCAGTCAGGGCACAAAATTCCTTTTCTGAGTGAAGACCTGAGAGAGGGAAAAACTGTTGCCTATGGGAAAAGACTCCAACATTTGTGAGGACAAGAATCCTCAAACATTATTTACAGCAAGTGATGCAATATTTTTGCACAGCTTTTCAAAATAACCTCGAGAGGATGTTCCAGCAGCTCTCTGAACCCTCACAGCCACAGCTGCCAAGCAGCTTGTGCTCATCCCATGGCTTGCAATTCTGGTTTCAGACAGGGAAACTGTGGGTGAGGTAGGCAAGTTTCCATGGAAACCTGCCTAGTTTCTGCCAGGAGGAGCTAAATAAAAACAATTTTTTTTTTCCCAGAGAGTGTTTTGATGATTTTGACTCAGCATTTTCCCAACAGTTCTGTTAATAAACTCCCAAGGTTTGTACCTGGGGGCTGCTGACGGAGTAACACACTGTGATCTCAGAGTGAATGACTCTGCTCCTGACTTTCTTATCAGCAGTTTATCTCAAAAACATCATTCTTTCCACCTGGGCAAACCCCTGACACTCTCCTACATAATGTCTGTGCCAAGTGTGTGTGTGTACACACACAAGTCCCAAAAATCCCATCTTAAAGAATGAACTTTCAGTTTCTTTCCTCCAATGTTCATTTGGTTGTTTTAGAGGAAGGACTACAGAATTATTCTACTGACACGATTTCTCCCAGCTCCGCAATCTATGGATTGTTAACTTTCACTGGATTTTTTTTCCACGCTGCATCTTGTTTGATTTCTTTTCTCTTTGTGGGTGGGGAGATGGGAGGTAAAATTAGATTCTACCACCATGAAATTTACTCATTCTACACCTGAGAACGCCCAGGGGCTTATCCTATACCACACTGCTTCCAGGGTGCTCCCTTAGTTTAGATGGAAAAGAGGAGGAACATGTAAGGCCGGTAGTCTTTATGCATTAATAATTAAGAAAGACTGCAAGTTCACTTTAATGTTAGGAATTACATGTTTTAAGCTTTTCTCTAAGTAAAATTTTGGAAAGAGTCCACTGACTCTTGATGAAATGGAAAGGATTTTGGTTCTCTGTATTGAAAAGTACTAGAAAACGGCTGTAAGAGCAACTTTTCTGGTAAGACAGCATTATACAGTTCGATTCAAATCCTTACATGATGCTTTTCACCAACATTTAGGAGCCTGCAGAAATAACAACCCCTTTAAAACCTTACTAGCTTTAAGAAATATAGATAGAGTAATAGAATTACAGAATGGCCTGGTGTGGAAGGGACCTTAAAGCTCATCCCATCCCACCCCCTGCCATGGGCAGGGACACCTTCCACTCTCCCAGGCTGCTCCAAGCCCCATCCAACCTGGCCCTGGACACTGCCAGGGATGGGGCAGCCACAGAACATCTGAAAAACCTCTTCTCCAGGCCGAACAATTTAATTAGTGTGAAAAAAACAACAAAGGCAGAAGAACACCCACTGGTCAATTGCATACAATAAAGGCACATAGGACAGAGCAAGATAATGTAAGTAAAAAAGCTGGACACTGTTGTGCTGCCAATGAATTCTTGCATCATTGCAAAGCATCATGCAAACTGCAGCAGGAGATAAAATTTTGCCAGAGTGTGTTTAAAGACTTGGCACCAGCCTAATTTCATTTCATTACTGCATTTAATCACATAAAAAGCATGCAGAGCAGCAGGATATAATTTCTATCATATCTGATGTCAGCAGCTTTAGACAGATACAGAGATATTTCTTGATATCTCATCCCCTCAAGGTCTTTTCAGTCCAGAGCAAAGGATTCTTTGGAGTATCAAACCCAACAAAAGCTTAACTAAGATTTGGATAGGTGCTGGAAATGAGGTTGTCAGTTTTTAGCCAGGGAATTGCAAGTTTTTTCCTATATAAAAATGAGGCTGGAAGTTCAAAGAGGAAGTAACAAGATTACTTTGGCACACAGGATTCCAAGCCTGTTTCTTCTCTTTCAGACTGAAGCACTCCAGCTTTTATCTGGGCATGTGAGTTGTGATAATCCCAAGTGATTTAACTGCACCACCAATGTTTATCTTGCTATCTACCCTCTCTAGGTAAATAGTCTGTGTAGAGACAAATCGCTTAATGGCAATAAATTTAATTTTCAGGCTCATTGTAAGGCTTGTTCTTCTGTATTCCATCATCCAATAAGGGAAAATAAGATTCTCCCCCCTCTTCTAAAATCTTCCCATAACATTTTCTACTTGATATGTCTGAAATGAAGATTTTTCTTACAATTGCTTTGCAAAGATATTTCTATACGCAGGATGTGGCTGGAACATTGTTTCAGTGTTAACAAAATATTCACCCTCCATTTTTCAGCAGGTTAGAAAATAGCTGCTTCTGAAAAAAAAAAACAAACCAGGTGGCAGCAAGCAAGAAGAGAGCAAGAGAAAAAAAATGTAAACACTTTCCTTTAAAGCATTATGAAAATTAAATACACCAGCTTATGTTACCATAAAAATGTTTTCATACTTGTCCTTTTGGCATCTCTTGTATTTGTTAACAGGTTTTATTATTTCCACACTGATCAGTCAATAAGCAATTAGACATTTCTGCTAAACAGATGGTTTTTTATTTGAATATAAGTGAGATATGTTATGACCCGAATATCTACACCCAGTGTTGCATATTTAGTTTTACTCCTGGTTATTTTCAAAGACAGCGCCTGTGCTGAATTTCTTATTTCCCACTATAAAGACTTGATTATGATTAACCTCCTGCCTCGGTAATGACTCACAGATTGCCCAATATTTCAAGTTGACCTTCAATAAAATGCTTTGTTAATATGGGATACACAACAGTTTTGCTTCTCCTTCACCTTCCAAAGTCCATGAGAGCAGATTCCCTCTGCTGTGCATCACAGAGAGGGGGAAGGAAGTGTTGACGAAGAGCCAGAGAGATTTTATCTCTCTGGAATAAAAGCCTCATCAACACAGAATTCTGCCACAGAACGTATGGGGGATTATATTTTCATATCTCTCAGATTCTTCTGGGCTTCTTGTCTCACAGTCCTTTTTTCACCTTGTTCTCCCCAAAAACACTGGATTAATTCAGTACCTTAGAATGGGAATCACATTTGAATTGTCTGAAAAAAACACACCAATAATTCCTTCCACAACTTTATGGAACACAGATGATCCTGAGCTCTCTCCACTGGACATGTCTGAACAAGCAAGCAGTTGAGATTGGAAGCGTAAGGGGAGAAAATGTCTAATAGTGCCATCTGTAAACTTAAATTATGGCTAAACTAAAAAAAAACCAAAATCTCTTAAGAAAATAGTTTTCTTATCCAACTTAGCAAGATGCAAAAGCACCTTGAGAGGTTTAATGTTTCAGCTGGGTGCATTTCCACACCCTGCCATGACAAGCAGGAAGATGGTGCACTGGAAATGCCAGGAAATCTCTCTTGTTTAAAGAAGAAAGGTACAAACATGTAAATGTACAGAATGAGAGATTTCCTTATCAAGCTGTGCCTGTTTAATACATAGGTTTAGATGGGTATTTATAAAAACGAAGAGCAACAGAAGTTATTTTTAATATTCAAAGGCATACACCTGTAGTATATACCATGTTTTTTTTAAAGCCCCAAACAAACTTTTTATAATCCAGAAATTAACTGGATTACTTAGGAGTCAAAGTGGGAAACATTTTTTACTAGGAGTTGAAAATCTGTTTCTCCCAATTGCAGAATCCTGGTCCTACCCCTGGGCAGAGAGCTATTACAGAATCCAATAAAAAAATTAACTTACTAAAATCGAACTGAAAATCTCCTATAGGTGTAGTGGTAGTTACCAGCAGCTACAGATCTTCTTCACTAATACAGAAGCTTTTTACTACAGTTCAATCTACTTTGCCCAGAAATTTAAGCATTAATTGTTGTTCCACAAGCGACAAAACTGAGGGAAGAACATATATTTCTTAGATAAAGGTCACGCAAATATGGAAGAACCTGTTTGGACCAGTTTACTTCTTGTCTCATCCATTAAATTATGCCTAATCTAAAAAAGATATTAAATTATAAATGTATACATTAATATAAGGGTAAGCTATTTTTTTACTGACACGTCTAAAGGATTGTAATACTAAAAAAAAAAAAAAACCCACAAAAAAAAAACCCCAATGAACAAAAAACCCCAGAAGAAGTCAGTCTGCAGAACAAGAAGATCCTATTTTCTTAATTGATAACATACTTAATTCATCTGCAACTCCTACAAAAGATACCTCGCTCTAGATTTTCCTTTATTTATTTTCAGTGGTGGAAATTCTGACTCTGATTTCATTCCTTTCTCCTCGTAACCCCAGGTCGTCTTTCACCTCTTCCCCATGCTGGGAAGGTTCTTGACAACTTCACTAGAACCCACAAAATGCCCCAAAAACTTCATTTGAAATCTGAAAGTGTTTGCCTGAATTGCCCTATCTGAGCACTTATTGATTGCAGCAGATCTTCAGGTACACTTAAATAATTTATTCAAAGTTGTATTTTTCTGCACTATTTTACATAGGGGAAGAGAAAAATTATCCACAGAGGATCAAAAGAGAAATGATGAAATTTCTGCACAATGACTAATGGAAAAAAAAATAGCCACACATAAAATCTTGGCTTCAATCTCCTGCTTTCCGAGGTGAAAGCAACATGGAAATAATTAGCCAGTGATAAGATTTCATCCAGGATCTGAAATTGAAAGTGAGATTATTGATTGGTTTCTGAGATGCTGAAATATTAGTGCCTTTGTACTGGAATGGAAGAGATAAGGGGAACAGTGAAGGAGATAAAGCTTCTTCCCTAATCTGAGGGAGTTTGGGGTTTATGTTTAGTCAGAAACCCATGAGCTGAGCTTCTTCAGGATGTTAATCTTGGCTGTGCTGATGTTTGCTTTAATTGTAGTGATTTCCTTTCAAGGAAACACTGTCAGGTACCAGTCACACACTTGTATCTCAGAGTTGCCCTCTGCCTTCACTTTTTCAATATTTAATAGGTGCTTGAAGAAGCCAGCAAGTGCTCAAAAATACAGAGGGGAAATGGGAGGAAAACTAAAATCCCTCACAAAAGTTCCCTTCATGGGCAGCCTGTTCTGTACTATCACTTCTGGAAGCAAGAGAAATAAGAATTAAAAAACAAAAAAGAAATCCCAAATGCTCTTTATTCCTCCTGGGAGTGGCTGTTGCTCCTAAATTGCCAGCTGAGAACCACTCCCAGCACCTGTGCATGGTTTCCTCACCCAGGGACAGCAGCTGAGCTGCTCTATCAGCTCCCCACGGGACTGCAACCTCTTTTTCAGGGCCTTCAACTGAAAAAAAAAGTCCATTAATGTAAAAAAAAAAAAAAATTAAAAAAAAATTTTGGAATACTGGGAAACAGAGCAATTATTCTCTGTCTCTCTCCCATCCCCAGCTTAATGAAAATCTGTCCTATTAGGAAAGGACAGACTTCCTAGCCAACGATGGGATTTTGAGGGCGAAAAACAATTCACCCCAGACACTTCACAGTGATATTAATTATCTATTAATGTATTTTATTCAGCTCTCTCTCATATTTCAAATACATTAACACTATTATAATACACTGTTGCATTTCCATATGGCACTGGGAGAAGGGGATTGATGCCGATCAGTTGGAATTACAGAATATCTCAGGTTGGAAAGGATCCCTAATAATAAAGTCCAACTCTCTGCTCCTCACAGAGCTGCCCAAAACTCAACTGTCACTAGAGGAAGTCATCTAAATACTACTTAAACTTATACATATTCTTGATGTGCTTTATAAATATAATATCTATCTATCTAGATATAAAATACAGTTTTTATATTTGGAGCCTAAAACCCCCAGGAGACCAAAGGAAAAATTCTGAAGGTGGGAGATTCAGGACTGGGTTTTCTCAGCTAAGGATCTTCAGAATGGAAGCACTGGCATGCAGGGGTTTAAAATATCTTCACTATTAAAAATTCTAGAACAGTGAACTCCTTATCTCAGGAAAGAGGCTGATCTGTTTCCCTTCAAGTTTACTAAAGTTGGGGAAGAGATGTCTCCAGGCCTAACCTTGCTGCTCCTCACAGCAGAGAGCTGTAACATGCATGGAAAGCTGTTCTCTGACAGAGTTACACTGCAACTGGAATGTACAAACCCTCTCTTGTCCAAAACTCCAGCAATTTGAGTCCACTAAAACACAGATCTGACCTCCAGGAAGCCTTTTTAGATGGTTTTCCAGTGTATAAATACTCACCAGACTATGCTGAAATGTGAAGAATGGGGTTTTTCTGTCTGCACCAACTTCCTAAAGCAGCCCTACATTCCTAAACCTCAGAGATTCATCTCCCCTTCCCCCACATCCTCCCTTCCCACCACTCACAATGGCCAGCAAAATTGGGAGTGTCTGTGACCTGCCTGGGAACTGGAACAGGGCTGCATAGTGTGCTCTGCGGATAAAAAAAAAAATCACTGCATTTCTGGGCAGAGCTGTGTATGTAGAAGGTGACAAGGACCATTTCCACTGGATGCAGCCACTCTCGTTAGATGAGAACACTTGGGTTGTTCTTATCCAGTTGAACTCTCCATGTATTTTGCCTCAGCCTTTAAGCAGTACCTTTAAATCTACTATGCTCTGCTGCTTGTGAAGCAGGGAGTTTTGGAGAGATCTCTCCCCAAACTGAGCAGGAAAGGCAGGCAGTGCTTCCTTGAGACAGGATTTACCTCGAGGCAGGGTCACAAGGCTCCTGGCAGTCCCCTCCCTTCTAGTGACAACACAGTCCCAATGAATTCTCCATTTAGGCTGAGACTGATGGAGATTGATAATTCCTTGTTTCACTCGCCCTTCAGCACTTGGGTGAAGATGCTCTGCAATATTAATGCTGGGCTGTACTCAGCTGGGAAACTGCAGAGTAACTAAGTACAATAATTCGGTTCCAAGAGGAATTTATGCTCACTTTGGGTGCCTGAGGTATATTAGTGTCCAGTGACATCTAACTGAACTTTTATTTAGAGTTTTATAAGTCTTGACTCACTTTCCTCTTCTGGGTTTTGCCATTTTGCTAAGAAGAGACAGATTGGGTTTCTGATTCTAAAATCAGAAGGTTACTTGCTTAGAAGGAGTGAGTCATACAAACTTCACAGGAAAGGCTAAGAAAACAAAAATCTTCAAGAAAACCCCAGCAGCAGGTGGATTTCTCTCACAGCTGTTCTGAGGAGGTTGTAGCTGTACAGTCCAGTTACATATTAATGCTTCTCAAGCGTTGTTTCCTTAGTGGCAGATTGTAATTAAATAAAATATGAAATATGAGCTATATAAGCAGCATGCAGGAATAAGTAGGATTAACAGCCATTTGTATAACAAAACACAAAAAATCTTATAATTCCTTAGAAATTATAGCCACAAAAGCAAGTGATTAATAATTGATGGGTGTTGAAATTCAAAGAGCTACAACACGTCCAGCTCTTACGCTCACTGAATGAGTATCAATGCCAACTAAAATCAGTTGTTTGTTAATAAAAATAATAAAAGTCCAGAAGTACTTTTATGCCAATTATGGCTGCAATACAAGGTTTTTGGCAAATGCCATCAAATACACCAAAACAGGGATACTCCACACACCAGAGGGATGGCAAACAGAGGAGAGAAGTCACTTTGGGACCTGCAGCTGCAGTGTCCAGGTGCAGACGAGGCCCCAGAACTACGGTGTACCCTGTGGGCCACCAGTCAGACAGAGCCAGAGAAAGCCCTGAGAATGCTGTACCCAGCCCCATAAATCTCCCTGCGTGGAGACCAGCAGGAGCTGGGTTATTGTGAGTGCACAGGTGCTCAGAGCACGAGCAGATGTTTCTAATGTCAGGATTGCCTGAAAGCAGCAGCGCTAAAAGCTCACCTTTGATTAACAGCTCATCAGTGCCAAACAAGCATGCAAAATGATGGATGCTCCTGCAGCCCCAAATCGTGGGAAATAGCACCCAGCTATAATTGCAATCTGTATTTCACCCCCCCCCCCAGACTGCAAGTGCTGGCTGCAGAGAGAGAGAAAGAGCAGGAAAACATTGCCCAGTTCTTAAAACCACTCTTCTGCTTGTGCTACATTGCCCTCTGCCCTCCAGACAGAGCTGCCTTTCAGAGGAGAGGCCAGGGCACCGAGCCAGTCCCAGTCCTTTGGCCCGTGCTGGTTCCCAGTGTTTAATCCATGCAGAGAGGGAGACAAGCAATTTGAGAGGCTGTGAAATGCTCGGGAAGATAAATGTGGGCTGTGGATTTATTAACTCGCTTTTCTTTCTGAGAACTGCTGGCCTTTCATGATCAGCCAAAATATGAACCCTGAGAGCTCCACTACAGGGAAATCTGGAGCATGCTGGCATTTGTTCTACAGAGAGCTGGAGCTTACAGAATTCCAGCCTCCTGAGTTTCTAGGGAGAGGGATATTGTATAGGGCTTTCTTCTCTCTGCTCCTAATTCCTATTGCCCATCAAATCATGCAGCAGCAGCAGCAAGGAACCAAGAAACTAAAGGACACAGCTACCTTGAGTTCAAAGGTACAAAAGAACTTTATCGCATTTGCTCCCTTCCCAGCAGAAAGAAACTACTTTTTGGAGTATAGCACCATGTCCCACTGAGCCAAGCTTTATCACTTGTTTATCACGTTGTTTATCACTTAGGCTCAGTATCTGATTTAACTGAAGAGCTCTGTAAACTCAAAGTGAAGGTGGGAGGTCTCAAGTCTGTATGACCTAATTTTTTTTAATCCTCTCAAAAACAAACTGAGGAGACTTTATAAACACACAGAACTGAAAATTAATAAAACCTATTACGAGCTAATCAGACAGACATAAAACGCAGAAGTTTCTTAGCTTTTCTGCTCTCTAAGAGTGGAGTTTGTATTTTAAACATAAAAATTCATCTGTGCCAAACTGGATCTTGAAATACAGAGCTAATGGGGGTGGGGGGGGGAGGGAGAATGAGCAGTGGTGTGCACATTGACAGCTTTTCCCAAGCCTGCAACGTGAAAGAAGTGATATTGCAGAATTACCACATTAATCAAAAAATAACTCAATGCCTGGCTCTTAATTCGGGTGGAAAGACCAGGGATGCAGATGAGTTCCATGCATATCTTATCGATGTGTTTTAGCATCATCCCAAGCACAAAGTTTACTGTTGGAATTTCGTCCCTCATTTTCAAAAGTCAGTGCCAGCCAGGGGCAAGTGGTGCTGATGTGAAAAATGCAGAAGTGATAAGCCCACAAGAATTTCTGTGGTGCTGCCCTATGCAGCAGCAATGAAAATGATGGGGCCAACTCCCACAAAATCTTAATACAGCCTAGAGACTGAATAAAGAAAGATGAAGTCTGGAAAGAGCTTGATACCAAATCATCTTTTTTCTTTCATATTAATGTAAAATGAATTTAAACACTGTGAATAAATTCTTTTACAAATATATTTGCCTAAGGAAATGAGTAAGAACATTAAATTTTTTAAAAATTTTAACCAGTGTGATCACTTAATCTATTATTTCTCTTATATATGCATGAGTATTATCCAAATATAATGGCTTTTTAAAAACATTTTTCTGACATCTACTGTAAACCTTTCTAGATCTCTATGTAATCCTGTATGGAAAGAAAAGTAATTTATCTGCTGAATGGTGTAGGAAAATTGGTTTTGAGAACTTTCCCATTATAACTCTTATTTTCCAGGCGAATATATCTGCATGTTGCTGATTTTTGTTGAGAGGAGGGCAATGAAACAGCAATAATCTGCTTGCAGGCAGCTTTCAGTGACTTCCTGGATTACATTTCAAATCAACAAAGCAATCATCAGGCATAAAGTCACCGTTTGTCTACATCCAGGCTCTTGACCTTTAGATTGCCCATTAAAGAGAGGAAGACCAGTTCCCATCCACGTTCTGGCAACAGGAGACATTTTCCTGCCCTAAATACACATTTATTCTGCAGAAGTTGCAGCCCAAGTGACGTCCATCTGATTTGGAGGCTTCCTTCCTCTTTACTGGAATCGGAAGCACATATAATTGTGGGCTGGCCCATTAATTAGTTTTGAGGGAGTAGATGGGAAGGGAGGAAAACACTGCATAGATAGAAATGCAGGACTCCAGATAACCACAGAGAGGCTAAAATGCTGTGCTGCACCTTCATGGCTTTTGACTGGGCACATTAGGGGCCAAAATGAATCCAAATCTAACAGAAGGAAGTGACATATGACAGCTTCAGTGGCACTTTTCCTTTATCTAGTACAGAAATTACATGCTGGGGAAAAAAAGTAAGAAGAGCACACTTCACATAACCTTCAATACAGTAGTGAAGTCTGTCTCAGATTATAGAGCCTGTGATTGCCAAGAAAATTAAACGCTAGTTGTTTAATTGGGGTTTCCCAAGAGTAACTGCACGTGAAAGGCTCCAAAAGTGGAGTAAATTTGGCAGTCAGGCCCAAATGCTGCTCAGCAGAGGGATGCCAGAGGGAACTGCATGGAGATTTCTGGAGAAACAGGTCCAGAGGGAAAGGAAGTGAGCTCCAGACACATCCTTCTATGACCATGAGGCCACAGATACATGGCAGAAGCTCAACTGCAGTTCTGTTATTGCGCAGAAGGCCCTGAAGTCAGGAAAACACAGCATCAAAAGAAAACAACGCACCTCAGGTGACACAGAAGATGCTTCTGTACACCCACAGCAGGATCAGTGCTACTTAAATTCTTCATTTCCCCCACATGTAAGTCTTGAGGAAAGGTGTAGAGGTGAATAACACATTACATCCCCCTCTTCCCCTGAACTGGGAGGTTTTTTGATCAAGAAAAGTTCTTCATTGCAAGAAATAAGCGACATAAAATCTATGTCACTGTTGTTGCAGTGAGTCAATAGAAACCACAGTTCTCCCAGCTTCCTGTTCCCCCAATTCCCTTTAAGTGAATCCCACTTCAGATGAAATCCATGCAAGTCAGTGCCAAAAGTTAAATTCTGTACACTCTACATGCATATATACATATCCTATAAACTATGTAGGTGGCCCTCTTGGGTTTGGTTACATTTTGGACTGATAGTAAACCAAGAAAAGTCCTTTTAAAGCACAATTAAGTCGAAAAGAAAACTACAGAGAGGGAAGGAAGGCAGTTGGGACTCTATTTAACACATGTGGAAGTGAAAGGACGGACCCAAGCCTAAACAACTGCTGGAAAAACCAAAGTTGGAGAAACAGTGGTGGAGGCCAGGCCACATCAGGAGTGGTTTTGTCGTAGGGAAGAAAAATGAGTAGGAGGAAAGACCTGTGTACACAGTGTTTTCACTCAGCTTTGTTCTGAATTTTAAGTGTTCTGGCTCTGTCTCTGGAAATGGGATGGATATTTGGGAACTCACACTTTTCAATGAATGAGCAACTACAGTTCCTGTGCACATTCCAGCACCCGGCCCACCCACGACCCTCCCCCTCCGGCCTTTGGATCAGAGAGGGAGCTGAACCAATGCACGCCTTTCCCTGGGTTTTGCTTTAAAAATGGTGTGAACACCTTGTTCTTCAGGTTCTAAAACAGCAGACTGGTCTGCTAAACACATATTTACAATTATTTATTTGCAATTAAACCTGAAGAGAACAACTATCCCAGAACAAGGGGTGACTACTGGCAACAGTGTTGTTTTACTGCTTTCCTGGCTACCAAAAATGCAAAAAAAAAACCACGTACAGGGTGGCCTGTAAAGAAGGTAGAATTAGAAATGGGATATAAATTATGTTTGTCATCATTAGTGATGGAAAAGTTTGTGTATTTCTGTGCAAAACCAAGTACAGAATAAAAAATATACATGGACATGAAAAGGGGAAGAACAAGGGGCATGAGAAAAGAGTGAATGGTAAAGAAGGTGATAACAACTGGTTTTCAAGTGTGTAAACTGACATTGCAAGAAGAAAGAGAAGAAGGTACCTTCCATGTCTAAAGAATCAGGATTTGGGATGACAAACAAACTGTAGCAAGAGCTACTCAATACAGACCCAAGGGAAGGAAATGTAAAATGCCAGCATTTTCACAGTGATTGTTATGAAGGAATCAAACAGATTCCCTGGACAAGGTGTAAAGTTTTTGTTACAAAGTATCTTTAAATATAAACTAAATTCCTCTTAACCCCACCTGTGCTCAAGGCAACGGGATGGTCCAGAAGACACCTTGATGTCCCTCCTTGTGCTGCAATTTAATGATTTTCAAAACACTTGCTGATACTTCTCATTTTAAAAAAGGAAAAAAAGTATCCTCTTCACATAGCCTCGTGCCCCACTTTAATTTTTCACTAACTAAACATCTCCCAGTAGCTGCTGCCAAACAATTTCTGCTCAGACTCAATGACGACCCAAATCCTATATTCTGACATACGTGGACGTGCATCTCCCTCACATATTTATAAACTGCATGTCAAATTTCTGTCACATATTATAAAAGTAAGCACAAGTTGGATCTCTGGATATGAAAAATGAAAATTAAGTTGAAGACAAAAATGTAAAAAAACAATTAAAAACATACTCACGTAAGCAAATTGTTTTTATATGGGAATACTTACTAATACTACTGTCTTTAAGCTTTTTATGCGTATGTCTCTGGATTAAGTTAAAACAGTTTTCAATCACCACTCTGAAAATATATATATTTATGTATGAATAGGAACTCAAAAAGGAATTTAAAGAAAGAATTCAAAGCCAAGTATTTTTAGGCAAGGTGTAGGTTTCAGGATCTAAGGTTAGTTGTAAATTTCGTAGCCAACTCATGCACATTTATTGCTACAAGCAAAACCTCACATCAGGCCATACTGAAATATTTAACAGGCTGTAGGTTGTCCTATTTCAAGATAAAGGTTTGGCAATGCCTAACAACCCCAAATCTTAGTAACTTTAGATTATCAACAGTTGAAAGACTACATTCCATTCTAAAAGGTTGTCATCTAAGGCATCTGTGATTCTTGGATACTTTTGTTGCCACATTACCATTGACGTTAAAATGTGCAGGTTTTGCCCTTAGTAAAGCCTTTTGCTGGTTTTAAGCATTAGTATGTGAGCAAAAGTTTTTTAGTCTCTGACCTCTGGAAAGCATTTCTGCAGTTTACCAGTGAAAACAGATAAAGCCACTCACTCCCCCCTCCTCCTCACCCGACACAATTTCCTGAGGTTTAAAAGTGGTGCACTCACACATCTCAGTTCAGGACCAGCACAGAATCTTTTCCCCCTGCTCTGTTCATATTTTTCTGATTTGTACACTGATCTGCTCCAGTAGAAGGAAATTGTGTCCTACATATGACCTCAAAGTCCAGATGAATTATTTGCTTCCCTTTCTGTCAGAGGCTGAAACATCCATATAAACACGAACATCCCAAAGACAGCTGAGATCTGTATTTGTGTGCCTATAGGTTTCGGGTATCCACCATAACTTAGGGAATGACTGCAATCTATTGGATGGTGGGTCAGAATCTGATCTCTTTTCAGAATCAAGTTATGCCTGTAGAAGTGACATCAGATTGGAGACTGACATCTGGGTTTCAGTCATTTTGCCACAGGAGGAAAAAACTTTCCCCCCTTGGTTTTAATTCATTCAAAATTAATTCTACCTGCAAAAATAAATGATTTTCTGGAGGCATAAAGTTCTAGTTATTGAGTTTAATATACATTTCAAAATGTGAACACTTAATTTGTCAATTCTGCCACCTTTTACCTCCAGCTCAAAGAGCTCCAATCCCCTTTCTCTGTTTGTTACCTGCGCAAGGTGAAGCCTTCTTAATGGAATGGATCTGAACAACTTTGAGAGGGAGTATTTTTGCTACCAGTGAAAATAAGAATTCCAACATAATCAAGATCTCACAGAACTGTTAGGTAGTAATGATCCTGATTGCTCAGAATAACCTGTGGCCCCGTCTCCCAAAGCTGTCCGATTTTCACTATGTTTAGAGACATGGAATTTTTCAAATCACTCTCAACATAGCATGAAAATACTTCTGATTTTATAGGAACCATTATCTCCTTTTTTCTTTTTAAATACGTCAATTTCTCTTCTTAGAACAGAATAAAGGAAGAAAATTGTGGTTTTGCTTTTTAAAAAAACAAACAAACACGAACTCTTTGAGGTTAAATATTGTCCAATTCTAGCAGCATCCTGTTTGTTACTTGTGACTCACCAAGCTCTAATGAGTCACAATCTTAAGGACATTTCTGTTGCAACTTCCAGCCTGCCCAGAAAACAAAATTCTATAAATAATCAAGTCACAAGCAGCCAGATGCTTTTCTCCAAATAAAAGGAGAATAAAGCACATTGAAGAACTTAGGTGAGGACAGTTTGTCTCTTATTTACCAACCTCCACAAAGTCTCCAAGATTTTTCCAAGTTTTCATTATATTACCAACTGTTCTCGTTTTCTGTCTTCATTGGGTTTTGGGATCTCTCCTTTTTCTGCACACAAGACTCTTGATTGGAAGTTCTTTTTTAAGACTCAGCAATTGCTTACTTCTAAAAATTGTAACTAGAATTATAAACTTGAGGGAAGCTTAAGGATCAATTCTTTAATATACATTATACAACATTAAAAAATGGCATTTCACACTTCATGATCCTTGACGGCCCCTTCCAGCTCAGGATGTTCAATGATTCTAAATTCAAACTAGCCAGTGACTCAAGTAAAAATTGTAACAATCTACAAACTTTTAGAAATCTCTTGAGCACCATGAATGTTTCCATTTTTAAATGATTCACATTTCTTTTTTATTTTCATATATTCCTGTGCCTTTGTGAATTATGGCCCTAATTCACATATTCATAATAGCAGATTTATAGAGAAATGCATTATAACAAAATGAGACCCCTCAAAATCACATATATTTTATATTTTTAAAATGCACATAACTCATCTGCACAGAAATAAGTTCTTCCCATATTTATGTTATGAACACTCTCTTATTGGAAAAGAATTGGTTCCCACATGCAACAAATACAGAAAGAAATGGAAAAACATTCTTGTATTTCTTAGGGTCTCAGCTATCATCATTTAGATCTAAATGCTTTCATCTGTGATAAAAACTGCAAGAATTTTAACTTCAGCCCAGCAAAAAAAGAGAGAAATTAAGCTCTCAGAGAAACACTGTAAATAGAACTGAGACAAAAATTCAAGCAAAGTTGTGTTAAAAAATTGAAATTTTTAGGCGGAGAAAAAGAAAAGACACATTAAATTCTAATAATATATTGAGGTTTCTGGGTTGCTCATTTCATTCACCTAGATGTTGATGAAACAGGTGAATATTTGAGACTGCTAAACCTCTGTTTTAATGAGGTTGAGTTAATTATCAGTACAGTCACTATATTTGGTACACTACTTTTCTAGAAAACTCACACTGAGGGTTTGTGCAGCAAAATCTGCCAGAATTAAAGAAGTCAGGGAGAAATGGTACCAGTCTTTTTTTCAGATGCTCAGTGAAAGAATGATGTAAATAACTTCTTCTGGCTTAAAGAGTAAGGAAATGTTTAGTCTAGGTTCCCCCAAAACACTCTGGACTCCCTTTAAAAGTTTTCATTTATATAATCTGGTATTTGTAAACTCAAGAGAAAAGATGAAAAATAAAGGCAGAGCACCCTCTGGCACTCTAAGAGGAATATCAGAACAGTGCCCCAAAGCACCTGTGAAGAGTGTAAACATTTTTCATGCACCTTTAATGCTTTATTGGCACAAGCATTGCATGATTTTGTGTATTTTAATGCCTTTTTAAAAATGCAGAAGCTCTCTCTTTCAGCCAATTCAAAAGTTATTTAGTACACTGAATTTCTCAGAAATATTTGTGGCACTGACCCCTGTCCCAAGTCGTCTTCCAATTTCAGTGTTCAAGACTTTTTATTTTCTTGGCTGCTTTCATTATTTTCACCCATTATGAGTGAGAAATAAAAGTCTTATTTGAGTAAGAAATGAACTTTTTTACCCTGCTGAGGAAAACACACTCATTTCTGTTTCAATGAGTACAAGGATAAGAATTCTTTTACACTAATAACTGTCTTTTTTTTCCCTGTGCAATGTTACAGCTCACCAGAGCAGACTTTCACAAAATCTCAAGTGCTTTGTCTTAGCAACTGAATTTGGATGAACTATGCAGTTTTCAGAAAAAGAAGGGGAGAAGAGAATGGGGAAAAAAACAAAGTTCTATTTCAACTGAACTTCTAAAGGAAGGTATCACTTTCCACAATGTGCTAATTGAAAAATGAATTATAAAACATTTACAATGTGCCTTTGCTCTTCACTGGAAATTGTACCATGAGAATTTTTGTTCTATTTACAGGAGAAAGCCTTTAAAAGCTTTAAAAATAAAGGCTGCTTAGCATATCAATCTGCAAGAAGCAATAGAAAAAAATATCTTGAACTGTATCAAAAGTAGTTAAACTACTGAGAATATGAGATGCTTGATGCTGTGTAGGAAATATTTTTACTTCTATTATAATCATTTTTAGGACCAAGAGGGAATCATTACCCAACAGAGACAGTTCTATGCAAAAGAGAAGACAAAATACTTTCTCTAACCAGTTTTTAGGCAATGTCCTGGCCTTAAACTGTGTGATAAAGTTCCAGGCAATCCAGCCACACTAAACACCAGGTATTTTGCTGTCTCGATTGGTCCAAACTAAAACTGCACATCCTTCCTCAAAACTAGACTCCAGTATCTGAATTCCAATCACACACCCTGCAACAAATTTTGGATCATCTCAATCCAACTGTCTCAAAGTAGAACAAAATAGAATTCAGCAATATTTTTAAATGTGGAAGATGAACAGATCAGCAGCAGCCTTTCCTTAAGCTGAGGGAGATACTGGTGTTTAATAGCTCTGCTTTGATCATTGTAAGATCATCAGGAGCCTTTGGTTGAGATTTTTGCTGGCCTTACCACAGGATCATTTAGTGTGGAAAAGACCTCCAAGAGCATCAAGCCCAACCCCTGATCAATCCCTACTACAGCACTGAGTGCCACATCCAGTCATTTCTTGAACGCCTCCAGAGAGGGTGACCACCAGCTCCCTGGACAGTTCATTCCCATGTTTAACAACTTTCCCCATGAAAAAAAAATTCTTTCTGATGTTCAACCTGAAAATGTTACCTTTTTTGAGTAAAACAGAAATATATTTAATAATCCAAACTTCCTTCTTAAAGTGCAAATATTTGGGAAGTGTTTCCATGAAGTTTTGTACCGATTTGTGGAAAGCTGCTGGGGTTTTCTCTCCCAGCACTTGTGGGATACCCAGCCCTGCAGTCATTCCCTGGGTTTTCCAAGGCCACAGTGACCCAGCTGCTCCAGGGTGCCCATCCTCAGCCCCAAAAGGCCCAAGAACCCCAGCTCTCCCTGCCACAGAGCTCTGACACAGCTCTTGGAAAGGAGGCTGATGATCCCAGCATTTCCAGACACTTGGTTAAGCACAAGTCACCACAGACAGCACAGTGGGATTTCCCTGGAGCATATTCAGGCTGCAACCAAATTTTAAATGCTTCCAGTTAGGAAGGTTGTTGTTTGTTTTTTTTTTTCCAGCTCTTGGTATCACTCACAGTTTTGCCACTAAATTCAGTGGGCCCACCATTTCATTCTAACAGTCTTATGAGATTATTAATTATGAGAATTTTTTTATTATTAGGGACCCTGCCTTGGCAGGGAGGCTGCATCAGATGATCTCCAGAGGTCCCTTCCAGCCCCAACAGTCCTATGATTCAGTGGGATTAGTGAAGTCTAACTTGGTTTAAATGTAATCAGAATCACACATCAGAATTGATAAATACTGATTGTATCTGGATGTGAAGAAGTTCACATCAATCACCAAACTGAAACCACAAATTTTCTTCTGCTTGTACCACCCACATTGATATGTAAACTGTGGAATTCTGAAGTGCGTTACACAGGAAAGATGACAGGCACAAGCACAGGATGTTACTGAAGCTAATAAAAAAACACCCCAAAAAATAATGAAGTTTAAATTTACATTAAACCTAGGTGGTCAAATTGTAATTTGAACTTCTCATCACTGAAAGCAAATTAATACACAGATAATTCAAAATACACACCCTAATGGGGAAAAAAAAATCTTATTTCCTAGATGTAATAACTGTATTTTGTTTGTTGATCTCTGAGTAAATTTTTTATATTTGGATCCCAAGCTCAGCATGACTTTCATCTTTTTAGAAGAAACAAAACAAAGCAAAGTATTATGTAATACTTCAATAGAGTACTGGGAAATTTCAAGGTTTCTAAAGTTTCCTGGCTGAAAGAGACTGTCCAGTAATTAATGCTGGCATTATTTCTCAAAAAAGCCAAAATATAATTATATTAAGAGCTGAAAATGTTACCTCAGAAATCAGCAAGGCTTAGAAACTTTTCCAAGTCAACTCCCCTCAGCTGCTGTAAAAGGAAGTGTGTTTTTAATTCATGGCCACCATCACTAATACAAGAAAAGGAAGTGACTTGGTTTGGGGTTTGGTTGTTGTTTAGCTTTTTTTTTAATAAATGCTCTGATTTTAACAGAAAGTAGGTGATTATTTTTCTGGGAATCAGAATCCTTTTGTCAACTCGAATCCAGGTATCTCTGTATATATCAAAAAAAAAAAAATCAGAACACAGCACTTCTAGTCTTTAAAGAAAACAGTTATTTTAAATTTTAAAAAATATATATGCTTTGAGCATTCAAAACCTAAACAATGAGAGATCAAAAACTCAACCCTGAGACAGGCAATAGAGAAGAAATACTATGATGAGTGGAAACGGTGAATAATGCAAATAGTCTGGATTTTCATTGTTCCACCATAGGCTCAAACTGATAAAGCTGTTCACAAGAAGGATTTTACCACTCATTGCATTCCTGTCTCTAGATTTCACCATACTGATGGCAGAGCGTAAACTTTAAAAAGGCTTCCATATTTCAAACATAGGATGATTATTTTTCTGAAACCGATTTTTTTCTGTCTACTGCAGTATCTGCTTCATTTAACTCAAGTTCACAATTCTTCTGTTGCATTTAGGATCTAAAACTGACCAAGAAGGAGTACAAGTGGATATTTCACATTAAAATTTGCAGCAGTAGTGCACACTGACAGCTCTCTTATCACTGCCAACTGTGTCATGCCGGTCACAATGCGTGTTCAAGGAATCGTGGCGCCCGAGGGCTCGAGAAGGCCTCCCCAGGTTAGGGCGACTTCCCACCAAGCCTTGCATTGACACGAAGATTCGTTGTCTTCAGTTGGTTCACTGATTCTCCGCCCAGCTTTAGGTATAAGTTCATGTCTATGTATTTCCCCTATGTGCTTACGCATAAGTGCTGGAAAGTTCCCCTTTCCTCGATACGCCATTGGTTCCTTGTTCCCTTGCCCCTCCTTGTACCTTCCCCATGGGCCCAGACCCTGTCACTCCCTGCATCCTCCGCCCCCTGGCCCTCACCCTATTGGTTTCAGTTGTCTCTCCGCCCCTTGCACCTCCCCCTGTATAAGCCCTGGACCCTCCATTTTGTGGGTCTTCGGTCCCTCGAACCTTTCTTGTGCAATAAAGGTTTGCGATGCCATACCGGCAACTCCTCTCACTCCTTTACCTCGGGAGACGTGTGCAGACCACGTGTGGCTGAGGCTGCCTTCCTCCGCTGAGGAGCGTGTGTGGCTGCAGCGCAGACAGCAGCTGCCCTGCACTGCGCTGGCTGCAGGAAGGACGCTGTCACCCTCTGGTTTAGAGGCGACCCGGCAGCGTCAGTACCTGAACATTTAAATATGCCCAGACTGCTTGATTTGTATGTCTTGGTTCATTTTGTGAGGACCAGACTCAACCACTGCATCCCAAACCTCTTCAGAGCGGCAGATCGTGGGGGAAATTCAGTGTACGCCCACCCCCTTTCATGAAGACGTGCCACCTTTTTGTGTCTCTTTTCATAACGAAAACCCAAAGAACTTTTCGCTGCTTTTTCTGCCACAGCAGAACGTAATAAATGAAACTAGAATGGAAATGGTTGAAGCCCAGAGGTTGATTTCCCTACTGATGGCACTTAGCATCGGCCACAGCTCCAAATGTTGCTGACCAGTGCTGCTGTGGAGGAGCAGGGACCCAGCCGAGCTGCTGGGTGTGACACCCTGAGCCAGACCAGCCGAGAGGAACAGAATGTTTTGGGTTTGGCCCAAGGAGCCAGATGTACTGGAAACAAACCCTCCTCCTCCTGACTGACAGACGCTCCAATGACATTTCAACACTTCTACACTTTTGCTTTCGCTCTGGATCCAAACCATGAGATGCAGATGTGAGCAAACAGGGTTTGGGTTTGTTTCCTCTTTTTTGTAGCTAAGCTAAGGCAGTGACTTGTTTATTTTTTTTTTTTTTTTGCTGTTGTGTTGGAATACTATGAACAGAGCCTTTTGGCGAGGTTTTTGCCACGCCTTCTTTGCACCCTCACATCTACCAAATACTATTCCAGGAAGATTTTCCTGCAGATCACAGGTTGTAAACTATTTTTAACTATTTTTTTGGGGGGGTGTGTGTGTGTGTGTGAATGAGAAAGAAAGACTGGCAAAGGCACCTTGCTGCTGTTAGCATGAAGCCGCTTTTTCCAGATGAAGCAAAGCAAGGTGGAAGCAGATGAATGCACTAAAAATATGTCATGTACAGTTACTGAACCACGAGTATGGCAAAACTCATCACTGAAAATTAGAGCAACACTTGCTTAAAATCTTAACCACAGCATCTAGAATCTCACATTTTTAATTTACTTTGGCTTTGATAGCTGCTACAGCCACAGATGTTATGCTGTTAATGAATGCCTGGGAATGATGCTGTTCAACACTGGGGCGTCAGATAGTCTCCTCAACATGTGATGATAGAGATGGACTCAACTGTATTCCATCTCACAGTTTGTTGCCATCACATTAATGCGATTTTTCCAAAGAAATCCCTTTCAGAGGAAATATACTCCTCACATGCAGCAAATTAATGATAACTGAATGCTCATTTACATATACATACACAACATACACAGAGTTAAATCTTGCTTTTCCAGGATTTGTTTTGGGGTTCTTTTTTTTTTTTAAATCAATATAATCAGAGCTGCTCAACTGTTTCTTTCTTGCTATTTTAGCTGGCTGATTAGAAATGTATTTCACAACAAACTGATGTTTTATCTCCTCAGAGCTGCATGTTCTCTTAAGTGCTTCCTCCATTAGTTGTGATATGTCAGTAGGCTTCTGAAGCATCATCTCAGAGATTTTTACAGTTTGCATCAATTATTCTGCCCTTAGACATTGGAACCCAATTAACCCATCATCTTTTCTCTTTCCACGCTGGCAAACCCAGAGCAGTAGGGACCCTCTCCCTGAGCTGAGCGTTTATATCTTGTGCTCCCACTTCCAAACCAGAGCCTCTGTGCAGAATATCAGTAGCAAAGGAATGCGGTAAAGGTGTTCAGGACACAAAGTGAGAGTGTAAAATAGCATTGATGCAATTTGTCCAGAAAAGTTCTATGTACTTATTGGAGTAATTATATTACCTACTACAGAAATTCCAGTGCTACCCATCAGTTCCAGGGTGTCTTTCCACACAGTCCAATGCTGTGACTCAGTCTGAATTTTACTGGACATTGCACATTTACCTCATATACTTTAAAAAAATGATGTCCACCCATCATGGAGATTGCTTGCCACAGCAATACCTCACAGACTAAGGCACATGTCTAAAAAAGCTGCTCCTTTAGTTTCAGTGCTGATATATTTTCACAGCTGGTAACAGGACCAATTCCTTTACATTTAATATCCTCTGTCCTCACAATTATGCACAACTGAAGTGGGAGTCACTATTGCCTAGCAAAGCACGTGTCATGGCTTGGACTAGGTAAGGGCTGCAGTGCTGTCCCTGCCAGATCAGGGGAGGGGATGGAACATTCAGATCCGCACTAGTGCTGCCCTGGGACCAACCTTGCAGCACTGAACAATGGACAGTCCTACAGCCAATTGCATTCAACCTGCCCTGGCTCCAGAGGGGACCCAGAAATGCTGCATCTAACCCAAAATGAAATATTAGATGATGTCATGGTTGTGTGCAGCCTGCAGGATGTTTCACACCCTTGCTGTGTCCAAGCTAAACACAGAGGAATTGTGTACAAATGCATCAGGTCACAGGGCCCAGAATGAGTGGCTAGAAACTGTTCCAAATACTTTTATACAAAGAAAAATTCTCCTCACGTACTAACACATGTTGGATTTTCTTTCCATTTTAACATAGATAGGTAAGTGAAGAATGAATAAATAAATGGAGCCTATGACACGGGAGTGTTCCTGGAGTACACAAGAGTGACATGAGCTTCTTGTTACCCACAGTTTACAATATAAGTGTAGGAAAAATGGGAAAAAACCAGAAATTCCTGTGCAACCCATCAGTTCTAGGATGTCTTTCCAATGGTCCCATGCTGTGGCTCAGACTCTGAATTTGACTGGATATCAACCCCTCCACAAGTCCATCACAAGGGCTTGAAGTGAAACAAAGCCTACAAGGCTGTCTAAGAGAGCAATTATCCTGATCATAATTATTTTTCTCACCATTTCGCACAATTTCCCTTAGGTCTGTTTAGGGAAAGGGAAGCCTACAACAACTCCACCCCTGAGTCTGAGTGAGGGCATAGCCAGAGTACTCTCCTACTGCACTGGAGGTAATGCATGTTTGCTTGGGAAAAATAAAAAAAGTGGATAATTGTTTTCAAATTTAGCCATTTCTGCCATCTCTTCTCCTTCACCAGCTGCTCAGAAAGGCTTGGATCATGCCCCAGAGTACAGATACCACGCATTCATTTTACTAATGACCTTTTCACTTCACTAGTCAATGAATAAATAGAAAAAACCCCATATTTTCAAGCTCTGCCATTAGCTTGACCCCAAAAACTTTAACTCAAGATAAATTCTACTCCACCCTCCAACTATTCTGGATCCCCAGCTTCTCTTGAGACCCTGTCTTTAAACTATTGTAGAAATTGTACCAGAAGCATTGCTTATCACTGAACACCAGTAATAGGCCAAGGTGTTCTAAAGGTAATGATAATTTCTGTGTGAATCAGGGAATCTGCCAGCTGGTTGTTTTTAAGCATGTACTGCAATTCTTGCAACACAGAACATTTTCAGGATGCTCTGAACATTTTACATTCTGTACTTTTTTGCCACGTGACAGAGAGAGAAAGAGGGAATGATATCTCTTTGAGATTTAGTATCAATTCATCTTGTTGTGGGTGAGACTTGAAAGTCTTTCAGATTTGGGCTGACATATTTATAATCCTGTTTCCTTCAGTTATTTCTTTCAGTGCCTTCCTAAATATTATTTTAAAACTGTGGGTTATATTTACCAGGTCATCTGATACCAACAGCAATCTCATAAACATTTTAAAAGAAAATTTGTGGTAAGCCTGAAACAGAACACCAGATATGAACACTCTTTTAAATATTTCCCTGGATCCCATTCCAGTTCCTGCATGCTATACTTATATTTTGCTGAAGTATACATTCATCTGAGTAAAAAAGGAGACACAAGCAGCAGATGCTCCTGCAAGACTTTCCATTTTTTGTTGCAGCTGCTGCAAGAAGCTCCTGATAGAACAACTGATGCTACACCCTCCATGGAAAAGGATCTGCAGTCATATAGAAATATCTTGCAGGAGGATGTATTTAAAAAGCCCCTCCATATCCTACAAGAAGGACACCCAATCACACATTTATGAGGCTGTGTTTAGTTAAAGGTAGAGGCCAAGCTTTTTAATAATTCTTTCCTTTCTACTTTGCCAGTTATCTCAGTTTAGCTAAAAAAACCCCCTGCCAGAATTGCAGAAAACTGGTTCCTAAACAGGAGTTGGACAACAAAACTGTTCACAATTTAGATATCTGGAGAGGTGATGAGAGACAAATACACACATGCCAGTAAAGGATGCTGAACATTTTTCTTCAGTGATTCTTAACTTTGGAGGAGCTGGCATGGTTCTCAAACAGCAGATTTATACACAATATTCTGCACAGTTTTTAACAACATCCTAATCTGCAATCTGCCAAAGGCTGGGTGACAGACAAACCTCCAATGTTTTTTTCACATGATTTCTAAATCTGTCCTTGATTCGATTTTGTTTGCAAGATAACATTTTGTGAAGCTCTCATTCTCTACTGAAGGAGTTTCTGCACATCAAAGTGTGAAAATAGGCTCTAATGACAGCTCCTTATGTTGTATTATAGCATTCCACACTTACAGGATGCTCACTTAAAAATGGGTGGGAGATGCAGTTGCACATGTGGGTTACATAAGAATTACATCAGCCTTACTGAGTGTTTTGCATGTCACTAACAGAACAAAAGGAGCACTGGGCCCCATCAATTTTGAAGAGTTTTGCTTGGTTTTAGTTGAATGAAGGATTCCAGATAAGCAACTTTCTAGATGGAACAACTCAAATATTACCCATAGAATTAGCACCCTGTACCGTCCACCACCCTCTCTTCAACAACCACTTCTCAATCTTCAACTCCATCCCGTGGAAACTAAGACAGGAGGGCCAAAGTTTCTTATTCTGTGCTTGCATTTCTCACACTATGGCCCATTCCTGAGCCCACAGCAGCAAATATCCTCAATTTCAGTGCAGTTCTCTAAAAGAATTCCGTACAGGGACAGCTGTAACAATCCCCAGAGGCTGGTGACATGCCCTGTAAGAATTCCAGAACTCTTACAGGGCTTATTTTATGAAATTTCTAGGCTGATAGTGTTCAATGGGAGTGTAATTTCTGCAGTGCTCTTTCTCACACTACAGCCCATGCAGTAACCATGTCATGTATGAACATATAAATGTATTTTTTGGAACTAGATTGATTCACTGGTTTATTTGTGCAAACAAGAGTGACAGGAACTCCAAACATAATCAGTAATTGGAAGGAAAAGTAGCTGTAGACAGTTTCTCTGTTTGAAATGTTGTCCCCAGATAAGTTTATAGAAGTTTTTGCATTGACTTCCCTACTACCAATTCTTGCCTTTTGTGTGAAATATGAAGTTATTTCTATCCCAGGCTCTCTGAACATGTTTGGAAACTTCTAAGGCTTCAACTAAAATGTTGTATTTGTCCTGGTGAAAGATGGCAGTATCAATGAAACCTAGGCAGACTTAATCCAATCACCAAACACTAAAGTTTGTTAAAAAAATTAACAAATACATCTTGCCACTCCCATGTGCTTGGTTACTTCTCATATCAGAAGCTGTGAAAACCAAAATCTGTGCAATGCTGCTCTTCTTTTGCTCTTAAATAGTGCCAATTTTTGCCTTTACAGGAAAAATTCTTGTATTCTGGATATACAATACCCTCAGTCAGTAAACGTAAATTTTTATATGAATATAAATGGGGTGGTGGATTCTAACGTTGCTCTAACTTCACAAGCAGCTTCTCACCTACACAGAGGGAGTCTTTAGAGCAGAATTTTGAACATCTCAGTACAATCTGACCTTAGTAATACTGGTTTTGTTTAAAAAGAAAAAGGACCTTTTAAATATAGGATTGAATGAAAATGATGTCAGTGCAAACAGGGCTGTTGCTTGTTGTTATCAAAAGGAGGTCAAGTACAGTAACCATTAAGCACATGAAATAAACAGAAACTACTTTAAGAGTAAATAAAACACAGGCAAAGACTCCTGCGGCAGCCAGCCCAGTTCAAGCCAAGTATTTTTACAACTGACCTTGCACTTCTTGGTCATGGATGATTCAGGGACGCCACACTAAATATACAAATGTGCACAGTAGCATAGTCTAAAATAATAACACAATTAAACAAAATAGTCGTTATCTGAACAGGAAATGCAAGGAAGATCTAAACATTTTCTGCTTCAGAAGGAGAAAGGTCAAAAGGATCAGTGTCTTGCAGAGCTATGCAACAGTAAATGATTGCAAGCACAAGGGAAGAGTGGGTCAAGACTTCACTGCCATTAAACCAGATTTTTTTTTTTTGTTTTTGCAGCCACACTTTATGTTGCTGTATTTTAATACTATTGCTGAGATCTAGAAACTGTGGATTGTGTCAGAGGACTAACCAAAAGACAGAGAGGAATAATGAGAGATACAAAAACCTCTTGACTTTCCCCTGTTTTAAAAAGGAGGGATAAATCACTTTCCTCTGAATGAAAACCATACATAGATTCGTTATCACACAGGAGAAATCTCAGTGCTTAAGTGTTATTTTTAATTGAAATGCTCCTTTAAACATATTAGGATTAATTGGAAAAGCACTCCCTGTCTTTTCAAGCACCATTCAGCAAATGGTGACAAATCATGACAAACAGCCATGGTGATCCATTTGGACAGAGGATCTGGAGGATCTCAAGCCACAATAACTGAATATTGAGGGGTGCTTGTTCTCAGATCTTCTAATCCCACAGACTGCAACCAAAATAGCCAAATTCCACACAGTAATTCAGTATTAAAGCAATCTAGAACAACCACTGACACAGAAAAGAGGGATGACACACTATTTTAAAGAATTTTTTTTGTCTCTGAAGAGACACCCTCTTACCTGAAAGCAGGATCCTCCAGAAGGCCATCCAGAAACCTCCAACAACTCCCAAGAGAGTGGCTTCAGGTGCTTTTTAAAGACCCCCACACCAGGAATAAATTTGCAGTGATTTGACACAGGTGCACCCCATCTCCACACAGCCCTCACTGGCCCTAGAACAAGGGAAAAACTTGAAAAATCTTTAAGCCACCACAATCAATATCAGAAAGGCTTTTTTTTGCTTCTCTCACCTGCCACTATGTAAGCAAAGTAAACTGCCAGGGTACCAGAACTAAATGATGTAAATCAGGACAAGGGAAAGAATGATGAGATCCTCAAGTCTGGTGCATTCGATTCGTTCTCGAGTAAAAAATTATGCTTTTATTAGGCTCATCATGATGGGAAGATTGAGTCTTTAATTTCAAGTGAGGGCCCGCTCTTAGGAAGGAGCCTGCTTGATTCCTTGAGCATGGATTTAAAATTGTCCTTCACTTCTTTCAGAATTCCTATTTTTGTTCTTAGTTCATGCTTGAAGATTTGCCCCCTTAGGCAAAAAAACTGAATGGGAAAAGATTCCTGATACTAAGGACAATGTAAAACTTATATTGCACTGAACACTTAGCATTTTCCCCCATTTCGAGTATCAGTTTTCATACTATTTCCAGCCAGTGTGCATTTTTGCTTGAATTAAACTGTTTAGCCACATGTGCATGCCAATTTAAATAGTGCTGGTTGGAGAACGTTATTTTCACCTTTATTGGACAAAAAGTATTGTAGGAAGTTGCCTCCCCCTGGAAATTGAACCCAGTTGGAAATAAATGAACTGGGATACATCCAGGCCTGGAGAATGTAAACCAAAATTTACTTAGCAGAGAGGTGCACAAGTTAAATGCTTCAATGGAGTTCTCTTGTAAGAAGATGGAATTATTTCTGTGGCTACATCCCATGAAAAGTGCTGGATTTCACAGAATTCATTTCATAACACTACTTCCACAAATGCAGCAGGATACTAAAAATATCTGATTTTAATGAGTTAAAATATTGCTTAATAATGCACCTCCTACAGTCTCCAGCCACAACCAGTGTCCCACTAGAACATATTTTTTGTATTGAGAGTGTAGGTGAGAATTCTGGCCTCATGGTTTGCAGGCTGCATACACAGACAGAGAAGAAAAGGTGCTTATCTTCATCCTTATCTTGTTTGTGAATTGACTTCAGAGGCTACTGGATAAAACCCTAAATGATAGCCAAAACAACACCCAGAACAAAGTTAATAATTCAGGAAATGTCTTCTGACTTCTGTACCTACAGATTTCACATTCCAAAGAAATTTCCAAACAGCAGAAGCCACAAAATCCCTGCAGAGCCTTAAGACCAGGTTATAGAGAAAACACAGCCAACTTTAGAGGAATTTTACAAATTAAAAATAGCCCATAGGACTATTCCTATGGGAGAAACATGTTTTTTCAGGAATGTGTTTGTTCAGGAATGTGTTTCCTGAAAAAAACCAAAATATTTTCTTTATACATGATGGTGTGTGCTTCACACAAAGCAACATTCTTTTCCATTTTTCATGCTACTCAAATTTGAAAATGTGATTGTCATCTCAATTGTTATGTTTTTAATACCTATATTTATTTGATGATGCAACCTGTGAGCATATTCGCACTCCTGCTACTTGAAAGAAAAGGCTTTCTGTCTTTTTTTAAATATGTATTTAAATGTTTGACAAAATAGTTGATTTTGACAGCTGTGGTGATAAATCAGAGTGCCATGAAATTGTCCCTGCTCATTCAAGTGGTTAAATTGTTAGAAGGCAGTTTTGGTCCAGGTATCTCTCTCATCTTAAATGCCACACTTTCCATCAGACATCCTGTGGCTGAAAACTTCCTAGGACTACATCCATTTTGGGGAATATCAGTTACACTGTTACACTAACAAATTTGGGATATGTTCATCTCAGCTGCATATTTCGTAGCTTAATTGGCTCAAAAGGTATTTCAGATTTTCATTGCTGCCATAATTCCTGTGTCCACATCTTGTAAAACAATTCAGACCAGTGGGCAGTCATATCCCACAGGAATCAGAATGAATTTAATAAACCTTGGCCCATTTCTCAGAAAAAGTCAGTGAAGATTGCTCTGAAAGCCCTGCAAGATAAAACTGTTATAGATATCCTGGATGTCTTTACATCTCCTATCAATCACACAGGCCTGTCAGCAAATTAGTAACAAGTGAAATGCCAGCTGTAAGCAAGTCATTTGTGAAGCTGTGGGATTTTTTCTTTCTTTCCTTCCTTTTTTATTTTTTCCTGCCCAACATTTTATGGATTAAATTCTTGGGAACTTAACTCTGGCAGCACATCTCCTGTGTGACAGGTGAGATTTGTCTGCAGGAAAGGAAACAATATTCTTAGTCAAGCAGTGTTTGGTGCCCACCAAAGCTTCTCTAAAACTTCTCAGCTGGACAGGGGGGAGAAAATATCATGAGAGGCATGTGGGTAGAGATCAGGGCAGGGAGAGATCGGTCACCATTTACTATGTGGGCAAAACAGACTCACGTTGGGGAAACTGGTTTAATTACAAATCAAATCAGAGCAGAATAATGAGAAATAAAAGAAAACCTTAAAAAAATCCCACCTTCCCTCCTCCCCTCCCTGCTGCCCAAGTTTTGCTTTAATTCCAAACTGTCTCCCTCCTCCCCCACCCAGCAGCAGAGGGGGATGGGGAAGGGGGGTTGTGGTGAGTCCATCACACGTTGTCACCTCAGGGAGACTCCTCACACTCTTCCCCTGCTACAAAGTGGGGTCTCTCCCATGGGACAGAGTCCTCCATGAACTTCTCCAGCGTGAGTCTTTCCCACAAATGCAGCACTTCAGGAGCTTCCATAGAACCTCTGCGGTTCTGAACGTAAGGCCGAAATGAAAGGCAGAAACACACCAGTAAAGTGTTGTGACAAAGTTTCCCTCAGAAATTTACATATCTGTAGGAAAAGAAATTATCAATGCCCAAATTACTTTAATCATATGATATATGAAGTGCTGTGGAAGAATCAGCTGGGCCATCTATGGTTTAAATGATTGCATTTTATTGTCTGATTTTCTGATTGCAGCTGATTTTCCCTCTGTTTCTCAATTCGTACCCACTAAGACACAGCTAACAGAAGGTCTGGGCTTCACCCACCCCCAGTTTTTCTCTGTTACCACAGCAGTAACAAGGAACAGATGACATAGAAAAATTCCTTTCCCCAACAGGTCACTCTCATATTGTACTCCAGAGGGCACCCATGAATGAATGGCAAATGGCCACTCGGAGAGTTGCCAAATGCCATTAATCAATGCACCAATGTGGCAACATTGAGCTTTGTGACAGGCATGATTTAATCTATTGTTTGGTAATCAACCTCATCTATGGACATTCTGTAGCTCTTATAAATCCAAGAGTTATTGTTGGTCTTTTGGAGCACAGGGCTTCCAGAATGTCTCACTTAATAACCACCAATTGCTCTTTTCTCCAGTCAAAGAGGTGAATATTTCATGATTGTTGGAGAGAACAGATTATGTCAGCTGGACCCAACAGTGTGTGCTTTGTCTCACTGAATCCTGCCGTACCCGAACCAGCCCTCCCAAACCTCCGTGCAATCTCCACGTTGGAAGTTTTTCCCTGGGAGCCGGGGATAATAATGTCATTCATCCTGTGCCTGATTCAGATTTAATCACTGGAATGACTTACCCCCCAATTAAAGGGCAGTGTTACTTCCGCTGGCTATTGTTCCTCTGATTTACAACCTAGTACCATAAAGTACTCCAAAAACCCCCAAACTTATCTCATCGGTATGCAATATTTAGGGGATTACTTCATCCGTGACTTTCTCTTCTGAATTTAGACAAATTATCCATTTGATGAAGAACGGAGTGAATAATTTTGTCCGTTTCAGAATGTGGACACTCAAAAGTTTTCAAATATTCCGAATTTATACTGAGACAATATCTGGGGACAAAGCTCTCCTTTATACCATTTCAGGTTTCAAAACTGAAGCCTATCAAATTGATGCTTTTAAAGATTGAAAAATAGCTCCCAAAGTAAATGGATCAACTTATGGAGTCTCCCTCACTGGAGATACTCCAAAACCCTCTGGACACAGTCTGGTGCCCTGTGCTCTGGGAGGACCCTGCCTGAACAGAGTGGTTGGACAGATGACCCCGCTGTGGGCCCTTCCCACCTGACCCATTTTGGGATTCTGGAATTCTCTCTCTGCCTGAGACAAACTGGGGCTGCCAGATCATAGCTTAATGGACAGAATGGTTTGGGTTGGAAGGGACCTTAAAATCCTTTTAGTTCCACCCCCTGCCATGGCAGGGACACCTTTCATTATCCCAGGGTGCTCCAAGCCCCGTGTCCAACCCGGCCTTGGACACTTCCAGGGATCCAGGGGCAGCCACAGGTTCTCTGGGCACCCTGTGCCAGGGCCTCACCACCCTCACAGGGAAGAATTTCTTCCTAAGATCTAACTTTTATGTCCCATCTATCAATTTGAAGCCATTCCTCCTTTTTCTGTCACACCAGGCCCTTGTGAATAGTCTCTCTCCATCTTTCTTGTAGCTCCCTTTGGGTCCTGGAAGGCCACAGTAAGGTCACCCTGAAGCTTCTCTTCTCCAGGCTGAACAATCCCAATTCTCTCGGCTTTTCCTCACGGGAGATGTGCTCCAAGTGTGCGACAAGCAGCAACTCCCTGCCTTGTGGAGCAGCAGTTAGGAGGCAGAAGGGCATGAAGTGCCCATATTTGGGGAATGAAGAAAAAGCACACAGTGCTGGTAGACACTCCATCAGTGTCTAAGGCAGACAGAATTAGAGCCAGGCTTTATGAATCAGACTCTTATTAGAGAAGCAAATAGAAAATAGGGGCTGTTTTGTGCTTTGAACGCAGCACATGTTGCATGGAGGGATTAAAAAAGCCAGAACTCAGCTTCTGAAACTGGACAGAAAAAGTGGTAGAGGGGTCATGAACTGTTTGCATCCAATTATCCTGATCTGTTTTTCTTTATTAAAAATAGAATAAGTTGGTTTCCGTGTAACATCCCCTGTGATGAATGATGCTGATAAAATATAAAAATCAAATAACTTTAGATCAGTTGTACTAGAATAACACAAAGTCCAGTGGCAAAACCAATGGCAGTACATGATCAAAGCAAATCACACACAGCGACAGGTCTTCTGCCAGACCGTGTTTCCTTTAGCAATATGGTTTATTGAACCAATAATATCAATCTTCAGCACAGTTGCAGAAGCATGAGGAAGGTTAAAAACTCTTGGGAATTGTATTATAATTAGATGGTTACAAATTATGGTGCCAGTGGAATTTAAGATTAATCCAGATGGATCTGCCAGATCCAAACCTGCCTTCTGTCTGGTAAAAGAAGAATGAATTCTACCTCAGACAATTTAATTACAGTTATGGTGACTTACAAGATCCATGGATTGTCCACAAGTACAGAATACATCTGGTTTGATATCCATGTACATTTTTCTACTGATCTGTGAGTTTTTAACAATAAAACATATAATGTTTAAGAAAGAGAAACACAATATGCAATAGGATTAATAGTTATAAAGGGAGGTATTTGTAATCCCCTCAGTATTAACATCCTGAAGATGATTTAGTGATGAGTCAAATGGTCTCCAGTGTAAATCAGGAACCAAATGGCAGAAGAACTGGTTTTTAAGGGCTGGAAAACTTGACATATCTGAGAAGTGGTTCAAGGCCTGAACGGTGTGAATAACGTTTAACTCGCAGCTGTTATGAAACCAGTTGGACTGGGGACACATCGAGGGCTGGAGTCACCACCCTCTTCCCTTCTGATCTAAATTCTTTAACATCTGATGGATTTCATCATAATGAGCCCCTCAAGGCAGTTGTTTTGACTTAGTCAAGTGAAAGCAGTGAGATATTTCTCAGTGGAACCCAGTTGTGCATTACCACCTATCTTGATGGATTTGAGGCCTTACTGGAGTTCAGAAATTCCCATCACGTGTGCATCCCAGACAGTTTGGGTCCAGGCTTCTGCAAACTGTTGGAAGCAAAACTATGCCTGTAATTGTATTTTAAGGAGATCCAACACCTTCCATGTCTAATCCTTCCAGCACAACAGGAAAATGTGGAGCAGCCGTTCTGTTCTATTTGCTAAAGAAATATAATTCAAGATATTAAACTCTGGAAACTGCAGTGCCTCATATTCCCCCAAATATACAGAGAAATACATGGATGTGGGCCTGTTGTGGCATAGTGGGAAAGTCATCTGCATAATTAATAAGTTGTGGCTAATAAACCTCAATGAAACACACAGGTTTTTAGCTAAGTGGCCTTACTGCAAATATTTAAATAACCCTCATCATCCTTCAGCTAAAACCGAGGAGATTTTGTGACTGCAGTATTAGAAAAAAAAGACCTTAATTGAATAGTAATGGAAATTACTTATGAGATTCATGATTTACACTTCATGATCCTTCACTTCATACCATAACAGTCTTTTCATCACCTCCAGTTTTCAAATTGTGCAAAACCTTCACTTGTTTCGCTATCTGGAGGAAGCTCCTGGCACTGAACATGACACCACCATATATTCTTTAGTTTTCATATGTCCCAAGTGTTGGTACATTTCAAACATCTCAGGTAAGTAAAAACTTGCTAATTTTTTTGATCCATTTTCTAAGCGTTTTTGCCGAATATCTTGGATTTTTCCCCCAGCTCTGTGAGACAGTGTAGTACCAGATGTAAACAAACTGAGGGCATAAACAGGTATCTCCTCTGCTCCAGGAGGTTTCTTGTTGCTTTGTAGTCAGCTTAGCAAATAAGGAGTAGAAAGTAGAGCAGCCCAGGAGCTAGCTGCACTAATTTTGCTGGAAGGAGGGTTCTGAGAAAAGGGAAACGAGACTGGAAGTTCAGAAAGAAAAGGGAAGGAAACGTGAAACATGTTCACACCATTAATCAAGGTTTTAGTGATTAATGAACTCTGAGTCTTGGACTTGCAATCCTAATGTATGTAATCACATAGGGGATGTTCAAAAATAACTTAGGGAAAGGTCCTGTTTAGTTTTGGGTTTTTTTTAAAGAGTATAGTATTAGATAGCCTAAACATAGGATACTGATCAGTCTACAGGCTCAGATTAGTTTTACTGCTTTCACATCTGTGAGATTTTTGGTGCAGGTCAGGAAAAAAAAGAATAACCAGAAACTCAAAGCATCCTTAGTTGTACTTTTGAACCACAAAAGAAAAGCTTTAAAGTGCATGATGGTGATTATACTGAGATGAGCTTAAATAATGACATTTGCCATGTAGATAACTCTGCACATTTAAATTAAGATTACTTTCAGTATGGAGGGCAAATTTCACCTGAAAATATAAATTCTCACTTATTAGCTCCGCAAGATAAAGGTACTACTTTTCCTCCCCCTGTTTTGCTGAAACACATCAGGGATCCTTAGTCACTCATCTTTTTTTTAAATGGAATTCCTTTAGTGACTCAACAGAATCCAACATACACTTTCTTTATTGTAATTCATCCTGAATTTGGGGTGAATATGTCAAAAAATCCCCATACACCCCTTTTCTCCTAAATATCCTCTTCAACATTTTTAGCTGTGACTCATCAGAAGGACTGAAAGCCTGAGCAAGAAGTGCTGAATGAATTCCTCTTTCATTACAGGAACAAAGAGAAGTACACAAGAGTACTTCCAAATATGTGAACATTAAGGAAAAAGGATTTCCCCTTTAGCAAGAGGATTTTGGGACATACATTGAATCAGGCTGCTTCTAGATCAAGGCCTTTTCTTCAGAGGAGGAAGTGATCCATCCTTAAATTAACTCTGACGAGATGAACTATTTGCCACAATGACAAAATACACTTTATATAGCTCTTTGCCGTGGTTTCTGTTGCTGTGTCAGGAGGAAAGGACTCACTTTTCAAGGAGCCAAGGACGGTGAATTTTTCATAAGCTCCATGGATAAATTGTCCTCTTTCCTATAAAAAAACTTTCTAATCCTTCAAGTTGTTCTCCAAATAAGTTATATGCAGCTCTTCAAATAATTCTGCTATGGAGATCTCTTTGGTTTTAAAACGTTTGTTTCCCAGATTCTCAGTGTTTCTATTAGATCTTGTCCTAGAACAAACAAAAATGTTTCATTTTTCATATTCTTTTATGGCACTCTTCAGTGCCATACCCAGGATGAAAGATTTTTTCTGCTAAAGACATTCAGCATTAGTGAACTCAGTCTAAAGCTCTTCTCTAATATATTTGTTGATGAGTTCAAGTTCTAATGAGTGCTTTTGGTAAGTTATGATATTATAAATATACTGTTTTATGTCCTTAGAAATATTAATTCTATAATGAAAAAGACTGAAATTCATCATCTTGGCGAAATCATCAGGTAAAGGGGTAAAGTGCAGAATAAACCAGAATAAAAACTTGGTCTTGAGGTAACTGTCAATGAAACCTGAATAAAACCATTTTGATAGAGCTATAAGAATACAACTGGAAATCTGTTTAGAGTCAGAAAACCTGGCTGAGGTGTTTGAAGAAAAAGTGCTGCAAATTTCTACCAACAAAAACTAGAATTTACATGTTGACATCATTTTTCTTCTGGGAAATCAGGCTAAACCATCTTACTCACAGGGCAGATCATATGTAGTACCAAAACTGCACAGAAAGGGAATGGTTTAGACAAGAGGGCCTGAGAGATCACATTCAAAATCACAATAGTCAGATTTAAGCACAGCAGCCCCCTTGTTTCAGAGGAAAAATACTTCCAGAAACTTCAGTGCTAAGCAATGCCTGAAAATGAGATATTTATGAATAGTTTTCTATACAAGTTCTGATGTTTCATTCAGCGCGATTACAAGACTTTCCATGTGGTTTTGAAAAAAATGGGGTTATGGAAATTTCTGAGGATGGCTTCTGAGGTTTTGTAGAATTGCTGGTATCAGTCTGTTGTCCAAAATGTTAAATCAGTGAAGTTGTGTTAAAGATGATTCACATCTTCAGAGAAAAAACAGAATGGGCCAAAGTCATGCTTGGTGCAACTCCAATGCATTTAATGGAGTTACATGAGGGATTGATTTTTGTTAATCTTGGATCAAACTGTTCAGTTACATTAAATTTTAGCTGAAAAATAATAAACTGAGACGGATAACATGAGGGCTTGGAGCCTTGGGGCCCACAGGCCTCATTCCTCATGGACACCATGAGCTCATCTTGAAGGTTGGTTCACAGATATTAAACAAATTGACTTCCACCTCCTCCCTTGGAAATGGTGCTGCAGTGGGACTCTCCTCTCTTTGTTCCTGTTTTCTTAGGGATGAGCAGCTGGAGAGACTGGTCTCCACTGTGGGGAGGTGATCCAAAATAAACCTGGCTCTTTTGGAAAGGCGGCACAGTTATTGCAGGAAGTGGTGGAATGGGATATGTGGATTTCTGAGTGCTCTGGGGTATGATGGGTGCCCATCAGCTGCTTGCACACTGTTAAATGCAAACAAACCATTCCTCTGATGGCAATAGATGAGAAACTTCAACTTTTCACCACAGCAAACACTTTGAAAGTGGGCCATGAGAAATAATTCACTTTTAGCCCTAAGGACGACACACTGCGCTTGATGCAAAATAAAGCTTTTCCTCCTGCAGCCACACTCCCAGAAATCCACCCAGTGGGATCAGTCAGTTCTTAGATGGTTCTCCCCAGGCTGTGTGACGAAACAACTTGAAGATGCTCTACAGCCCTGATCAACGCTGGCTACTTGAGGCCCAACATCCCACACCCAATAGGGGCTGGAACCCGAAGAATCCAGTCCACAGATATTTTTTCTAACTGTCACTAGGTGGAAATCCCCCTCTGTTCAGAAATGCAAAGATTTGAAGGTGGCATCATTTTTTGGTTCCCCTCCTCAGCCTCCACCTAAGGATAGCAGATGTTCAAATGATGTGATTCAATAATAGAAACTGAAAAGTTGTATACTTTTTTTCTTCTTTTCAATCTAGACACTGAGAGGAAAACTTAAAATGATTGCTTTTATATATTTGCTGCAAAAAAAGGAGATAATGAGGGTGTTTTGTACAGCAAAACACTCTGCTGCCTTTCACGTGCACTTTGATCAGCTCGTGGCAGGACAAAGCCAAAGCATTTGCAGCAGCCCTGGCACTTCAGAGTTTCATTGGGTTGCTTCCCTCACTTAAGTACATCAGGGACTTTTTAATCTTTGGGGCTTTTTTTCTCACCATTCACAAGCCCACCCAGGCAGTGTGTAATTCATCCAGACAGGAAATATTCCATTGTGTGGGCCAGAGTCCTTGGAAATGATTCACTTGTACCTGAGTTCAAAGCTTCTGGCATAGATCTATGGTACGTTCTAGTCTGCACTCATTCTTGCCTCAGACTTCTGTGTTCCATGCAAATCAGCTGCTAGAGCAAGGCTTATGAAAGTTCAGTGGCTTCAAACTATCCTGGATTTAAAAGTTCATCTGGGATTTATGAAAAGGAAACAGGGAAGAAATCTTCTAGGGGTGAAAACCTGCAGGAAAAGGCTGCATTTCATGCAACTACCAGCCCAGAAGAGAAAGTTTGTTTTCCCCCTAGGCTGTAAAGTGATTTTAAGTCCAGTATCTTAACTCAGCCCATAATGATGTGTGTATAAGATTATTTCACTTTCCCAGCAATCTTCTTCCTGGTTTATCCAGTGCTACAGAGTGTGGCTGTTCAGCACAGGTGGAGGAAATAAGATAAACACCACCTTCCCTGCTGTTCTTCTGTCTTCCTCTTAGTGCATCTGTGAGAAACCCACATCATGCCTGGATACAAATAGGAAATTATTTTCCCACTGCATGGAAATATCAGAGATAACTCTCTGTGCCTCCTCTCACCTGATATATTTTGCATCATGTTAAAAAAAAAAATCCTTTGGAAGTGAAATGTAACAGAGAGGTAAGAACAGCAAAGGGTAAAAATCTGCATCCCTCAGTGACCCAAAACTTGTAATATTACAACTCTCCAAGAAGCAGCAAAGGCAAGACTCTAAACCCACAATTTCTCTCAGTTTTAATGTTTTTCTGAATCAATAAACACATTATTAAGTGTTTGGACAGCACCCTCAGGCACAGAGTGGGATTGTTGGGATGTCCTGTGCACGGCCAGGAGTTGGATGATCTTTGTGGGTTCCTTCCAGCTCAGGATGTTCTGCAATTCTGTGTATTCAGATATAATATTATGAACCCAATATGTTAAGGAAAAGCCTACAGTCTTTGGCAAGCTCTGCACCAAATTTGCTTTGCTCTCATCAATTTCCTGAGCTATCTAATTTAGAGACCTACATTCAGGAACCTGAGCTGATGTACCCCACAGAAGCACCCCAAATACATGTTTTAATCCATTCTAGGTGATTTGGAGCATTTTTCTAATAACTCCAAAAATGTCAGTAGAAAACAACTGGCAAAACAAGGTGCACACTTTGCAGGATAGAATCATTACACAGCATAGACTAACCCTTATTTCTGGATCACTGAAATTCCATGAGTTCACACTACAGATCACCATCAGGTAGGAGATTAAAACCAGCAAATGGTGCAGAATTGCAGAGGACAAACATGGAGCATCCTTAATCCCTCTTCCCAATTTCCATCATTATTTTGCAAGGCAGTTTGAAAGCAGCTGAGGTCAAGCTGAAATTGGTTACCCAGAGAAGCTGTGGCTGCCCCCGAATCCTTGGAAGTGTCCAAGGCCAGGCTGGACAGGACTTGGAGCAACCTGGGACAGTGGAAGGTGTCCCTGCCCGTGGAAGGGGTGGCACTGGATGAGCTTTCAGGTCCCTTGCAACCCAAACCATTCTGTGTTGATTCTGTGATTCTCTGAATGACTCAGAAGACTTGGATGCAAAAATATGGATCAAACAACATGTTTGACAAGCAGAGGGCCATGGGATCTGCTGTTTCAAAATTACTTGTTTTACTGTGGGAAAATAAAAAGCACAAACATCTTTTCCACAATTTCTTGAAAAAAACCCCCAATGTATGAGGATCAGTAACCCAGCTAACTAAAGTTTTCAAAATAGCTGACCAGCATTTTCTAGAAACATACTAAGAAACCAAAATTGCTCTGACTAACAAGAAGTTCTTCATGGGAAATTACCTTCAATGTAATGAGAAATGTTTGCTACCACCTGAGGCCATGTAGTTCTGGGAGGAAAACACAGGGGAAAATGTCTCATATTGACAGCTCCAGGTGCTCAAGATGTCAAACACCAGCAGACTTTTCAATAGTCTGCTTCCTAAATCATTGCTTCTGCATCAGAATTCTATATCGTGACTTTGCAAGGTTACCTTCTGTTTTGCTTCCCAGGTGTCTTTATTTTCACTCACTTGTTGTAAGTGTGTAAAAAATGTGAAGCTTCTGACCTATTCCTTTTGTCTGGTAGATTTGAACTTGTGACTATTTACTTGTAGTGATTCTTTAGATGCAAGCAGGTAGAAAGGAGCAGCAGGAGTCAGAGGACAGAAGATGAAGAGACATGAGACAAAAGCCAGCAATATTTTATTTTTCAGAGGTTTGCTCTAAGGAACTAGGCTGAGTCAGGGGGATCTGTATTAAGTTTCTGCCTCATCAGGCAACCTTTGGTGTGCTTTCGATAAGTAAATGTAAACTCTGGGTTTCTGCCATGCGATCTGTAAAAGGGGAATCCTACTATTGATGGCCACTATTTCCTGTTTAAAAAAAAAAAAAAAAATCAGCAGAAATCCAGACCTAATATTTAGGTCATAAATCTCACACCAAAAGCTGAAAACACAATCACTCCATGAGGAAAAGGAAAGCTTGAGCAGAAGGGAAACACTTTCTCAAGGTCACAAAGACAGCAAGAGGGAGATCCAGGGTTTGAGCTGGGTCACCACTCCCCAGCCTGAGGAACTGGTGGGGGAGGAAGGAGGCTGCACATCTGCACAGCACAGCTGGCAGTGGCAAAGGGAAAAAGAAGGACTCAGGATTTCACATCTAGGAGCTGTCGTGGCGATTTTTCTCCATGATGGACTCCTTGAATGGTTTGAAGCCACAGAGTAAGGGTCTGTGATTCCCTTGAGAGTAATTCCTCAAATCTAAAGAAAAGGTCAGAGACTCTCTTTACAGACGTTGTTCCAGAAAAGTTTTTCATTGGTTCAGTGTTCGAACCAAAGGAAAAAAATCCATTTGGCTAAACTTTTGCTGAATATTATCAAGGGATTATAAACATCCTACTTAAAATGGTATGTCCAGCTGCTACTTGGTAATTATAAATCTAGGCTTTTGTGATAGTTTTGAAAAATATATGATGTGAATAAATATGTCCTCCCAAAATTTTCTGTGGGAGGGAAACATAAAGAGGCCACCCCAAAAGCTTTTGATGTCAGTTATCACACAGACTAAGGATTTTCCTCTGTTGCATGGCAGCTGGTAAAGTAAATATGGATCTCATGTATGCTAACTTAGAAGTCTGATGGGAAAGTAAAGTTCTTCCTTATTATTGGAAAAGACCAGTGGATTTTACTGCAGGGGAGGAAATTCACTGTGTACTAAAAACCAAAATCAAGAACACCTTGTATGGACCTCATTTTCCATCCAAAACATGTGAAAACTGGCAAGAGTATACCAGAAACTCAGTTCATTTTTGATGTAACCATTTCAGTCCTCTAAGAGCTAAATTATTTATATTTCATCTATTACAGACTAAAGACATCTGAATTTACTGTAAAAAATCCACCTCAATATTTCCTTTTTGCATTCAGTTCCTTGTTTGGTTCATTTCTGATGACAAGCAGACTGATGGGAAGGAGAGAAACAAACACAAATGGCCTTTGAAACAGCCTGTTCTGATTATGGGTGTGCTTGTGACTAAGGCATTTGACTGAAACTCAATTTCTGGTTCAGTTCTTGGCTCCTGCTTGGAACTACACGGGTCACAGTATTTATCTCAGTTTCTTCATCTGAAAAGTTTGGGGTAGTTTTAATTTTATGGTGGTTTTGTCAGGAGAGCTTCACTTACAGTTGAAGGTATCACACACACCTGGATGAAAAGCAGTATCCCAGGTCACATCACCATGTGGAATGTGCTTGCTCTGAGCAATGTTTATGTTCAGTTTTTAAGGAATTGTTCTCAAATTCCTGAAAGTCTTGTGCTGATTATGGACATCCCATCTCTTCTGGAAACTGAAGTAAACTGCTTGTTTTATGGCTTTTAATCAGACAGCAGGCAGCAGAAACATATGGCAATCAGCTAAAGAATCAGAATTCTTCTGGCAAATATCTGAAATAACCCTGCATTGAGCAAAGAGACCCATTTGTAACCAGATGGCAAAGAAAAACAGGAGAAAGACATCCTGTAATGAGTATTACTTCAGCAAAACCATCCTTATCTTCAGCAGAGGGCCAGCTGTGTTGCATATAACTGCAGGAGATCTCAGGGCTCAGCTCCAGCTCTGGGATTATTGATGTTGGCCTGGGATGGGAAATACACTCCTAATAAGTGAAAGCTTCTGTGCCCTTCGCAGATCTCTTCATTCTTTTGAAAGCTGATAGTTTGTAGTCATTGTCAGCCACTCAGGCCCACTTCACGTGCAGGGCTAAACAGATTTAAGAGCTCTCACTGTGCTCTCAGAAACAAACATAATTTCAGGGAAATTAAAATCCAGGGATAGCAAACAAACAGTCAGGAGATGAATCAGGCCTAAATAGATGCCCCACCAGTGGATGTTATGGGTGGGTAGCAAAAACCAACATGGTACTTTGCAGGAATTTTATAGGGAAAGTTCCCATGAGTGTCAGGTTCTGCTGCCTAAATAAGATGCCCTGATACCCCTTCGTTTAAGCACAGTAGGTTTGAAACTGGTCAAGAGTCTCATAATTTGTCTTCTAGTTTTATGTGTGTGCACCCAGATATGTTTGCACGGCTATCTTTCTCTTTTCTCCTCACAGTAAGCAGCATTTCAGAGCTGCACATGCATGGCCTGGCTTTCATTTGTGTAACCACGCTGCACATTTCAGTCCAGCACACCTGCAAGTTAACGGCTGCCCAGAGAGCCAGCCCTCGGACTGATTGGAATTTCATTTAAGACAACAATCCTGGAGTGCCCTGGCCTTCTGCCTCTAAAACACACATGCTGAGCTTGAAAAAACAGCTGTAAATGTGCTGAGAGGAAATTGTGGAGTGCTCTTTGCTCAGTGCCCCGATCCATGGCAGGATGGGAAAGGGCAGGCTGGGAAATTCCTCGGAAAATGCTACCACGTGAGGCTGCTATTAAACCCTACACTGGCCATTCCAAGGCAAGGCCACAGAGGATTGTACTGGTGAGGGAAAATTCCCAGATTTATTGCAAGGACCAGTGCAGCTCATTCCTGAGATTTGACAGTGGGGCAAGTCAGCATTAGAAATACCTGGTGCCTTTTAATTTTGGCATTAAAGGACTTAGGAATGGCAAGTGACACCTGATATCTGTCACAAAGTCTGTGAAATATCCCAGAATTTTCAGTCATTTCACCAGGCCTAGAATCTCCCCAGTTCTCTCCACAAAATTGTGAGACACAAGGAACTCCATTTAGGGCCTTCACAGTAGGCAGGAAGTTCTCTAAAATTCACAAACCTCAGCCAAGAATTCACTGTTCATTTCTGGTTTAAACTACCACTTATACAATACTAATTTCTCTTACTTTTTAAGGAGTACTTAAATATTCTTATTGAAAACTTTAACTGTTGAAGTGTTTCAATACTTAAGTACAAATCTCCTTTCCTGCATATACAGAAGAGACATGTAGAACACTGCTGCATACTGTCAAATCCTGCTTTTATACACTTAACACCAGATTTAAATATCTGTCCCAACCCTCCAGAGCTCCTGAATAATTTAGCTTTCAAAAACATGAAATTAAGTTGAAGTTTTTAGTTTCAATTTCTCATAATAGTGGCCATAATTGCTTCTATCAAAGAGAAAATCACAGTTCTTTTGCCAATTTTTACTCTAATTTTTAACCTTTCTACAATGGTTAAGGCAAAAGACAGAATGTTCTTAAGACATTTAATTTATTCAGGATTTAATGCTACTGGAAGTATTTTAAAAAGTATCCCAGAAACTTTATGTTTTCCTAAAATCAGCTACTTTTGGAAGTTTATATTAGAGCTAATTTTAAAATAGAGTTAAAGAGTGCAATGGTGAAGTTTGTACATTTTATGTACAAACCTAATTTATGGATTATTTGTTTTATAGTGCTGCTCTGATAAAAATAACTAAACAAAACGCTGTGGGTTTCTACCTTGCCATTAGTACATAAATATTTTCTCAGACAACTCTAAAGCAGATACTGCAGAAGAAATTCAAACATGGTCCATACAGACAGCAAAATAAAAGATTTTGTGGCAAATGAGGGGAGTGTGAAGTGTGTGCCAGAAAGAAAGATGCACAAGAGAAAGGCAGATAAGTAATTTTAATTTTTTTCTTAATTAATTTTACTTTTTGCTTGGGAAAAAGTTGTCTTCAAGGTTTAGTTTATATAATTTATAGAAAAGTATTTTATTTAGCATTTTAAAGCAGAGCAGTCTCTGAACCTATTGCCAAGAAAATAAACAAATAAAAAATACATAAATAAATAATATTACTACAAAATTTTTATAGTGTTTTTGTTGTTTTGGTTTTTTTTTCCAGGAAACATTTCATGTGTATCAACCCCACAGACAAAACCAGAGGGAGAACATAAACAAACCAAGTGGAAAGTGCTCCTGGCAGCAGATGCGCACAGCAGAGGCTCAACTCACTGTCATTGGAGGCACTTTTTGTTTTTAGAACCACTTTATTTATTTTTCCTTGACAGAAAACTATTTTAACAGTTATTAGGAGAGTTCAAAACTTTATAGGAAATGGTGATCACAGGTCTCTGTTCCAGATTGGACCATGGGGGTTAGAGCTCACATGAATTTCCTGAAGATGAAGATTGACCTGACACTGATGGCAGCGGTGCTGGGGGAAAAAGAACCTGACATCTCCCATAATGTGTAAAATTGCCGCCAAAATCTGCTCCAAAAGACGTAGAAACCTGCACACTTCTATAAAAGACGAGTAATGGAGAAACCTTGACTACAGTTTTACTACAAACGATCAATTCCAATTACTTTGTTTAGCAAGTGATCTGATTTTGGCCTCAGAGCTGTGGCAAAGTTTGGAGTAAAACATTCAGACCTGAACCCATATTGACACAGACCTTTCATTCCCAAGAAAGATGAAGGAAAATACATCCCATCGTCTTTACAATAAAACAAAATCTGATAGCAAATTTGCACTGAAATATATTAAAATGTTTCACAAAACAACACCAAAAATCCCCTACTTCCCAAACAACATACTTGAACAGGAGTAAGTATAAAAATCAGGAATGTAAAAGCTTTTTTTTTTCCTTTTTCCAATTTTAAAAGGATTGTAATGCTATTTCCTTAATCCACAAAAAGGATATTAAATTGACTATTAATATCTAATTGTCTTAAAATCTGTCAGATGCAAGTGTTTGCATTTGCAGCTTTCCAAAAAAAGTACAGAACAGGATTTTAAAGCTGGCCTGGAGCTAAAAGGAAACTTCATGGCACTGAATATCCACACATCTCTCTAATGAGACTTTTTTACTGCACAATAAATCTTAAAACAGTTTGTATATGCCCTGCAATTGCAGTATGACTCAGGCAGCATTAATCAAGTGTTACGGTAACCTCATTTTAAAGCACAGTCAAACATTTCTGTCACTGCGCTTCATTTCTTACCAAGTTCCTTTTAATAGGAAGGGGTTTAGGATGTCCCATGCATTGGCTTTCCTTATAAAAATGTCAACCCTTGTAGTGTACCTACATACCCAGGATTCTTTACTGTGTTTTCTGCTGTCTGCCAGGAGTTGACATCATTTCTGCTTTGTTTGAACAGCTGGTCCTCGCCCAGCTCGAGCAGTTCAGAGGTGCAGCCTAGGCCGAGGCCTCGCTTTTCATAAAGAAATAGAGTGCGAGGAAATAGGACGGATCTCAGAACATCCCTGTCCCTTCCCACGGGGGATAAACTTGTTAAGTTAACAGTTCCCTGCTGCTTTGCCAGTGCAGATTTCATCCCACACCTCAGAACTCCAGTGTGATATCACAGAGTTTGATTTTCACTGGCTCGAGGGTGTGATAGTGTGGTTGAACCCAGCAGGTAGCTCAGCACCCCAGTGGCAGAGGGGACAGAATTGGGGGAGAAATAGTAAAATGTTCTTTGAGAAGAGCATCAGGTAGTGTTCACAGAGGGTTTCACCTGAGTTAGTCTTTGGTTGTTCTGTCTTTTGGTTTTTTCAGCCTTTTCAACCCCAGTGTTGATTGATTGTATATTTATTGTCATTAAGTTTATAAGATGGTTAAAAAACAAAAAGCAATCATCCTGTCCTAATCCCAATCCTTAAATCCACTTCTCAGTGAGGTGAAAAAATCAAGATTGAAACACCCATTAAGGAAAGGAAACATTCCTTAGCTACCAAAGTCACACCTGTGAAGGGAAGAGTCCTCTATTCAGATTTTCACAGACCTGAACCCTAAATCTCTCATTCCTTCAGAAGCCCTGGAGAACCAGCTACATTTTCTTTTGCATTAAGTTTGCTTTGAAGCGTGTTGGTTTCAGCGGAGTTTTGTTAAACGACATTGATATTTCTATGGTTGATTTCTGCTCGGTTCTGAGTGGATCAGCAGAGCAGGGGCCTGAAGACAAAGCAGACAAACCTGCAAAGATGTGCCCTGTCAGGATGTTGGGTTTACTGCATGGAACAGCATTCATCTTTTCAACTCTCCTTATCCAGTGGAATGAAATATACTCATGGAAACACAAAACAAAACTTCCTTCTACTCCTATTTGATGATAACGAAGCTCAAGAAACCCAGATGAAGCAAAGGACCCTGCGATGGTGTTGCAGGGAAGGAATTAAAATAAAAAGCACGGTGCAGATGAAGTATGCAATTCATTTTCAGCTCATAAATCCTGATTTTAAAGTGAAAAGGATACACAGAGGATGTATAAAAATTTAGTGGCTACGGTCCTTCTAGTGTCAAAAACATGTGCTTACATAAGAACACACACTTCTGTGGAAAAAAATGCGAAGCCATTAAATGGTAAGATGTTAGTAAATCAGCTTTGGGTCGACTCAGCCCCACTGTGCACCTGCACATGCATTTCACTGTGCTCCAAGCCTCTCTGCCACACCACTCACTAAATCAATCCATGATTTACTGAACGAAGGAGCTCGGAGCAAGGAGTGAGTCACCATATTTATTTGAATTTCATTGACCCCTGGTGGGAATGAGGGAAGGGGTGGCAGTGTCCAGTTCTGGGAGTGCAGTGTTTTCTTGTCCCATGCCAAGACACTTTATTTTTACTGGGACAACTTCTGAGTTGCATAAATAGCAAAACCAGTATTCCTGCTGGTAACCTCCTCCAGTGAGGAGTGGAGGGGGAGGAAAGAGATTTAGTGCAGCCTTGGCTGTCACCAGGCAACAAAGGAATAAACACAATGACACAGGGCCAATGTAGAATGAAATGACGTGTTTTGTGTCTTTAAATTCTGTATTGATTACTCTGGGTATAAGAATACATATATATATATATATAAATTTTTTTGTGTGTGTGTGTGTATGTGAGTGTGTGTGTAAAATCAAGTAAAGGTTTAAAAAAAAGACTGGATATGGGATTCAATGCCATGGTTTAATTGATAAGGTGGTGTTAGGTCATAGGTCGGACTTGATGATCTCCAAGGTCTTTCCCAACTTAGTTAACTCTGTGATTCTGTGATTATACTGCTTTCTGTATAAGTTCTTCACATATGTGTTTTATCATCATAGAAGATGATTTGACACAAGAGCAGAGCTGAAGACCAAACCTTAATTATGTCTTTCCTCTATTCCAAATGTGACAAACATGATCAAGGTGCTGGAATTCTACCTCACAGTTCTTCCTACTTACGAAGGTGAGCTCTTTATCTTCCCACAGCTGCTCCTCTGAGGTCTGTCAGCTCTGTTAACCCACTTGGGATGCTCCATCACAGCCTCCAAAACTAGAGACTGACTCCTGTTGCTAGGTTTATTCTATTTACATTCCTCGTAGATGAGGAAAGCAGCAAAATTAAGTGAGTTATAGTAGGAAATGGGATGTGTTTATTTTCCTTCAAGGCAATCAGCAAAACAAATGTGCTGTTAATTACCTCTAAATATTCCTGTATAGCAAAAAACCTCCAAATAAAACAATGTATCTGTTGACTGAGCTACAATATCTTGGTGCAATGTTGACTTTTCAATTAGCCATTAAAAGAGTCAAGCAGTTATTCTTATGATGCATGGCCCATGATATTTCAGATCCTGAGCTGGCCTGGAAATCAAACTTAATGATCTGCTGGACTCTTGAAAATCCCTGACCTTGGAACATTGAAGCCCAACGCAAATAATTTGTCAGGATTTGCAGTGTCTGAATTGCTGCTTGGGCTATTCCAGTTTTAGCACCTGTGTCCATTCGAGCACACTGAGGCCTTCGAGTTGTGTCATGCTGCTGCAATGTTTTGGTAAGTGATGTTGAAAACTTATCAAGATGAATTACTCTTCTCTGGACACATTACCACCAAAATGGCCCAGCGTTATGAGCAGCACTGCTGCATGGCCATGTGCAGAACTCTGCTCACTTGACAAATGGGCTTTAATAACCTTAACAAGAATGTAAAACTCCTCACAGCTGGTGCTGAGATGAGATCAGCAGCTAACACAGCTCAGGTGACAACTGGTCCCTGGTCCCTGCAGTAAAACCATCCAGGTTTCTAGGATGAGTGGGATCACAGAAACACAGAATATCCTGAGCTGGAAGGGACCCACAGGAATCATCCAGTCCAGCCCCTGGCCCTGCACAGACCCCCGCAACAATCCCAGCCTGGGCATCCCTGGCAGCGCTGTCCAAACGCTCCTGGAGCTCTGTGGGGCTGTGCCCATTCCCTGGGGAGCCTGGGCAGTGCCCCAGCACCCTCTGAGGGAAGAACCTTTCCCTGATATCCAGCCTAACCCCTCCCCTGACACAGCTGTAACCCTTCCCTGGGTCCTGTCCCTGATCACAGGGAGCAGAGTTCAGTGCCTGCCCTTCGTCTTCCTCTCACGAGGAAGATGTGGAGTGCTGGGGTTGTTCTGTGAGAGCTGTCAGTAATGTGCTATTTTCCTGTGCATTGCAGGATCTACCAGCAAGACTATAAAGAGCATGAAGAGGATTTCACTTGGCCTAGTTCTTCAGGTTTTTTCTTTTTGGGTTTTTTTGGTATTTTTTGTGGTTTTTTTTTCCAGATTCTAAAGTTCTTGAGAGGGTGTTATGAAACAATTCGTATTGTGTTCCTCTGTGTGCTGCAGGTTTGGGGATTTGGAGGTTGGTTCTGCCCACTTGTGCAGCTGGAATCACTGGCCCTAGCCCTGAGCCAGTGATGTTATCAGTGTTAGCAAACACAGATTTTATTTCTCTCTTCCATCTAACCACAGTCAGATTTGCAAGTTCCTTCTCAAAGGTTCCTTTCAAAACTCTTTCCATGCAGTATTTTCTAGTAGAGGTTCGAGGTTTTAATTTTTTATTTTTTTAGAGACATATCCTTCTAACTGCTAAAAAAAAGTGTGGTGATTGAAAGTTTATCTCATCCTTGCCTCATGTATTGATATTATGAATCATGTGAGGGATGTCTATTGCCATTAACTCAGGGCTAAGCAAGCTTTCCTTCAAAATTAAAAATAAAAAGCTATTATGGACTCTTGCAACAATTATTCAACTTCTTAATAAAAATTGGACTAAGGGAAGCCACAGTAATAATTCAGTACCCTAAAACATAGAAGGAAAGAATTAAAGGTCATTAATGATTACTTCATGACCATCTCTGTTCCAGAACAGTTCAAATGCCGTCAGAGAAGGGAATAATGTTTGGAAGTTTCCTGTTCTGAATCAGGTCACAGATTTGCAAGCCAAACTACACTAGCTGGGAACACCCTTCCAGACAGGAAGGATCTTGGCTAATGAATGCATCTGGGAGATATGGGTCTAATAAACTTGGCACATGTTTGCTCTGTCTTGAAAAAAAACTAGCAAGCATAGGGATCTGGAAAAGTGCAGTTAGGAAAAGCCTGTCAGTGCTGTGCACTTAACAGGGTTTTATGACTGTTACCACATTTTCTCTGCTCTATGGAACTGAATCATGTGACAAATTCCTCAAATAACAGTGTTTTACTTGGGAAAGAAATGAAAATTCGGGATTTAGTCATCAAAACAGATCTAGACTTTGATATCTAGATTCAACTATCTGCAAAACTTTGTTGCTATGAGCAGTGTTTGAGGGTGCAACTTAGAAACCAACCTGTCAGAACTTAATATTAATATTAAACCACAGTATGTTATGCAGAGTGAGAATGATAGGCCTATTTAGGGAACCAATCACACACACAGCAGAAAAGACAAGTTGGACTCAGACATTTTCTTACCACTGCATCCTATGTTCATATTTTTCACAGAACGTTGAACATCACAAACAGGAATGAACGAAAAAAGAGTTGAGGTACTATTAGTTCTCTGCTGGGCTTCAAAATCTCATTGTGGGCCACAGTTGTGGGGTTGTGTTGTACCGAATTGCATTGCTGGGGACCAGTTTCCTTTCTTTTTCCAGCTGCTTTTCCATGGATGTATTTGATTAGAGCCATGGATGATTCACAGGATGATTCTGTGATTCCACATCAAGAAAAGAGAGGAAGAGGATGCTCATCTGAACAGACTTCAAGAGCAGGAAAAAACATCCTCACAGAGAGCATCATCTTCACAAGCGACCTTCATAAAGCGAATTTCATAAAACTGACAGTATCCCACTCTTCTCCAGGGCAAAACTGAATGACTTTCACCCAGCCCAAGGCCTGCAGTACTGAAGAAAGGTCTGCCCAGGTTCTCCCCTCCCAGTTCCACCTGGGCCTGTACACATTGATCCCATACAGAGCTCCAGAGGGAAATGTCTCACAGTTATCACACATTTCCTCTCTGAGCCTGCATCTCCTGTATTCTGATTTTCTACACTTGATCACACTTCCCAGTAGTTAATCCCCATACAAAACCAGAAGCCGTTGTCGCTCATGGTGTGCTTTTGTAAAATACCATAAATATTTTCTATCAAAGCAGCCCAAGATTCTCGGGTGCTCTAAGATAGCTTTGGTTTACACGACAAGCATCACGTTACCCCACACTTTCACATCCATCACAAGCAGCTGTCAGTACAGCCTGAGCTGTACTCTTCATGTACTGTTACTAAGTTTTAACTGGAATGTGGGAAAAAAAATGGATTTTTAAAACATGAGAGTCAAAATGGTATGGCTGAGACAGAAATGAGATTGCATCTCTAGGTGCTTTTCATTTTTTGAAAAGAAAGAAACCTGAAGAAACCCCTTCTTAAATTCATGTTGATGAGATGAACTTCTCTGGTTTACACAAGTGAAAAAAGCTGGAAAAATGATGAGAACTAAATAGAAAATGCTCACATTTATTTTGAAATCTAGTCTGACCCAGTATGTCCAGACACAGAGTCAGCAGCATGGGGGTGACGAGACAGCAGAGGACCTCCCCTTGCTAAATAAACAAATTGTCCCTTCAAATCCACTGGTAAGCTGAAGTTTTTCAAATGAAAATTGATACTTGACATTGCTAGAATTTGAAAAACATATTCTTATTCTGACCAGGCTCATGGGCAGATTTCAGTTTGGCAATTGAGAACTTCTTCAGTTCAACTAAAACAAAAAACCTATCCACTCATCTACTTCTTTCAAAAATGGAAAACATCCATATAAATGAGTAAGTATGTAAACAAACAAACAAACAAACAAACAAACACTGATTTCAGCTCAGGACAACCTAGCTAAAATGTTGTCTCAGAAGTTGCTTCAGTGAAAAATTTTATGATTTCATAAAACTATGAGAGCTCACTGTGAGACATACAGAATCCTTAAACACTAATAGAACTTTGGCTATTATAATTATATATATATATATTATGGATACATGTATATGCATATATATGCATGAAACATATCAGATCTGAGTGCACCTAATAATTTATACTCCCCCCGAAAATCACAGTTCCATCTAAACATCTAAACCCAGGAATAATGCAGTTTTCAAACAAGTTTATATACTTTTTTACGATGAAAGTTTCCAATCAAAGGCAAGAGCTCCCTCTAGGTAACAGCTTGGGAATTTTTTCCAGCCTGCACTTTAAGTGAACTTTGTAGAAAACAAAGTGAATGGATGTGGGAAGCACACAAGGACAGTTGTCACTCTTCTGAGACACATTGGACTCTGCCTCTGATCTTATGTTGTGAAAGAATCAATGGTTTGGGGGAACAAAAAAAATCAGCACCTTTAGGATTTTGAAGTGATTTTTATCATATTACATGGAATTATATAGGTCTTCTTCCAAAACTAAGAGCTACTTACTCCTTTTCACTCAGATTTCAGCTCAGAATTAGAACTGCTCAGATCCCTCCCAAGGACTTTCTCTCTGCTTCGCACTGAAGTGTTCAGTGATGTGGCACTGCCAGAGTGACAGAATCTGCCCTTCAAGAGGCAAAGGGTAGAGATTGGCACTATTTTTTGTAAAGAGGCAGAGACTGAGAAGAAACAGCACACCAGATTTAAATTACCTGGACCAACAGTTTCAGAGAAACCTTAATTTGTTTCATTTGGATTCAAAGACTTCCAGCTATTCCAGGAATTGCCTGGGTAGAGGTGCCTCAGTGCAAGGGAATTGTTTTGGTGTCCCATCCCTCATGACTCTCCTGTACTGGATCCCACACAAACCTCTTGGTGTCCACATCTCTGTAACAACATCACATCATTTTTGAGGATAACCTAAAGATTTCCTACAGTTTGTAGATCCTTTCTGTGGAAAAACTTTCTGATTATTCCTTTCTCTCTATAGAATTCTGTATTTAGCTCTAATTAATAATGCTCTTTTCTTCTCCAGGAAATTGTCTGCATTTTTTAAGGGTAATTTTGAGCTCTTTTTATGTCACCCAGTGTGCTTGAACTTTTATTAGGAACATTGTCCATCAGCTGTTGGACTTCTTTCTCTTTTTAAATACCTTCACATTCTCCACAGAAATAGGATTGGAAATGTGCCTGTAAATTCTTAAGAGGAAGAATAATAAGGCTCAATCAAATTCAGATGGGCAGATCTGTGTTCTCTTACCTGTTCCTTCCCTGTTTGGTACTGAAACCTACTCTGTACCACTGATATTAACTTACAAACCTCCTCATTCCACTTTAGCTGAAGATATGAAATATGTCAAACCCTTAAAGATGATTAGTACTTTAATTTTGACTGAATATCAAGGTACTCCTTTTTGGGAATGGGGGAAGTATTGCTTGTAACTACTATATGTCCAGAAATACAAGTTTTTGCATGTGATATTGCTTATTATTTGCATTTTGGGTTGCGCAACTGGCCAAGTTCCAGTGAACTCTTCAGTGCTGACATATTTTACCAGTAAATGGCAGTTTCCAGAAACCAGAGAAGAAATACTAATATCAAATTACAAGCTGGTTTGAGAAAATTCTAGACAAGAATTAAAGCATCGATGATATTTTCACATAGTGATTTACATGTCTACATCAGTGCTAAGGGAATCATAATGATTTGAAGAAAATCCTCTCTCCAGAAAGATTACTTTGGTTCTGATCAGTGAAAAGATTCAGCTGTTTTCAATTAGGCTGCCTCTAAGCCATATATTTATTAACCTGACTCAATAATGTGTAAAACACTAGTATTTCTCACCCTCTGTCCAGAGTACTTTTGCAGCTCATTCTATCAAAAAGGAAACTCTAGGAAAAGGCTGAAACTTCTATTCATGAGCAGGAATAAATCTTCACTTTACCTGATTGCTTTCTAAATACTGAAATCAAAATGGTTTCATAGTGCTGCCAGAAATTTTGCCCACCAAAATGTTACCCATTTTGTGGTAACGACTGTCAACATTTTTCCATGTTTATGGCCTTACTTTACAGAAAAATATTTCTGGTAACACCCACCACCACCACCACCACCTGTCCAAATTAGGTATAGAGAAGAGTTATGGCTGTAAAGTGTATTTTGGACCCTGTTTATGACCCCCCGAAGACCCTCACTTGCAAAACACTTCAATGGGAATGCTCACTGCAACCACTTAAATGAGGAAGTAAAAATAAAATGTTTAAGGGAATGCTCACAGAACTTTAGGATATGAATTTCCAGCTGAAGCATGGAGAGTTGAGCATCTCTGCATTGCACAAAAGCGAACTGTACATGGAAATTAAACCCTTTTAGCTGGTGAAACAACCTCAATTTGCTGAGCCCAGAAAAAGGATTGGCAAAAAACCCCCCAAGCACAAGGAGATGGTTCTGGTTAACAGACAGCAGGAGTGCACTGACATGCAAGCCAGCAATTACAACCCAAAATATCCACGTGCCTGCCAAAAAATGATGTCAGGCTTTGGTGTTTGGTACATATCAAAATACCCCTGCTACCAGAAACAGAGGCACATATGTGTGAGCTGTAGATGAATTTCCCAACTTAATAGGGCCACACACCGTGAAAACGGGTAAATTAATGGTCAGCATCACAGCATACATTTATGTGCAGCAAGATTCTATTTAAAATGTTAAACATCGATTAGAGTTTGGCCTTTTAATTTGCTTTTGCACACCTGGAAAAGATTAATAAGCATTTAGTTTCCATTTTGTGAAAAAGAAATCCTCCTACTTAAAGAGTTTATAACAGATTATGTAGAATAGGGAATACTTTTAATGATACAACTTTATTAATATGACATATCTTTCTTGTTATGCACAGAGTTTAGGGGGCAGGGGAATTCCCTCAGTGTAAATAATGTGAGGAGGCTAAAAAGATTTAAAAATATGCGGAACCATCAAGATATTGTTTCTGGAAGATCCCTGAGAAACTACACTAAATTCGAACTGGAATTTCAAAAATTTTGTAGGTGTTTTTCCTCTTCCCAAGCAGGGTCTCAGCTCTCATTTGCTTTTTCCTAAATGTTCTGAGTAAGGCTGACTCTAAATAGTCCTATCTTATTGATCCTGAATGGATATCAGAGCTTAAAACCCAGAAACTTCCCTAATATGGTTTTGATGCCACAGGCCCAAACCAAGGCATGCTCTAATCCTTGAAATCCTTCTGTACGTTTAAAAGGAATTTTACCCCGGCCTGATAGGCAAACCCAAGTAGTCTCTTCACAGGCAATTTCAGCTGTCTTGATGGAGAGATAACAGAATGGGGAGGTAGGAATCAGCTCATTCAAGAGACAATGGGCTGCAGACGTAAGACAAACACTAACCCAAAATGCAGCAACGTAGTGGAAAGTCATAATATATCCTGAATAACTTCCTTTTCCTCCCACACATCCAGGAGCTGAGAAAATATTGAGGGAAAGATGAGAAAATTCACAGTCATTTCTCTTGAGTGTGGAGCCAAGCCTGTCTGCCCCTTGTCTCCCTCCTCCCAGTGGAAAAAAGCTCTGTGACCATCTCCTCTGCAGAACTGGGGAGCATGAATCACTGTGCTGTTAAATAATTCCCTTACCCAGACGTTTCTAAAGGGTTGCCAGCTTTGTGATTCTTTTACTGCCATGCCTCCAGCGATTCCTGTACCTGTGAGAGAGAAGGAAACAACTGTGTTGCATCTGCAGGTGACTTATACAAGAGTCAGGGCTTAGCTGGGAAAATAAAGCAGCCCTTTCCTGCCTGGGTTATGCAGTAATTTAGGATCCCAAAACTCTCTGCTTTAAAGAGCAGCCTCCTCCAGGAAAAGGAAGCAGTTTATCCCCCAGTCTGGCACAGACTGGATTTCATGGAGGGTAAACTCACAGACAAGGAAAGAAGAGGTGAAACCTTCCTTCACCACCTGTCCCTGTTGCGTTTGTACTCCGTGTTGAACCATTGCACCTCGCACTGTAATCACCTCCTGGCTGTGTTGTAAGTCCCATAAAGTAATAAAAAAAAGTGGTTTTCAGAAGGGGGATAATGACTTTAAAACACAGGATGGTGACACAAATTGTAAAAATAGGACTCTCCCTTTTTCAAAGCCCTCGACTGAGCGTCTTTTTCCGAAAAGGCTTTGTAGGCAATGACGCCGTGGAGCTAAGAAGGGAAACAGGCACAATAGTGGTTACAGCTGTGCAAGTCCTTCCCAGTCCTGTTCACACGGAAATCTGTTGACTTTCTGGGGGATGAGCCTCATTCACAATCCTCAAGGCAAAACTGAGTAAACAGGGATCTCTTGGTGAAGAGTCACCTCGTCATGAGCACTGCCATGACATCCTTTTTGCACGATTCTGCCAGAAAAAAGGAGGATTGGGGGTCAGACTACCCAGGGAAGGCAAAATTGGTGAAAACACCAAAGATTTTCGGTCAGCTCCTCAGAAAATGGTTGAGCAGCCTTTGAGCTGTGGATTTGCATTTGGGATGTGCTGAAATACAGCCCATTGGAACATGCTGGAACTCACAATACATCCTTATGAAAGATGAGCTTCTAAAACCTGGTGAAGCTCATGCAGATTTTCCCAGGGATCTTTTGTTCTATCTCAGGAAAAGGGACATCCTTTCCACCCTCAATGTGCTGTACCTACATCCGACATCCTCTACACATAAAAAATCCCGGAGTGGGGAAAGACTACACCTAGAGTAGGAAATTAAATCGTGCCCAGGCATATTCCTGGGCACTGATGATGTGTTCATGGAATTAAACTGAAGGACCAGTCACTGATTTTTTGCCTTCACTCCTCCAAATGACCCCTGGGGCATGGCTTAGGCTGGGCACATTCAAAGGCTCGAAGAAATCAGCTTTTTCCATTTCAGAAAAGACATGATGGAATAAACTGTGTGAAGCTGAGGTCTGAAAGCCACCTAAGATCTTTATTGCCCAGTGCAATTTCATGTGTAGTTCAAACATCCCCGTTGTAAATCCAGTGTTATTATCTTTGCACGACAGGTGGGAAATTGATAATCTAAAAGACAGATTATCAGGGAACATTTCACCCTGAAATAGCATTGTAAATCTAACAGGCTGGCCAAGGCTGGACAGGAAGAGAAGTGATGGAGCAGGTTATTGGACAAGGATGTCCTGAGTGCTTTATTGTCACCATGATCAATGGATTGTCCTCCCTTCCCTTCTGTGCCGCTGCCTTTATGCTGTGCAGAAGTTTAAAGTACGTGCAGACTCTGCACACAAATGAAAAGGGACAAATCTAGCAAAAACTGAAAATCAAGAGGTGTGCTTTTGAAAAATACTTGTTTTTCTGTTTGATTATGCTAATTGCAATGGGAATAAGAACGCAGGTTATTTAAATACTTCATAGGAGTGACAGAAAAGATATTTGTTTTAGTACACCTGAAGTAAATTACAGTAATTGAAGAAATACCTTGTTCACCTGCTGTTGTCACACACCAGATGTCCTGCCTTTCATATAATAGAAAATAAACATGCAGGTTTAACAAAGTGTAATATTTCTCAGATTATCTCATCTATACAAAATACAAAGATTAATGGTGGGTAAAAACCTGCATCAGACTATTCTGCCTTCTCAAAATTTCAGACAATGACAATTTATAGAAAGAAGTAGAGAGAATGAGAAGTCGTTTCCTTAACTAAACACTGATCTCCCGGCTTGGAGGATCTGGATATCTCTCATAGGGAATATTAGGAGGAATTAATAGAGGAAATTTGAATTTGTTATCAAGCGCAGTTATCCAGGGAGCTGTACAAAATCACATCCCCATGCAGCACCTAGGAGGAGTGGACTTTCAGAACAGCAAACTGAGTTTCACTCAGCTTTGGAACCACACAAGATTTTAAGTTTGGCAGTTTCTTTGGCAATTTAGGAATGTTAGGCAAAGATATCCATTGAACAAGAATGTATAGAGTAAGTACAGGTCAGGATCTAGTGTATGCAGTCCTAATTTCACATATATCAGGAAAAACATGCCTAGGCAACTCCCAGTGTATACTAGAATTTCATGGCAAATTGCTACTCAAACTGCTGAGGAACAATGATAGCACCAACCCAGCGAAATGCATAAATCCTGTGTTTAATATGTATTTAATCTGTTTTTCCTGTACCATTATCTTTGAATTTTAAGAATTTCAAGTTATAGTTCAATACAGCAGAGAGGACAGGGTACACCTGTTGAAAATTGTGCATAAGAACAGACATACAGCAGGCATTTTGGGCTTTAATAACCTAATAGACAGAACTGCCAAATTTACCAGGCACGTGGGGTTTATTTCTGAACAGCAAACACAACTAAAAGAATTTTGAAGCCTTTCCAAAGGGCTGAAAAATGCAAAATTGTAGTGAAGGACCAACAAGGCCACTTAAAACTTTGTTTGATCAAAAGGAATTGGTGCCAGACAGTTCAACAGTCACAGGAAACATGCAAATCTCTCCATAACAAGACAGAGTGCATTCTAGAAGGAGAGAGGCTGGAGAAGGGAGATACTTTGCTAAATTTCCCCTCTTGCTTTCCACATCCTGATTTTACCAGTGCCATGCTTCCCAATCCATGAAAGTGCGTGCTCTGAGAGTCCCTCTGTCCCCCCTCCCCAAGGCAGAAGTAAAACATGTCTTTAAACTAAATAAGATCCCTCTGAAATCCAGAGGGCCTCCTCTATTTGAGTTAACAGCTGGGGAGTAGCAGCACGGCTATCACATCTTGATCATGATAACCTATTTTTTATTATGTGCGTCTCACACATGCAGTAAAATTTTTCTAGTTTATTACTTGATCAAGCATCAATCATTCTCATAATTTATCTTATTTTCTATCAGAGTACATAATATTCCAGTGCCTAAGCTTTTATTATCAAAGTTTCTGCACTGCTCAAACTTTAGTCATAAAAGTGAACTTCAGTACAAGACATTTATGGAATTTTACTCATTCAAAGCTGAATTCCCCTTACACTTCTGGTGCTCTGCTGCCTCAGTTCACAATTTTCAACAGCCTGTGTGTCTCCTGGTAGATTATTGATTCTGCTGTTTCTGTGGAGAGTTTTGTTGGGAAGAGAGATTCCTCTAATTTAAAATTTAAAACAACATTGGCTGTTTTTATGATCCCTCAACCAATTCTGGAGTGTTCAACCAGTTAATCTTAATAGCTCTTTCTTAATTGCATTTTTCATTATTCCTGCTGTCTTCCTCGTAATATTATTTATGCTAAGCAATATTTACTAAAACTCCTGCCATTAGGTATCTTTTTCACAAGGACAGAACATTTGTTATTCATCTCACTTGAATTTAAAAAATAAGCGTTTATATAAAATGGCCATTTAAATAATATTAGAGGAATCCAGGAACCTCTTCCAAGAACTCTATGGACAAACAGATTTATAAGGTGAAAACTGGAGAGCACAATGCACCTCTTACAGCCAAAACTTCTATCTCAAACCAGATGGATGCAGGAACCTCATTCATAAGCCAGTAATCTTTTTATTGCCATAGCTAAGACTTGTGTCTCCACAGTTTACAGTCGAGAGCTGCAGAGTTGCAATGCTCTATTTAGGTCCTCTACCACTTCTTTTTGATTTTAAATGCCCTCATGGTTCCATCACTGCTGTTACATTCAACTTTTTGTATTATTATTTTGGTTTTCTGCTGTAGCTGTGACTTATTACTCCTGGCTGCAAGCCATGGAGTGATGGAGAATGCAGAAGTGGCACTTTTTGACATTGCTGGTATGGTTGAACAGACTTCCTGTGGGCCAGGCACAGACCTAGGAGCTGATTGGGTTTTTTAAGAAAATGCTGTGTTAGTATTGTTGTCTTAAAGGTTCTCTCTCTTATCATCCATACAAGTTTTGACCTTTTTACATTTATGTGGAGATAATACATTTTTCTGTTTGTACCTTTAATATACAGAAATTCTACTGAATACTAACTCTATATTATTCCCTATTCTTTCCAGCTTCCACACAGGTTCAAAGTCACCACTGTAGATACTTATTATTATTTCCAGTCTGTTATTTTTATGGATAAACTGATCCCCCCACTGATTCCCCTCAATGGACAAACCAAATAACCATAAACCCCAAAAGACTAAATTTGAAGGTTGAACAGCGATTGAATCGGACATTTGGACACTGACAGAATTTATGAAGTGATTCACAGTGTCTTCAAATGGGCAGCTCACAAAATCAGAACCTTATGATTTCGCTCAGAGCTTTGGATTCATATTAAGAGGTATTCATATTAATAGGTATTCACATTATATGTGCATAACTCTTATTGAAGTCCAAATGGCACAGCCTTTCTGAAACCTCCAAGCACTAATCCAGGAACATGTTATAAAAAACCTTGACCTTGATTTCGCTTGGAGAATTCAGCTTTGGTTTATGCCTCTGATCCATTTCCTTTTGAATTGGTATTAGCAAACATATTGGACCTGTTCGAAGGCTTTTCAGTTTTTCTTCCTTTCTTTTGCAGAATCTCAGACTGGATGAGGTTGAAAGGCACCTCTGGAGATCTTCTCTCACCAGAAAAGATTCTCCAGGCCTGTTTCCCATATGCCTTTTAATATCTGCACAACTGCAAACTCCAGTAGCTCTCTGGGGAATCTCTTTGAGTGTTTGTCCTCTCTTACAGCAAAATGGTGCTTGGCTGTGTTCAGAGGGAATTTCTGTGCTTTAATTTGTATCCCTTGCCTCATTTCTCCCTGTCTCCAGCAGTGCTGAGGTCTCACTCCCTCATGTTCATCCCCATGTTTATCCACATGCAGAAGATAATTTTTGTGGCTCATTCCTAGGCTCACTCCTCTAAGCCCACATGTACTGGGAGGAGCAGAACCGAACACTTCTCTCCAGGTAACTCTTTTCACCATGGCAATAATTCTGTTGGCAGCAGCTCCTGGTCCTGATAAGGTTATTTTTATTCTTTGTATTCCTGTGGAACCAGCGGTCTTCACTGGATCACTGCTGCTAAAAGGGAGAAACACCCAAAGAATCTTAATTTAGTACCTAGACATTCTCATTCCTCTCTTCATCAAGACCCCCATGTTCAATTCCCAACTTGCAAGTGTAGGCAAAATATGCTTTTATCTGTAGAAAAATAGGGTGTAGTCTGGAGAAGCTGAGTAATTCACTGATGATCAGTCTTGGCTACAGTGATGAATATTTATTGCTTTCCCTTAATAACTGCTTTTAAATAATCTCCTTCTTGCTTTTGATGATTTAGATCTAAAAAGAACTCAACTGCTTTCACTTCACTTATTAATGATGGACAACAGTTGTTTCTATTCTCCTGCTTTACTCAGTTCTGAGATTATGGACACCCTGTCCATACACCTATAAAAAATTCCCCTTTTCTCAGAGGGAGTTTTCACATGACTAAAATAAACACTGGTGAATCAGAGCTCTTCTCCTCAGTCTGCACAGTTTTTCAAATACTCAGCCTAGATAGAAAGCATTTTAATGATGAAGTTTAAGTCCTGCCTTTTCATAGTTTATTGCTGCACTTAGATGCTTGTGTTTCTTAATGTATAGTTGTTAAATTAACTAGTTTTCCACAGAGATAAAATTCTACATTTCCATCAAGTTTAGATAATTGGAGTTTTCGACTAAGGATCTGTATATGAAGTCTGCAGAATATTAGGGCTGGTTTTGACAGTCCTGTGCCCTTTTAAAATCCTCACCTAGGCACAGTTCACTCACAGAATTTGTATTCTAAAAGCAGAACTAAAACTGCGGTTTCCTGTCTCACCTGATATCTCAGTTTCTTTACTCTCTCATCAAAGAGTTCAGGAGTGATAAATATCTCTCCAAAATATTCGTGCAGGAGCAAAACAAGAAAAATATCTGGCCATCAGATATCTCCACAGTTTTATTCTTTTATATTCTGCTAAATATGGGACATTGTATAAGGGTGTGTTTCAATACCTCAGCCTCTCCAGGAGGAGAACTCCCCTAGAGGAGTTAAAACTTTTGAAACTTTTTGAAAGATTTCCAGAAAAAAAAAAAGAGTCAGAGCAACAATAGCATGCAGGTAGGTCTTGCATGCTCTCGTACCTACTGTAAACATGATTACACAGATACCGGTTCAATATCTTTTTTAAAATTAAATATCTAGAAAGTTCAGAAGAGCTCCTTGGCTGGAGAGCTTATTAGCACTTAGTACTAATGAAGGAAGGCTTGTTTCAATTTAAATTAGGGTTTGGTTTGGGGTTTTTTTTGGGTTTTCTTTTTTACACTTAGAAGATGGGCACCTCCTAATTTTAAACACTTATTCAGTGAGGCCCTTAAATATCTGCTTTGTTTTAAGTGGGTACTTAGAGGCTTTCTCCAGTAAGACCCATTCCTGAATGATTAAACGCATGCCAAAATAAACTCAGAAATTTGTAAGCTGGAATCATGTATTTGGTTTAACTTTTCAGCAGAGTGCATGGAATGAAGAGAACGCTTCTCTTTTTTTTGGCTCCACTCACATTCCACAGCCCAATACCTGAGGACAGAGCTGCTTTGCTTTTCCCATGAGTTTTCCCAAGGGATTTTTCTGGACACTCCTCACCTCTTACCTTGTTACCCCAGCACAGCTACAGCCAAAACTTCCTATGGAGAGATGGACTCTATACCCCAAGCATGGATTTTTCCTGCCACTGTGGATCCAATGCTTTGTTAGGCCTGGCTTTAGCTGCGAACCCAAAACTGCGGGTCTGAAATGAGGAGAGGATGATGAAAGAGCCAGACTTTGATAAAAGGGAACGATGATTGTTCTTTTCAGCCTTCCTGGGCTGGTTTGTCCAGATTCCACCAGGGAGCACGGAACGCCTGCCAGGGCTGATCAGATCCTATTAGGCTGACAATGGAGATCTCTGCAATCCCTTGCTACCTACACTTCTTGTTATTTAAAGCTCCTTAAAGATTTCAGGGCAGGAATGGAACAGGAGGAAGGTTTCAGTCTCCATGTATCTTTTACCTCTTTCTTTGCAGTCATGGAAATTTCAGTTCCAGTGGCTGATGTGAAGACAACATTTTCTTTGGGGTTTTTTTTTAAACTGTAAATCATCTCAGTAAAATACTTTCAGATCTACTTTCCCTAGCCTTGACTCATTGCAGCCCAGAAATATTTTAACATCTATACAGCACATCAATGTTAAAAGAAATAAAAATTGAAAACAAGATATAAAAATTGAAAACAAGATATAAAAATTGAAAACGTGATATAAAAATTAAATAAGGAAACAAAATAATACCAATTAAATTAAGCCTTAATTCCTCACCAATTCTTTCATGAATAATAATGCCATGATTTCTCTTCAGACTGTCTTAAATACAAATATAGGTGATTTCTTTTACTAATATTTTGATGATTTTTTAAAAATTAAAATATTTGGTTTTAGGAAGATGTAGTCCATCGTGTGCCTTAATTGCTAGTAATAACGAAAAGACTGTAAAATCCACAAAGATTATTTTTAATAACTTCTTTGAAAGTATTTTCTGGAACAAAATTTCAGCAGCTCGGAAGAAAAGAAATCCAAGCTCTAATGAGATTTTGCTTAAGTTTTCCATCTTCTTTCTCAGTCACCTTCTACTGAGCTAAGCCACATTCTTGGTGTGAATTTACATTCACAAGGCCTTGCAAAAAAGAATTGATTGACTTGATTCAAGGCAGTAAAAAAAGCAGATGCTGTCCAAATAGCTTTATTTGTTGGACATAAAGAGAAGGGAACTGCATTCATCATTTAAAAAATATGTTTAAATTCTCTCACAAGGCCATTACTGTTCATAAATGCTCCAAATTCTGTCCTGCTTCAATAAAAACCTGTGGCAGTTCTACACACAGAATGTCTACATGGAAAGTACATCTCTTCATTATTTGAATTGCCACATGATCCACCCATAACTTGGGTTAGAAACTTTATAAAGGAAAAAGAAGAAAAAGAAAAAAAAGAGGTTGCATATTTTTGTGTGGATATGTTCAGTTTATCTTCCTCTGATTGGTAAAAAATTTCAAGTTAGGCCTAAGAATTACACTAAGAAGCAAAAGTTCCCCCAAAGTGGAGTCCAAATAATCATTACAAAAAGGGATGGGGAGATAAAGTGGCTCCCACATTCCCCCCACTCTGGGAGTATCCTGAAATGAAATTAAATTTGCATCCACAGTGATTCCATCCAAGCTCAAACAATTCAAAGTTAGCCACAGAACCACATGCAAATACCTAAAGCAAATTGCCCCGATTTTTAATTTTTTTTGAGATCGGTTTTATTATTTCCTGATAATTTCAAAACTCGTGGATGACATTAGGCTCTTCCCTTCATTTTATAGATTCTATATCATGGCTGACTGCCTCAGGTGAAGAAGTGGCAGGAAAAAATGCACACTGGCAAGTGATCCTTATCAAGGAACAATAAAATCTAAAAGATTAGATATATATAAAGCACTGCAAGCATTTGGAAACATCATTAGAATTATATTTCCCTTAAAAAAAAAAGTGATATTCAGAACAAGAAGTCCAAAAAACCCCTGAATTCTGTTTAGATGAAAACTGCTGAATTCTAGAAACAGCTAAATTCTCTCCTAATTTATAGGAACTGGAAGGAAATGTTAATTCTCCTTCGCAAAGTGATTTAGTGCTCTACACTTGATTGCAAATTCTGCAACATTTCAAAGATATTTGTGAAAAAGAAAGAAGTACCAGCATTTCTAATTCACGTTCATTTCATTTGAGGGCTTGGGTAAGGGCCAGGAAGCAGAAATATTGGTGCTTTTCTTGGACAGCCATCCCCCAGGAGGCCAAAAGGACCTGAGATGGAAAAAGGTGACGGCTTCTGAGGAAAGATGATCGTTGATCTAACTTCCAAAAACTGTGGGAGCTCCCTCTTTGTAAGAAAACTCTGCCTAAGCCCTCTTTCTTTTTAAAGAACTGTTCAGGAAAAGAACTACTTCCATTAGCAACAGAGTTTTTAATGCAGCAAAACCAAAATAAACAAAACAGAAAAGAAATTACCTAAATCAAAAGACGCAAAACACTTAAAAATGTTTGTGATGGAAAAATTTTGGTTAGGACAATTTTAATGGAATTCCACTTGTGCTTTGTGATACAAAAAGCACCTGCAGGCCCCAGACTTGATCATTAAGTACAATGTGTGTGGTGCGGACAGAGGTGAATGGAAAAGATTTAAGGGAAAAGGTTATTCGTACTGGCAATAGTCAGCCTTGGACTGGGTTAAAAGATAATAGAAAATACTGTGGCAAAAGAGAAATCAACAACTGTATTCTGGGAAAAGGCTAGGACACACAAACGTCAGAAAAAGTTTAAAAAAAAAAATAAAAGAGAACTGGGAATTCTGTCAGTGTTATCTTGGAGGGAAGCGAAAATGTGGAAGTGGTCAAGACACCCTGAAGTTACAACTCTCTGGAAACATTACGGTCTGCTTTGGCTTGGGTTTCCTTGTCAAGTGCCTTTTCTCTTCCAGAACGAGGGGGAACTCCTCCCTGCTCCCAGTCTGTGGCTTTGGACAGACCCCTTCCAAAGGAAATGCTCAGCCTGAGCTGCTGCTCTGAAACCCTGGAGGGAGGAGAGCATCTGTGTCTCAGTTCTGCTGCGTTAATGAGACGAAGCTTCCCAGCCAGTAGCCACCCTTCTATCAAGTGCAAATTGAAGCAGTGTCAAAACAGGACTGGTTTGTACTGGTACCCTGTTAAATGTTGCAGGAAACAGCTGGAAAACAACCCACAGAAGCTTTGTCTTGCTCCTGTTGCTGCCTGATTCTACCTCCCTCATCTTTCTGCTGGGAGCCAGGAGTGCTTTTAGCACCAGCTGCTCTCTGGAGTTCATTGATGACATTTATTTCTTCCTGGAATTATGTGAAAACTGTAAATGCTCTCCTTAGATAAGATAAAGAAACTCCAGTGTTACAGAATGTCAGTTCCAGGGCTACTTGTAACCAGCGAAGTGTCATGTCCCAGCTACCAGGCGTCTTCTTGGAAGTTTCCTGAAATTCCAGCCAGAAGGAGAGCCATGCATGGGGTTTTTTCGGAGTTCTAACTTATGGTTGCAGTCACGGCAAAGATTTAGCAAAAAAAAGAGAATAAAAAGGAAAACAGGGACTGTTTCTGCAAAAAGGTAATGTAAAGAAGCAAAAAGAGTATTTCACAAAATTAATTCCAAATCATATAATTTAGTATTTCGAAGAGGCGAAACACCACAGTTTTGGCTCTTTGATCATTAACGCTGCTCCTTATTTCATAAAGGCAAAGATAGCTATTTCTCAAGGAGTTATTAATGCTTACTGTGAGGAAGGTACAATAATTTTATCCAGAAAAAAAGTGAAAAAGGCTTTTAGCCCATATGGAGGCTCAGAGTTGTTTTTTAAACCTCAGCCACAGAAGCGGAGAGGGGATTTCAGTGGCACTTTGGGCCTCTGCACAGAGCCCCAACCAAACCATTTGCATCAACCATTTTCTTAAATATCAGTAGTTATTCACTGGGCAGTGATTTTCTGAGGAATAACTGGCTATATACCACTTGAAAATCTAAGCCCAAGGACTTAAAAACTGGATGTAGTTTTGATTCAGACAAAAATATTTCAGTTCAGAACTGCCACAATTGTTTCCCACTGCTCATCCAAAGAGTGACTCTTTGTTGCCATCACTTCTAGATTTTATTTCTTTGTCATATAAAATTGTGGCAGACTGGACATTTTCTTCCCCAGGATGATTTTTAAAACCCCAAGCAAGCAGATGCTGGTATGAGTAGTCCACATGATCTAAATAATTTGAGGGTGGTTCTGTCTGGTTTTATCTGCCAGAGATAAAGATTTCTCTCTTTCTGACAGCTTGCCTGGACATATAAAGAGGATAAGAAATAATGCACATATAGAAGTGTAGCCAATGTCAGAGCCAATATTTCCACTGAAAAGGAATTGAAAAACTGGTAATAATGTAAAGGTTTACCAAATTAGAGCTATGTCCCTTACCACACAAAAGGTAATGTTGCTGTAAAGTTTTTTTCCCTCTTCGTTTCCATGGTCATAGATAAGCCAATGCATTCACATAAGAAATTAACTCAATTTTTTAAATAAATGGTGTGCTCAGTGTAATTAACCTGCATGTCTCTGGTGGCAAAATATACAACAGCAAAAAAATGTGGCTTCAATTCTAGTTACAGACACAGGATATAGTCTGTCTAGACCATCAAATAATGCACCTCTGAAGTGAAAGTTTTACATGTGAGATTGCATCTCTGAAATGAGAACTGCTGCAGGAATATTGGCCAGAGAAGGGAAAAACTAGATTCCTTTATGCTGTCCTATTTTTCTACCCATCTACTCTTCCAGATCATTTTAAACCTTATAAGCAGGGTATTTGCAGTCTATTGGACGTGGCAGCTTTTCACAGAACATACATAATAATCACGTGCCACCTGCTTTCCTCTAACACCCTGGAAAATGTATATTTTTAATTTCATTTCATGACCAAATCCAAAGAAAGCAACACAGACAGAAAGAAAACAACACAGAAAGAAAAAGTAATGACCCAATTCAAAGCTTTACATCCCATGACAAAGTAACTAACTTGCAGATTTGAGTGTATATGAAATTTCAAATGACAATTTTTTCTCATTTTTCTGCTGTCTCTGCATAATTTCAACAAGCAAGCATGGATTCAGATAAACTGAATCTTGGGCTGGGAGATGTCAGAAATGTGATCAAAATCCTACATTTAAGGACTCATTTTGTTTTCTCCATTTGTACTGCACTGCTGCTGGGTCATGTGGAAAACCTCTTGTCCCCAAGAGCGCAGCTGATGCCTAAAGGAAGCAAAATACACCCAAAGAATCAGAATTCAGGCAATAAAAAGCCAGGAGTTCTCTCAAAACCCTGCACTCCCTTCAACATCCTTGTCTTTTGTCTTCCGGATCAGGGAAATAACAGAGGACAGGTAGACTTGACAAAGTGTTCTTGCAAATTCTGCCCTCACTGATGCCGTGGCCAAGACATCAACCTACAGGGAGATCTGTATGGGTACAAGAATTTTTAGCTGTAGAGCATATTAATTTGGGTATATAATAAACATGCTCTCAGTGCAAACATCAACTGGAGTCTGGCCTGCCCATGGCACTAAAATAAATGTGAAAATCTCTCAGAGGACATTTGGTGTTGCAAAGAGAGGTGAGGAAGGGGCTGAGCAAGGATCTAAAGCTCTTCTCAGGGGAGAGGGAGAGCACCTGCCTTTCAAAGACACATCTGGGCAGCAAAAAGGGAAAAAGAGGAGCAGGTTTGAGGCAGGAATGCTGAAGAGGGGCTGCCTGGGAGAAAGGGACGGTGAGCAAGGAGTAGCCAGGCGGGGAACATGTGAGTGCCTGTGTGTGTCCTGGCAGCAGAGCAAGGAACAACAAAGCTCTGCACACACCAAGCCAAGCCCAGGAGCTGCCAGAGATCCTGGGAGATGTGTCCAGCCAGCAGAGCTGTCAGTCACAGCCTGCGCTGGATTTGACAAAGCGAGAAAAAGGCTGAAACTCACCACTTTTAGCTATGGCGTTTTGTATGTTTTAAACCATTTGCCCTAAACCCCCTGACCTTCAATACCTTCAGAAGGGGTTTTTGGATACCCACATGGAGCCAAAACACCTGATTTTCAGCAGCCTCTCTATCTCCATTATAAGACAACATGCATCCAGTACAGATGCTGCATGCGCTTGATGCAAGAATTTCCAATTCAAATTTGGGGTGAAAAGGAGGATATAAATACATCTTATGTCTCAGATTCCCAAAAGTAAGCTCTTTCATAAATGTAGACCAATTATGAAATAGTTTTGACCAAGCTGCCATTGTTATTAAATAATTAAAAAGTGTAATTTTTATTTTCAATCCTTTTTCTACCGTAGTTTTTTCTAATTGTGAAAATTCAGTTCTTTCAGAACTGTGCCTAGCTATATTTTGCAGTAAATCAAAGAAATCAGGATAAATTAAAAGTAATGGAAAGTTGTGAAATAAATACTGATATTTCATGAAGGGGAGAGGGAGAAATTTCCTTCACCTTTCAGTGATTTACAGAAACTATTTTCTGGCAAGCCATTTTGGCTCCATTCCCCCACTGGATATCAGCACTGGTAACAGACTGGATGTCTACCATGGGTCTTCAGGAGCCCAGCGAATTCCTGCTGAAATTTGGAGCAAACACAAGAAAAGTATCCAAAGTAATAGCCCTTATTTTCTAGTTTTGATGCCTGGAGCTAACATTGGTTTGTGTTCTCTAAAACAGTGAATTTTTGCTGGGACCATGTGCTCGGTTATAACCCTAATCACATGTTGGACCAATGGTCAAATCCTTACTCCTACCTAAGAGTCCAAATGTTTATTTTCCATCAAATTCCAGCTGATCACTGAGGATATTTGATGGATGAGGCCTTTGCCAGGTAATTGATAGAGCGCTGCTGGAAAAGCAGTTTACACTTTGGAAAACAAAATGAAGCTTCCCAACATGTCCCAAGCGTTTGCTGAGAAGCCTGTTAACAAAACTGTTTTCAATTTTTCCTGAGAGTGCCACTGGAAATAATTATTGCTCTGATTTAATGTTTATTTGGGGGGAGCTGCGGAGAAGATATTCGGGTGCCTGAGTAGAAATCAGGGAGACAAGGCTGCACACGGCACCAATCACTAGAGCTGGGTAGAAAATAGGATTCCATGATTTCCTCTAGTCAGGATCTAGCAGAGCTGAAACAGAGGTGCATTAAAGCAAATGTTTCCTTGGCAATGTTGTAATAATGTGTGGGAAACAAAAGTAAAATCTGAGCCTAAGTTCAAACAAAGTGCAGTGAAACAGGCACTCAAGGCCACCTGTGTAAATGACTGGAAATATCTTGTTCCCCACTATATTTGCTTTCTCTTTCCACACCAACTCCTTCTACATCAAGTGGTGACTAATGGTGACAGTCATTAACAGGTTTCTCTGTGCAAATAAACTTGACTTTGTGTTTCAGTTGTCCTTCTTCCAAGCAAAGGAGAACACAGGATATCTGGTGGTGTTAAGTTATCCATTCTGGAAACATGCAGTAAAGCAAGCTCTTTGATATTTTATATATATTATTGATGTAGAAATTCTAAACTCTTCGATTTGTGTGGATAGGTTGTAAGGGTTTGGGTTGTTTTTTCCCCATCTTAATAGAGGGAAAACAATTCACAAGGTACCAGACTGTGAAACAAGACAGATTTTCAAACTTCATTCAGCGAATCATTGCTCTACAAGAAGCTGCACAAGACTTCTTACTTGTTCAAGGACACAATAAAGTTTCCAAATGTATAAAAATAAAGAAAAAAGAAGGTTGTGCAGGGATTGTTCTGTGATTGAGGCCTACTTTTCCTGTTCTTGCACTGCCTTCTGCTCTCTCTGGGGCTTACTCACGGAATGTACAAGACTTCTTCCCTACACAAAAGATCAGTTCCTACCTCTAAAAGGGAGGTATATTCAGGGAATAAAATGCTGGAGGAGATTTCAGCAGGAAAACTGAACCTGTCTGTGCTATGCTGGATGGAAATGGTTTGAAAAGGCAAAACACATCCATAAAACTGTTCAGCTAATCAGAACTACAGCAAGAGCCAAAACATCCTTATTCACTTCACACTGATGACAGCTCAGGAAGACACAGCAGAGCAATCACCACCCGGCCCAAGCCTGACATTTACAGTCTGGCACATGAGGAACAGTCTCTGAACCAAGAGAAGCCATTCCTGGAAAAGTCCTATTACCTGGAATGTGGGAGAATGAAAGGCGTCTGCTACTGATTTTCGGTCATCCCAACAGAGAAAAGCTGCAATTTGTTTTTACAATTTACGACTGAACTGTGTGGAAAATGTGTCAAGCTCAAGGCAGAGCTTCTCTCCCTTGCTCCTGTTTGTATTATCCTCACAGGTTTTTCAGACCACATTTACCATCAGCAAGGGGCAGAATTTAACGGCATCTGTAAGCCAAAAATAAAACCCCCACATTCTGAATTTCATGCTTGAAAGACAAACACCTTTGAATACAGAAAAAGTTGGGAAAATTTCTCACCTCCAGGCAACCCCTGAAGTACAAAATTACTCACATGCTGTTTGGGGGCCTGGTGTGAAGACCGAAAATGGCTGTAAACTTTCATTAATCAAATAGGACACCTACAAAGACACATGTTTGTGACTCGTGGCCACGCTGCGTGCCCATTTCCCCTCTCATTCCATAAAAAAGGCAAGGCTAAATCCATGCAAACCTTTTAGAGAATCCCAGCAATCTGGTTGAAATTCCAATTTTCTACAAGAACATCAATGAAGTTGTGAAAATAAGATAAATGAATGCAGTGGAGAGGTTTTCTGTTTCCGAAAGCTCTTTTTTGTGCCAGTTAGAGGGGCATACTGGTACACAATTCAACACAATTCAGACATGGGCCAAAAACATGGCAGAAGAGTCAGGAACTATAGATGTTTCTCTGGTCACTAACTTTCTACTTAGGTGTTCTCATAGGATCACAGAATTGTTTGGGTTGGAAGGGACCTTAAAGATCATCTGGCTCCACCCCCTGCCATGGGCAGGGACACCTTCCACTATCCCGGGATGCTCCAAGCCCCAGTGTCCAACCTGGCCTTGGACACTTCCAGGGACTCAGGGTCAGCCACAGCTTCTCTGGGTAACTTTTTCCAGTGTCTCACCAAGCTCACAGGGAAGAATTTCTTCCTGTTACCTAATCTAAACCCACTCTTTTTCAGTTTGAAGCCATTCTCCCTTGTCCAGTGACCCTGGGAAGCCAGTGACAGGCACTGCTCCTGTTCTGGGATGTTCTAGGATGTCTTGGTCCCCTCAGTCTTGTGAAAGATGCTGTCTATGCACACTCCAACAGTGGGACAAGGAGAGGCAGACACACAAGCACACGCCAAGCACAGGAGCTGGGTGAATACCAGCATGAGTGCAGCTGTCCTCATTTTCCTCAATAGAGCTCTTATCAGTGTCTGCATCTAATGTTGCTTTGTGCCAATTGATAAGCTGGGCCTGTACCCATCCTGTTCCTTTCTAGGAACACAACTCCACAAGCAGCCCCATCAATTCACACCGTGCCCATCTTTTATACAGCAATTGCTCAGGTGGGAGCACGGGAGGAGAGAGGAATGTCCCATCTCCCCATGCCCCTGCAGATTACCTCATCAGATCACTGCCAGTCTGACTCACACCAAAACAAACCATAACCACATGAAAATACACTTCATGTACAGCAAAGTGCTCCTATACAGCTCCTCCTGCCACCACACATTCCAGAAGGATTAATCCTCATCAGGTGAAAGACTTCTCTGCTAATATGTGCATTTGGGAGCCAGCCAAATCCAGCAAGGTTCGTGCCATCAACAGTCTCACTGACTTCACCTCAATGCTGATGAGGATAAACTCCTCTGTGTTTATCTTGCAACTGTGGGTGCTACGAGACAATGGATCTATTTATATTGTTTATAATTAAGGTGCTGATCAATATTTAAAAAAGGGAGACGGTGAGTTGCTAAGGCAGACATTGGAAATTTCTCCACCCCGTAATCCCCTGGACAATTTTACCTTTCTTTTATGAACAGTTCTCAACTACAAGCTGCCAAGAATACAGGGAAATATTGTGTGACTTCTCCTTATCTGGAAAAAAGAAGTTGACAGCAACATAAGCAATACTCCTTTTCCTGTCTGGGCATTAAAGTTGCCAGAGATAGGCAGAAGTCACTGACATGTACTCCAGATTGGTCCCTGTAAAACACACAGCAGCATTTAATATGAAATGAGATTATTTTTTAAAACCCTATGGCGAAGAAAGCAACTATGAATGAATTTTCTCTGGCTCCCAACTGAGAAGCAATCTACTCCCCTCATGTAAAACCAACCTCCACTTTGTACAGGTGACATTCTATTTTTAATGGCTTAAAAATCCATATTCCCATTATTTTGCTGTTTCCCACAGGGTTGGGCTAGAAGTAGCACTTGCCATATATTCAGCTGCCATTTGGGGCTCAAATTCTGCCTTTATTCCTCTTTTGACAATTTTCTGAGCATGCTCTCAAAGATCTTTCAATAATGAGTGCAGGGCTTCTGCTTCCACTGTTTCACTTAAACGTGGAATTCATTTAGTCTTACTAAACTGAATTCCATGTGTTTGAAATTATTATTTACTTAAGAATGGGCAAAAAGGGGAATGTGCAGAAGCCAAACTCACGCATCTATACTTAAATTTTTTCACTTTCCGATGAAGACAACAGTTCTGCTCAAGAATGTGTAGCAGTGTAGGAGACAGGCTGGAGAACAACAGCAGCTCGCCAAAGAAGCTGGATTCTCAGTCTGTGGGAAAATAAAAGTTCTTGGAATTGGTTCCAGCCCAAATAGGACAAATAATATAAAGGAAAAATAAACACAACAAACCCTCAAATCCTCAGGAGCCGGAAGCTCGTTGGATCTTTTATCAGTCCAGTAAAAGTGACTAAAAGATAAACTTCATGCAGCCACAGAGGTCACCCAGTGATGCTGGTCCCGGGGCAGATGTCACCAGGCCACCCATGACCAACAGCTCCCCACGTCCCTAATTTCAGGGAGGACCTGCCAAACCAAGCCATGAGGCAACACTTCCTTTCTTCCTCAGAAAATTTCCAGGGAGCAGCAACAACTGTGCTTGCGACAGCACGCCCTGGTCTTGGAGAGCAGAGATAATTTGAAAAAGAGGAGTAATCAGGGCCTGCTGTCGCCACCAAGACTACCCAGAACAGGGACTTTGTGCTGCACTAATATGCTAATTAATTAATTCACATTTGAAATTTATATCACTGTATAAAAATTAAAATTTAACTTCTTCAATGTTTTAAGCCTTTAAAAATGTGTTTCAACAAGCCCAATAACAGGACCAGATTTTTTGTCCTGGCTTTGGTGATTCAGACAAAATCCCGTTATTTTACACAGTAAAATCCCATTGAATTTCCATTAGGAAGTCTAGTGGAAAACCCCATTGGATTATCATTTGACGTCAAATCTGGCACAACACAACCTGGAGACATCTGACTCACGGTGTTAGGAGAGACTTGGAAACTTCCAAGGAGTCTTTCCAGTATTTAAACCAATTTAATTCCCTGGGAAAGAATGAATCTGAAAACAAATTTCTCTTGAGAACTTTTCAAGTGACCCCATTTGAGAAGGGATTGGCCTTCTCATATGGAACTGGTTGGGAATTCCCATTTAGGTTTTATGGACGATGGACATTGTGGGGTTTTTGGTAGCTCTAGTTGGTAGTTTCCAGTAAAAGGGAATTAATAATTTTTACTTAAGAACTCTGGTGATTGTTTGGGGGTTTTTTGTCTCTTTTGTTTTTAAACATAAAAAAGTAAAAAACTTACAGAATTCATTAATTTCCTGATATTTTGCTAGGGCAACAATTGGTTGATCTAATTTATAAGTATGTACACACACACACAAATTGTATCTAGGTTTATCTGCAGATCTCCCAACATAAAAGCTATTTTTGCCAAAAAACACATTTCCTTTCACAAGTTTTCTTATCCCAGTTCACAGCCTGGTTCATTGCAAGAAAATTTTGGCTGTGCTGGAGGAAATTATGGTCCTCCATTGTTAAAAGAATACAAAGTTCCTTTGAAAAGAAAAATAAAATTCTGATTTAGACTTTTCCACACACATAAATTGCGATATTCCTTGTCTACCAGTGCATGAGTGGGAAATGAGAAATGTAATCAACACCAGCTCCTTATCATTATCAGATTGAGCAATATTACACCTACAGAAAGAATTATTTCTGGTTTAAATAGTTATAAAAGGAATGTGAACTTCAAAGTTTAGTTTCTTACTTTGGCATAACAAAGAGCTACTGCCAAAATGGTATTTCAAGCTCACATGTTTCGGGGCTTTTTTGCTAAGTCTCTTCCTGACAATAAATAAATAAATAAGATGAAATGGAACTGAAACTTTTAACTGATGTGTTTCACCAGTTTTAATCCATCAAATCTTCAAGTTTAATCCTCTGATATCACTTGACAGAGCTGTTCATTGGGGTTTGTTACCCAAATACAGGTTGAACACCCAGGAATGAGGACAAGGACTTGGCAATATGGAAGTGATGATCCTGCTGCTTCACAAACAAACACTTCAGCTTCTCCAAAAAGACTTTTTCCTCTTCTTTTGTATAAGGCTTTTGTAAGGGCTGTGTCAATGACTCGTTAACTTTAAAATCAGAGTTTCCCTTGGCTTCATGAATCAACTCTTTATGCTCATGCAACAGCTTTATCTCCAGCCAGATTTTTGTCAGTCTGAAGAGGACAGAGAAACTTGCCCGCCTGACTTCAAACAGCAAATGATTACCGGTGACCAGTTCCAAGTCATTCCAGGTTGTCATCAATTTGCCCTGTAAAATCCTTATTTTAAACACAGCAGTATGAATATTCCACCTAAAAGAGGAAATGTTCAAAGCCTTAAATTGTTGCCATATCTCATCGTTCTTTCATTTTTTGGTGTTTTGTTGTTTTTTTTAAACATATTGACCACGGCTCAGTTATATTCTGTAGCAAACTTCTCATTCTAATTAGCACCTAAAAGCTCATTAGACAGGATAAATTCGATTCTAAATCAAATCTATTCTATTCTAAAACAAATATATGTTGATTCCCTGATGATGACAGTGACTGTAATGGCATTGCTTTCCGCACCTCTGAGTAAAGGCACAAAACATTTATTACACATCTCTATTACCTTAAATAGTTTCATAATTCGGTCTTCTGAAACTACAATAAAAGCATTTAAGTTTAGATACAGCTACAGTTTTTTTCAAAAAGGTGAATCCTCCAGTGACTCATGAAAAAAACATGTATATCTCACTGTGGAAAAATATAGTTATGGACTGATTGAAGGTGGAAGGTAGAACTGAATAAATCTTGTCTGACTTTTTCCTTACATCAGGTAAGGGATGCACACTTTTCTTCACACATTACACGCTCAGGGCATGATTGGCTAGCCAGAATTTGCCTAAATAAGGTGCTGTGCATAGCCCAAGGAATTCTAGCAAGCCCTTTTTTCTTCCTCCACATCAGTAACACTCCTGGAAACGGCTGAGTGTATCCACAAACAACATTCCTATTTGTCATCTTTGCAGAAGGAAAGCATCTAGAACGATTTCAGAAGCAAACAGTATTTCCTCCAACTTTATTTACAAAAAATTATTTGACTTCCTCAAAGCCCATTGTAATTAAATATCCATATGGTAGGCCCTTTCTTTTAAGAAAAAACCTGAATTATCCTCTCTGTAGAGTTGTATCTCACTTTAAGGAAAAAGAAAACCAGCTTCTTTTCCTGACACCCCAAAAATGTGCCAAGGCATATGTTTTAATTCTTGGCCCTGTTACACTTGGCAGCCTTGTGGTCTCCCCTTGTTTTATAATAATATCTAAATTAAAATTAATTACTTGGCATCTTGATTCAAATTTTTATCCCTGGCACTGCCACAGACAATTAGCTTGAAGCAAGTTTCACTGAGAGAATCGTGGAATCACAGAATCATAGAATATCCCCCCAGAATACAGCATGTTGTGGTTTGGAAGGAGATTATCCAGCTCTAATCCCCCTGCCATGAGCAGGGACACCTTCCACAATCCCTGGTTGCTCTAAGCCCCATCCAGCCTGGCCTTGGGCACTTCCAGGGATCCAGGGGCAACCACAGCTTCTCTGGGCACCCTGTGCCAGGGTCTGCCCACCCTCACATTTTCTTCCTGCTCCACATTCTTGATTGATACTTCCTTTGCAGAGATATTCATAATCAATAGAGACCATCAATCCAGGGCTTAATGAACAAAAAAGAAAGGAACACACAAGACAGACTGAATCCACAGTATCTCTCAGCGAGCCTTTAATGCAAGCAAGGTATGGCCAGAGGAAAGCAGGAAGAAAAGCAAGGAGGACTGGAATGGGAGCACTGGAAAGAAAAAGGAATAAGAATCACAGGAGAAGAAATCATAAATAAGTCAGAATGATGGTGGATCAGTTAGAAAGAGCTGTTCAGAGGAATGATTAATAAAAGGAGTGACAGAATGAACCAAAGAGAAGAAAAAAAAGGCACAAAGACATGGAGTTGGGGTTGTTATGATACACTCAGAGAAGAGATTTGCTCAGAAACAAAATTGTATAATAAACATCTGAATGCCAGCGTTTACAAGCGGAATTGTTGACTGAACAGGAATGTTTTCTAATTTTCATTCGTAATTTTAATAATTTCTAACAAATAGTAGAAAACCAGTTTCTCAGAATGTCTGCTCCTGGGTGGCATGGCATCTAACCCACCTCGGGGGTCAGAGGCAGCCCAAAAAATCTGCCCCTTCAAAGGTACCTCCAGCCCTCACCAAGGAAGATGTGTGGATGTTACCAAGAGTTTTCAGCTTGAGATATATCAGCACCGTCTGGAGGGAAGCAGAGTGAGCCTTCTACTCCAGCAGAATATTTCTCCAAGTCTGGGGAAGCCTCACAGTCTCCCATGCTGAAGATTTTGCCATCCTAAGTTGAACTGATGTGGAGACATAAACAGAGCAAACCCCAGGTTTTATGTTATGCCACTCATGAAGCTTTCTGTGTTTCACAAACCATGTCTTGATTCAGAAAGTATTCTGCTGGAAAAACCCTAGGGTTATAGAAGCAGAAAATGCTCCTCCCGGTTTTCTTGAAAATGAAATTCCATTCTTTCCCAAAATTACTCAAAGCAAGCCACATCCTCTCACCACCATGTGAGGATGTAAGCTCACATGATGCTGTGTTCCTAAAAACCTGATGAAACTGCTTAGGATGTTTCAATCACTTGTCCAAATTTAGGTATGACCACCTCAAATGCATTCAGAGATTATGATAATTAAACCATGAAACCAGATAAATCTCTGCATCCTGCCTACCAGTAAATTAGGTGTTTACCAGCAACAAATTGGTTTGCCAGACACAAAAATGTTTGATTACCATTGCTTCGTATAAAGCACAATGAATGTTTGAAAACAAAAATCCTAATAGATAATCTAGCCCTGGAGAACAGAAGCAAATATCACCCATATTGATCCCAACAGCTGTCAGACTTAAATTAGCAGTCTAGGGATCCAATGCCATGATTAAAGAATGTCATCCTTTATGCAAATTAAGTTATGAAATATCCAGGAATAAAACCTCTTCCCTCTACTGACTATTAAAACAATACCAAGAAATCACTGCATGTAACATTTTCCATGTATCAGAATGAATAAATTAATAAAGAATATCTCCAGTTCACACCACATCTGTTGAATGAGATCTTTATGATTGTTCAGGTTTAATATCAGGAGCGTGGGCCAAAAATGCAAATATGTTGCAAGAAAGAATTCAGGAGTGAAGATGAAGACTCAAGTTATATTTTTATGTTGCCTTCTCAAAACCTTGAAGAAAGAAGATAAAATGAGGATAAAGGGGGAAAAAAATTACCTCAGAGAAGCTGTGGCTGCCGCAGATCTGGGAGTGCATAAGGTCAGGTTGGTGGAGCAACCTGGTCTGGTGAAAGGTGCATGGCAGGGGGGTGGAACAAGATATTCTTTAGGGTTCTTTCCAACCCAAACCATTCCATGATTCCATGATTTAAGTTTTGCATTTGTATTAAGAATGGCCCTATTGCAATGAAACAACCTGGAAATATCAATGACTACAAACCAGTCAGTGAGCATATTTGTACAAATCATTGATAAACAGCCTTATTAAACATTTAAAAGTATACTTTAGTGCACACTTAATTCCACAAATCAAAATCTATGTTTTTTCATAAAGATATATATTTTTTGGCCACCAATACACTGTGAGATGGCTTAGAAAACTCTGACATACCAGAATGTACTTTGGGAATAATCTGCTTTTAAAATCTAATTTTAAAATACAAACAAGATGAGGAGTAGATGTGAGATGGATTCAGAAAGATTGTAAACGATAAAGGATTATGTGGCAATTGGGGAAAAAGCTGTCCCACTTAACTTCTCACTTCCAGAATGTATTTATGTATTTCTTGAAACCAGCCAGAAGTGTGGCATTCCTCCCCAGCTTGGGAGTTTGGGGTAAGGTTTTTTTAAAGGATAAGGGGCAGGTGGCTGGGCAAGCTGGATGCCTCTGAAACACATTTCCATTCTAATTGTTTCTCCACTCCATTGTTTGACTTGTTAATCTATGTACCATGCCTGAGAATAAAGTGTTTAATATAGATATTAGGGCAGCAGATAGGTTTTGTGGGCATATTTTATAGTGAAAATGCTGCTAGAGAGGATAAATCCAATTTGTTTTGTTTCGAACAGCAAATGTGTACCTCAGGAAAGGTAAATGTGTGTTAAGCTGGGCCCTAGCTGGTTTTAAAAGCCCTTCTCACCTGGCTGGATGCAGCAAGGCATGAATTTCCATGGTCTGTGGGTGCCACCTGCTGCCCATCTCCAGTGCTGGATCCCTTCATTCCAGCGCCCTCCCTGAGCGCTTTTCAGAACTGGAATTTATTTCAAATAAATGCGACCAATCCAGAATATTCACTGGAAAATTCTCTGTTAATCAGGGCCAGCAGAGAAAATTTATCCAGAATTCCCACCTCATAAGAAAAATGATCAATATCCTTCCCATTTAAGGAATCTTTAGCCCCAGGATGCTTCACCTCACTGCTGTCACAGAAAACACAACCTGAACTGCAGCATTCGTAGCACAGACGTCAAACAGCTCCTCATGCAAGGAGAGGCTCAATGTGAAATTACAAAAGTGCTCTCAGAATAAGACAATAAAAAGTCAAATGAGGCTGAATGAATTGCAGGGCTCCTCACTCCTCAGACCCAAACCATATTTTCTATAAGTTTACCTGGAAAAATCTCCACCATCTGTTCCAGGATTATTATTCACAGGCAGAAAAAACCCCATTATTACTGCTACTACTTCTGTTTACTGTCTGGGTTAGATCATTATCAGATTTACAGGGCTGCATCAAAGTTTCACTGATGGATTTAACATGGGGTTATGATTTTGGCCACTGGCACCGTCACAGTGCCTCTGTTCGCCCTCTGAGTGCACCGTCCCTCTGGGATGCTCATCCAAGACAGAAGGACTGGGAGACGGGGGCTAAGGAAGCTGAGGACCCTGGAACATGTGAGAAATAATAAAATCCACAGTCTGCATTCAGGAAACACAACAGACAGGGAATATGGACTCAATCCTTTGTGCTAAACCTCGGAGACATTAAAATTCATATTCTGTACAGGTACCTGCTCAGATCCTGGCATTTCAGGAAGGTCAAATGAGGCCAGGATTTATCAGCTGTGGAAATCTTTACAGAAAGGTTGTTTATCCTTAGCAAGTGTGCCTTAAACAGTAAAATGCAAATTAGACAATGCTGGGAGTTTAGCAGGATGGTAATTAGTAACAGGCAATATCATATTACAATAGGCCTGAGATTTAGCTTTAAAGAGGCATTTTCAAATACAGATTTCTAGGAATATTCAGCACTGTTTTCTGTTTTCTGTTCTGCTGTTAATAACACTCTCTGATCTATTTCAGCACATTAATGTAGACAAATTACACTAAAAAATAGACAAAGTAGCCAAAAAGAAATGGAAAAAAAATCACTTTTCATCTGTCTGCACTGAAATCAGATTTTTTTTTAAGAATCTCCAACATATCTATCTACACACCAGTTTCAAGAAGTAAATAGTAGCATTCCATTCCATTTTACAGTTCCCATTCCTCATCATTTCACTAAGGAGAAATACAATTCCCTCTCACTTTTCTGTCACTCAGCCTCAACTCTGCCACCTTTCCCATGGCTCCTTCTGTAAAAGATGTTTTTGCATGAAGACTATTAGGAAATGGTTTTTCCTATCAAATATATTTTGCTATTAAATACCTAAATGTTTGCTATGTATTAAATATTCAGCAAAGAACTTGAAACTAATATTTTTGTAGTACTATTTTGTTCTGACATCTGCATAATGTAAGAACTCTAAACTCAAGAGCAGGATCATAAACATCTTGTGGAAAAAAAAATTAAATAAAATAAAGCTGCCTTCCTCTTTCTCCAGGAGCAGCTGAAATGGGAGTGTTACTCTGGAGTTTTATTTCAATATGCTGTAGCACAAGACTTTCATTTTCTTTTTTATCAGAGAGAAGGTGACAAGAGTTGGAACTATATGAAGAGGAGAATCAAATTCACATAAAATGGAAAGAGGTAAAAAAAAAAAAAGCAGGAAGTGAAGGAAGATCCCATTGAAGCAGAGAGGAGAGGATAAAAAGTGGCAATGACTCAAGTTTCCTTAAAAAAAAAAAAAAAGAGAACCAGAACAGCTGAGAGCAGCTAGAGTGAGAAAGCTGTTAGGAAAACTGTCACACCAAACAAGGGATGCTCAGATCAGATCCCAGAGGGCCTCCCTGTACATCCCAGATGCTCATCAGCAAATGGAGTTTAAAAACTCTGTGTCATCCTGCAGCTCAGAGAGGAGTGGGATACATTTTCATCCAGCATGATTTAATGTTATTTGAGTTGACCTATTTCCTTCAGTTTCCCTTTTAAGGGAAGTTTGGATTCTGCAGGAAGCAAGAGGGCTCAGTTCCACGTTCTGCCAGAAACCCGCTTTGTGTCTCTGATCATATATCTATTTTTCTTTGCCTCTGTTTACCTTCTCATTCATTTTCTTGGCTTCATTACGGGCCTCAAAGGGCTGGAAGAGAAATCAGTGTCTTCAGTAACAAACTGAGAAAAGCAGGGAGGACAGGAAAGGGGAAATGACTCTGGATTACTTGCAAATTTCTCGTATTATTTATTTTATTCCCTTCTTTTTCCCTAACCAATAGAAAAAGCCAGGAAGAAAAGTCATCTAAGATGAAAAAGCTGACTCAGCATAAGACACTTTGTTCAAGTATTGTAAGAAAAACATCGGAAATGAGCTGCAGTCCTGCAGCCCTGCAGCCCTGCAGCCCTGCAGTTCACCCACAGGGCAGAACTCTCCCACAGGAGTACCAGGAGAGCAGAGTTACAACTGGGTGTCCCACCTCAGAGTTGGGCATTTTACCACATTAACACAGCTGGAGGGGGTTTGATGGCCTTAAATATCACCTGGACTGAAGGAAAGTGGCTCCTCAACTTCATGGCGAGGACATGCCACTTTCAGCCTCTGCTTTGCTGTGTTTGGAAAATGGAAATACAGCTCTCATTGCAGTCAGCCTGGGAATTGGGGTGCTTCCCAGGAAAGTGTGGGAGAGGGCAGAATTCACCCTGATTTCACACATCTTAAGTACAGCACTTTCAAACAGCAGGTTCTGAACTTCCTGAGTGCACTTTCCATGCATGTGGGGGTAGAGGACAAGTATTTAGCTCTAGTACTGGTGTTGTCAGGGAGGGCTCATTTGAGAATGATCATTAAAATCCAAATTCAGCACACAGCCTTCACACACATCAACAAAACCAACCAGCAAGACCATGCCAAAATGAAAATTCCCCTCACAAAACTCAAAATAACATCAACACAGCAATGAATGCAAGTGGACAATTTACTCAAGACATGAACAAAAACATACCACAACTGTTTGTTTGTTTGGGAAAGAACCTGTATCCATCACCAAGAGCTTGCTCCTTTCCACCGCTGTCCTCCCTTTCCACTGTGGAAGTGTTTTGTGGTACTGAGAAACTGCTACCACACAGTAAAATATCTGGAAAAAAATAACCATAAGTGAGCAGGTAACAAGTGCAAAGGTGTATTTGCAGAAGGATATTTCTGACTCACTAACCCAACTCAGAATTAGCTTCCACGCCTGGCATAGCATTACTTCAAATGCGAGACAAAACAAACTAAATTTATATCTTTTGTGCAAGAAACACAACAGCAGCTCTCACTAAAATACATGTTTGAGAGACTGAATCAGAAAAATAGAGTAAATAAGCAAAAGAACAGTCACCTGCAGTGATTTTCAGCTATGCATGATGTGTTGTGAAGGACAAAACTCTGCTTTATTCACACATCATTTACTGCAAAGCACTTATTTCTTTATATTCTTTCTTTATATTCTTTCTTTATATTCCTTTTTACATGCTCACTGCCTGAGTAAGTGATGGTGGTGACAATGCCTTTTTCTAAGAAAATATTTAATACCTGGTGAGCTTAATTTCCTCAGTCTCCAATCACGAGTGACTTGTGTGATCATCCTCTCCTGCATCATGGCAGGAACCAAAGGGAGAGGCCAAGCTTTTTTATGTTGGGTCATTTTTCTTCTCCCAACAATATTGCTGCTCTAATACAGAAATCTCAGAAAAGCAAAGTCTGCACTCCATTCTTTGAGACTCAGCAGATGTCTTTAAAACACTTAGTCTATTAAAGCTTATAAAGCATGATTAATGACCTGAGAGCTGCTGATCTGAGGTGAAAGACTCAGCAGAATTTGCCCAATGGCTTTTGCAGATTTCTGTGCTGTACATTAGAAACCAGAACCATCAGTGTAATTATTTCACAGAAGCTCAGACGCAACGCTCAAAAAACCTCTCCAAACTACTTAAGAGCAACTCAACAAGCAAAGGTGAAGAGCTCTGCAGCTCCACAGCCCCAGCTTCTCTTTGCTCCTTCATTTTTGTTCCATAGTAGTGCAGCCAGAAATTTATTTATTTGTATATTTTCATAAGACCCCATTACAGTTTTACCCAATTTAAAGAACTTTTTATCCAGATCAAAAAGAAATTAATTTTCTACAGACTTTTTACTCCAGCCAAGGGGATGGGTTAATGGCTTTCATGATAGACATTGCCTATTCAAAAACCAGTGCCCTGCAGTGCTAATTTGTGTGGTCAAGTATCATTTTGTTCAGCTTACAAATAAAGTTCAGACAAAAAAAATACATCCATGTCGTGTTCCTTTCTGGATCTGTAAGTAAAGGGGAGTCATTTTGAGACAAATAAATGCTTCTCAGCTAAATATCAAGCTCAAAAATGTTTGGATCATTGACATATTTTTCTCATCATTCTATTTTTGAAAGAGGCATTGCATTTGATTATCTACCTTTGCTTGCCTGATGAGAGATGAAAGTACTTCGAACCTTCAATTTTTGTTTTCAGGTTAACAAAAGAAGCAGATGTGCAATAAGGGCTAACTCAGGATTTGTCTCTGAGTCTCAGTAGCCTCATTATAATTTTATTTTCTTAAACTACCCTCTATCAGTTAAAAAATGTCGCCTCTTGTCCAATCACTCCAGGCTTTAGTAAAAAAATACCTCTCTGTCTGCATATGAAAAAATTGGTGAAGATATTAAATAATGCTAATCCCCATATGGACCCTTGGGGGACACCACTTATTACCGGTTTCCACTTGGCCATTGAGATGCTGGCTGTTGAAATCAGACATCCAGACCATTCCTTATCCGTGTCACACCTCATCCACCAAACCCATATCTTTCCTATTTAGCAGCAAGGGATGTTGGGGGTGACCTTGCACAAGTCCAAGTAGGTGACAAAATGTACAATAATTAATTAAAGGCTCCAATGTCACTGCTTTACAAACTGCACTGGGGAGTTACCACCAATTTTATTCACACAGTTTCCCAAAATTCAGATTAATCAACAAATAACTTGCAAATAAGAATGGAGGTAAGACATGGAGAAATAAAACTTCTTTTTTTGTGGCAACCTCCTCTCCAGGGCCATCTGAGTGTGCTCTTCCTGTTCTCTCACTACAGAGTCTTTGGCCAGAGGCCTAAGCAACCCCTGTGCTCACCCCTTACCTTGATTTATTGATCCTGACCCTTGTGAAGTCTCTCACGAGCTCATGAAATCTGTACAGGGAGGATTCCCAATCAGAAAAACAGGGGAATAACTGAAATGGCTTAGGAAACAGCCACAAGGTTTATCTCAGGATAAGAGGGGAAAGGAGAAAGATGTAGAATTATGAAACTTCTTTCAGATTACCTAAACTTGTCCTAGGCAGTGTTTAAACTATCTCCATTACACCTGGTACCAGACTGCCATCATATGTCTAAATATGTAACAGTGATTAAAGTTCCTTTTATATAAAAACATCACTTTGCCTTCAATCTCTGAGATTCAAGTTCATACATATTCTTTGGCAAACACAACCTGCAACTTGAACTCCATTCAGCTGTCAAAACCACCAGTATTTACGGACAAATCTTGTCAACTTTACTCCCTCAAGTCCTTTCCTTTGAATGGGATTTGTGATTGAGCAAATCTCCCGGTTAGAGTGGATGGGCAATGTTGTCTTTACGAGCCAGCTCGAAAGGAATTAGGAAACAGAGGGTGCTTGCTGCCCTTGAATGGTTCTCAAAGCCTTTTGTATTGAGGCAATTAAGCAGCCAGTTTAATGATGCCCCAGCCCCAGGCAGGGGCACAGAGCTTGTCCTCCTCCTGTACAATGCTCTCCTTTGCTGCTTTGAGCAGAGGCAGCAGCTTGCCTGACAAACAGCACAAGGTGGGGTTCATTTCTGGCACCCCAAAGTGCCAGAGGCACTACCAGAAGCTGGAGGGAAAACAGATTTCAAGGTTTAGGAGCTAATGGCCATCACCAGACATGGTTGTCTTCTCCCCCCTGAACAAGGCACCCTCTGTCAGCAGACACTTCAGAGATAATAATGAAAAAGCTGTCACATGAGAGTTATTCTCATGGCAAAAGCAATCCCTGATGTTTCCTATCCCCTCCCCTCCAGCATCTGCTCATTCCTGCCCTCCCGAAGTTCAACAGCCCCTCCTAACATCTGAGCTCATCCTTTCACCCAGTTCACTGAAATAATCCAAATTTGAGGGGAAGGGAAAAACTCACACGTGCATACACACCTAGATCAGGATAAAAAACATTGGGAAACAGGGAGTGGGGTGTTTTCTTTTTTCCAGTCCCAATTATTCCAGTGAATTTGTTTCCCCTGCACCCCCACAAACAAATGCAGGAGTGGTAAACTGTGCTGCAGGATGTGCCACAAGCAGCCTGGCAGCTGGGAAAAGGTCCCTGTAATCACATTACATGCTTTTTTTAGGCAATAGGAACATTTCTCGGAGCACCATACACATGCCTGTGGGCCCAGGGATTTGGGGGTCTTTGGGCTCACCTTCAGCAGGGATCTCCAGAAGCCACAGGAAGCTGCCACAGGGACAGTTTGGACACTTAGGATGCCATCAACAGAATATATCTGGCTTTTCAAATTAACATTGTCAAAATTGTGACCAGGATTAATGATGACAGCCTTGGATGTTGAAGTTATGATGCTCTGAGATGCAAAACCATTCAAATATGTCATATAGGCAATATAAAACATCCCTTGGAGTTCTGATATAGATAGAAAGACATAGAAAGGAATAGAATATGTAAATATAGATACAAAGATATAGAAAGAAAGACAAGATTTTGTCAGAAATGCTGAAGTTTTCAAGCTTCCAGGTGCATGAAACTTCTTGTTATCTTTTTTCACTGGTGCCTCGCATGTCTGATTTTAACTCCTTAACTTTTATTTCTGCAAGAAGTCTGTCTGATTATAATGCCTACATCAGATCCAAACTCACACAGATGTGGTGGGATAAAAACAGCCAGGCCAAGCTGCTTCCATGGCCAGGGTAACAGCCTGGTGAGCTGTGAGGCCTCAGGTTTAGGTCATACCACAGTGGGGCTGCGACCTCTTTAAACTTCTATTGAAAAATTGTCTATTCTTTGATCCCTGAGGCACCGACTCTTGAGGACATTTGTCAGGAAAGGGATAACAGATCACTCTGGGCAGTGAAAACCCTGCTCAGCCACCCGAGGAGACAGCCTCTTTTTGCCAAATTCCAGCCTTTTGGACACTCCTCAGCAGCTCAGGACATGCATAAGCACATATGGGGAGTGTTACAGGAGGTTTTCTTAACCCAGGCACTCTTTGAGCTGAATAGAACTCGTAAAGGAGATGTAGGCAAAACATGATGGATCACCTACACGCTTTCCTTGCCATGCTTCTTTCGTCACTGCGGGATGTGCTCGAGATCAGCTGCCCTCGAGTCTGCCTTTGGCTGAGAGCCTCTCCCCTGCTGTTGTTTTCTTCCTCTCAGCCTAACAGGACTCCCTCAGCAAGGAAACCACATCCCTGTGATTCTCTGTTGGGAGAGTTCCCATCCTCTGCTCTCTCCTCCTGTGCAGAGGAGCCTGCTGAAACTGATTTTCCCTCCCAGTGTCAGCCATCCTGCAGTGAATTGAGCAGAACAGAGCGTGAAATTTTGTCTCCAGTAAATATCTAAAAAATAATGTAACAGAGTAGAAGCTATGGGTAGGAAATGATGCTCCAGAATTGATGTTTTCTATTAAATACCATTAAGAAGACTCAGATCTGGCTAACTGTGCTGTCTGCAATGGCTCTGAGAGGGAGACAGAAAGAGGCACTGATTTCAGAGCTCGGAGAGGGGGAAGGATTGATCACAGCCCTTTGCCATCCTCGATATCTACCTAGATTAAGATACAGGCCTACAACTCGGCCTTTCCCATCCTCACCCTTTTTACTCCATGAAAATCTTCACCGATGCAGATTTTGTGCTTAAATGCACTCTATCCAGTTCATATAAAGAGTTCTGTGTAATCAAATGCTGCACGTTTCATATTCCACAATCATTTGAAAGTTTATGAAATTCCATTTTGTTTCATTATCTCCAAGGTTATTCCTTCAATACCCCTTCAATTTCTCCTTAAAAGAGGTTGTAGCCAGGAGAGGGATGGCCTCTTCTCCCATGTGACAAGGGACAGGGTGAGAGGAAACGGCCTCAAGCTGTGCCAGGGGAAGTTCAGGCTGGACATCAGGAGGAATTTCTTCATGGAAATGATTGTCAAGCATTGGCAGGGGCTGCCCAGGGAGGTGGTGGAATCCCCAGCCCTGGAGATGTCCAGGGAATGACCGGACATGGCACTCAGTGCTCTGGGCTGGGGACAAGGAGGGGATAGGTCACAGATATAATTCAGTGATCTTGGAGGCCTTTTCCAGTGTAAATAATTCAATAATTCTGTCTGCCCCAGCTGTCTCCATTGGTATCACTCCCCTTGATATCCATTTATTGCAGGCAGTTATGGCTGGGACATGCTCAGCAAATCCTTGAGCACCATTCTTGTATTCCTGGCCATTCCTGCGCACCTGAGGAGCTCCCGCCCGCTCTAGAGCACACTAAATCGATCTGCTGGGCTGGCTGCAGCAGGAAAAGAAGACAAGGGAGCTGTTTAGTAGCTTGTGGATCCCTCTGGGCTGACGGGATCATTCCTTGGCTGCTCAGGGTGGTGTCAGGGCAGCTTTGTGGCATGGGAATGATATAAAATGTTCTAATAGTGCTCCTGAGGGCCTGGCTCAAGGCACTGACCAGAAAAGTAGGTCAGAAAGGAAATCTTCCTGCTTCAAACAGGACAGTGGCAGCAGTCCACTGCACAGGCACAGGGTTTATGTAAGGCAATGGCTGGGGCTGCTGCACTTCTGAGTTTCAAAACAAGCAGAAGGCTGGTGCTGAAAATCCCTTGCTGCTCCACAAAAAAGCAGGAACCAGCTTGTGCATGAATGTGGAATGGCAAACATCTCCCCAGCACCACAGCACCCATCATCTAAACATTTGAACACAGTTAAAGAACACTTCTTTCCCTCATTCACAAAGAATACTCTAAAACAGAGGCAGTAGCTTTGAAGGCACAAACAAAAATTCAGTCAGTAGTTATTCCTGCGGCCTCCTGCCCTATTCCCAGTTATTCCAGGGTTTCTACATGCCATCCCACGAGAGTAAAGAGACCTTAAAAGGATGTAATCAGCTCCCCAGCCTCTCTGAAAGAGATAAAACTCCTGGAAAAGGATGTCTCAGCAGTGTTCCCTAGCTCTCACAGGAATCACTATCAGCTGTGAAACCACGGAAAGCAGTGCTGTTCCCACATTTTCAGCCACCAAAGGCCAATGAGAAAGAAGGGCAGAGAGATACAGAAAGCATCAGTTACGTCACAGGAGGTCCCACTTTGATGGCACAATGGGAGCTGGTTGAGACAGAACCAGATCCCAAGGCGAAGTAGGGAAAAGTAGCTTAAAGCAACCTGAATTTACCTCCATCACCTTCATCTTTACATCGGGGTGCTGGGAAAGGGGAGATGGGGTCTTCTTCATGCTTCAAGCTGCTTCTGGACTCCCCCTGATTAAATAAACAGATGGGGTTTAGAGACACAGCCTTATTCAGGGAACTAAATAATAAAAAGGACATTTCTGGGCAGCATAAATATTTGCTTGTCAGTGATTCTGCTGCTGGCCCTGCTGACTGTGCTCCTTTTGGATCCTTGTTTTTGATATGATCCAGTTTCCAGAGCCAGCACCTGAGCTGATCCCCAAGGGCAGCAGCACATACTTGGCAGTGGCAGTGCCCAGAGGCTAAAATGTATTTTGGAGTAATGGGACCTTCAGCACTTTGGGAAGTAACCAGTTTGGAAATCATTCTCCCCCATTTAACAGCCTGCGTGGGAAGGGCTGATCAAACAAATTGAGTCTCTCTCTCTAGTAAACATACCAGGTAAATGTATTCAACTAAACAAACCCTCCAGTGGATCATGTGCACATTTATTTAGACATGAAGAAGGGGAATATTTCATCCTGAATGCCTTGGGCTGTGCATAAGCTTACCCTTGGCCAGGAACAACAACAACAGCCGAAAAATCAGCCGTGGCCTGCACTCCCTGGAGCAGCCCATTCCCTGCTCCAGAGTTTGCTTAGCAGATTTTCCAACTCTCCTAGGCCTGACCTTTCACGTTTAGCCCTCTGCTGACTGTAACTGACCGGGCAGTGACTGTAAGACTTTAATATCTCTCATCTATCACAACAGGCCATTAAAGCTGATGCCTATAAACACATAGACCATGTGGTTACTGGGGCTGCTGCATAGCCTGGAGTTAACACATTCCCTGCTATGCTATTAAAAGACAACTGCATTGCTTTAAATCCTACTTTGGACCATTTTCATGGCTTGAAAAGTCAGGGTGATAGCCCCAGAGAGCATTGAAGGAGCTGCATAAATACACTTTCAGAAATGTGGTGTCCTGCAAGGGATTAACATAAACATTTCAGACTCTTCATGCGTGCAAGCATCCGATGGGTATCAGAGATAGGAGTTTTAAGTAATGTGGAAAAAAAGATTTAAAGAAAACAGTGAATCAAAGAATTACATAGCTGCAATTTAATCAAGATGGTGTCACACTGGTGTCTGGCAAATGCTGACACTTCTTCAGACAACCAACTTCTGTAATTTCTCTTTATTTATATTTGTAGGGGCAAACATAATCAAAAACTACATCAGATCCCTTGCTAGGTTCTCTGTAAAGTGAAAAGGGGCTTTCACAGACACTTTCTCTTTAGTACACTTTGAGTGTCACTCACCATTTAAGTGAGATTCTTAATTGTCTTGTACATAATTTTCAGATGTTACAAAGCACTTCACAATTGGCATTGTGATAAAACTTTGCTGAATATCTATAACTTTGTTCATGCATTTAAATATAGGGTTTAACAGCTTTGTATCCTATTATATTCAGTGTGGAAAAGCTCCAACAACAGAGTTAGGGCAGCATTTTACAAATCTGATCTGTGCAGATACAAGTCCAGTCATTATTTATCAAAATAATTTTACACCCATGAATGTAAGAAAAAATGTTCATAACAAGTCTTTTCATACATCAAAAATCTAGGAATCAGCAACAAAATTACTGTCAAGAGATGGTTTTGTAAATTCTGCCATAATATCTGAATTTTAGGAGCTTGCTGGTGCTCCTGATATTCGCTGAAGAGCACTGTAATTATGTTCACAGAAAATGCTGGAAATTTCCAATTAAAAAAAAAAAGTCTCAATAAATTAAGAGCAAAGGGTTTTGTGCGGGCAACAACATTGACAGGTGAGAGAAATGAGCAGCAAGGGTCAAGAAACAACTGATCTCTCTTTGGACAGGGACTGAGATCACCACCAAAATGTAAAGTCTCAGGAAATAAGCCATCTAATCAATGAAGTAGTCTTGGTATACTTTCACATAATTTCATCAGAGTATTAAAAAATTAGTCATCCCTTTTCAATGGAAAATTACAGCAGTTTTTGAGTCAGCAAAATCCATGTAGAGGCAGGGGAGCATGAAATAGCCCTGTTAGCCCTGGCACAGAAATTCCTGCTCTCTGAGCTCGAAAATGGCTCTCACACTGATCAGCAAAGTGTCATTTTCTGTCTGAAAGTAACTTCTCTTGTGACAATAGACAGTGTAGTCACTTCATCACACCCCAAATGTGGTCCCAGTGACAGCTCCCTCTTTACTGCTCCCTTTCGTTCCAGGGATCCTGGAAAGGACAGGAAAATGGGGTGTCACTTCCGTGAAGGGACAGTTCCTAAGCTGAGTATAGCACAGGGATGGGTGGTGGGTTTGCACTCACAAAAGATATCTTAATCATTAAAGTCAGTGGACAAACATCCCTGCTAAACGACCAGCAAACTTTTTATGAAGAATAAGAGAACCTACAGGAAAGATGGAGAGAGATGATTTACAGGAGCACGGAGTGACAGGATAAGGGGAAAGGCCTTCACACTGACAGAGAGGAGGTTTGCATATTGGGAATAAATCCTTCCCTGTGAGGCTGGTGAGGCCCTGGCACAGGGTGCCCAGAGAAGCTGTGGCTGCCTCTGGATCCCTGGAAATGTCCAAGGCCAGGCTGCAGCACCCTGGGATAGTGGAAGGTGTCCCTGGCCATGGCAGGGATTGGAGCCACCTGCTCTTTACTGTGCCTTGCAACCCAGGCTGTTCTGTGATGATTCTGTGGTGTTGATTATATGAATGCAGTTAAGAGCCCTCAAAGGGCTCCTTTCATATATTGCAGAACAAATCCCAGAGATCAGTAATTACAGGCTCAATTTCTGCTTCCCTCTCCCTCCACGACACTTCACTTGTGGCACACCACAAAACACATTTCTGCCTCCCATTCTGTTCAGGATAAACCATAAAAAGCTTAAGATTTCATAAGACTGCAACACAGCTTTAGTGATTTTGAGGTCACAGGGTGCTTGATTGAGCAAGCCCTTCTTGCAAAATGGAGACCACAGAAACGAAGCAATTTTTAATGCTGAGAGCATTGAACTGTGTCTCCTTTAAGAGGTATTTAGGTAAGTCAAGAAGGTACACAACAGAAAAAAATAAAAAAGGATTCATTTTTTTCTCAGCTAAAAGTTTATTGAAAGAAATTCTATTATCATCATTACCCAGCGTAACAAAAAAATCACCTTGGAACCTGCTCTTTTTAGAACAGGTCTGGGTGAAATTCAAGATTGTCTTCAAGATACATTAAAAACACCTCTATGCTTTTATTTTTCCACTCAAAAGCTGTGCTACAGAGGAAGAGCTACACAAATGCCTTGCATAAGAATATCTTGCTTTTGTAGGTATGGTTGAAATAAAGGTGAACTTATTTTTGTGTTTGAGGAGAAGCTGCCAGTGAAAAATCGAGGTGAGATTCTGAGACTCCTTTTCCATCCTGTGAGCTTGAGCTTGCACAGGGACACAGCCAGGTAAAAACAAACGCAGAACAAACAGACGGAACTCAGGCAGAGTTTCATGGAAAATTTTAGTTTTCTACAATACCTAAGAGCTTCTGCCATCAGGCTTTCCAGGAAGAGGTCATCCTTCTAGGTCACTAAAATCTGGTAACATCTTTAATGGAAAAGGTTTTATAAATCAACTTTTTTGCTGTGCTTTTGGTGGCAACTCTACAGATGGCAGGGGCAGGACAAAGGAGGGAATACGACATTTTAAATTTATGTCAGCATACTCCTAGACTGGTTTTCCCCCCTAAAAAATGTAGCTGGTAGCAGAGAGTGACCCTTCCATCACAGCATCTGAGGGCACCACAGTGATTAATTTTATCCTCCCTATTGCCTTTGAAGTTGAAATAAATGAGTGGTCCAAGGTCACATGAAAGGCTGTGGTTGATCTGGGAACAGAAGTCAGATTTTTGGTGTCTGGACCTCTGCTTTATCTCTGTAATAAACCTCGGTAGTAAGAGGAGACAAGGAAAAAGCTGTTTAGGGGACAATTGGTTACATTTAGAGAGAGAAAGCCAAGAGAACAGAGAAAGTAATTTCTCAATGCGAGATCTTTTTAAGGCCAGTTGGCGTGCCTTTTATTGAGTTCCAACTGTTCCCTGCTCTGGAAAACAAATAAGCAAGAATTTAAGCAGTTTTAAATTTTAGTATTTATTTTTAAAATCATGGTCAGCCCATTCTGTACATTGATGATGAGATTTTCCTCACAGCTGTTTGTTTTTTCTGCATTGAAATCACTAAACTGAGTGGGGAAGGGAACACTCAAGAGGGAAGAGCCAACCTGCAGGGAGACCTGGATAGGCTGGAAGAGCCTTATCCCCACATTGCAGTATTTAAAGGGTGGCTGCAAAGAAGGTGGAGCCTCTCTTTTTAAAAGGAGTCCCTTGGAAAAGATGAGGGATGATGTGCACAAGTTACTCCTGGGGAGGTTCCAGCTGGTCACCAGGGGACAATTTTGCACAATAACAATCAGCCCCTGGAATAACCTCCCCAGGGAAGTGCTGGATTCTCCACCACTGGGGATATTTAAGACTCAGCAGGACGGGGTGCTGGGCTGTCTTGTCCACACTGTGCTGCTGCCAGAAAGGTTGGACCACAGGATCCTTGAGATCCTTTGCAACTTGGTATTCGAGGATTCTGTGATTTATTTTAATGCTCTGTTTTCTTCCCTAGTTAGTGAGATTTCAATCCAAAAGCTAATCAGGAATTAATCAGAGAGAGTTTCTTGGTTTTAGTGCATTTTATATTAGACATCAAATTTTTTATTTCTAGATATTAGAAAATAAAATTTCTGTAAAAGTGGTTCTATATAATACCTATACTAAGCATAGGTATTATATACTAAGTATAAGTAGGCATCAATATTAAATAATAACAATAATAGTAACAACAACTGCACTTTGGACGTATTAAATAAATTCCATTAGATCCTGAAACATTATCTAGGTTATTCCTAATTCATCATATCAAGTGTAATCTATTCAATCTAAATCATTCGTAAAATCTGAGACAAGCAGTTGTGAATTTGGAATTATAATTCTTAATTCTGATTTGCGTATCTGCATAATTACAATTTGCTATGAGTTGTACAAATGTATTATGAATTGGTTCCCACTTCAAAACCTTTCAGACTTGAAAAGAAATTATTTATTGTGTTTCTTTTTTTTCTTCGGAAAAAGCTGTGAAATAATATTAGAAGAAAACTCCCTGCCCTAATCCAGGAATTTGCTGTTTCTCCAATCTCCAGCCAGAAAAATCCACATCAAACAGAAAGGATGAACACAGCTCAGTTTAATTGCTTACAACACTGAGTAATTGATCTACTTCTTGATTGCTTTAAACAAATAGTGTCACTTAGATTGTCCTCTCTCTTCATCCATCTTTTCACCACCAGAAAAAATGAAATTAATTATTGAGTCAGATTGTAATTTATGTATTTTGACATTTCATTGACATCTATTGTTTAAGGTCCTCTCAGTATAAACTCTTTTTTTTCTTCTCTTTTTGATATCTCTGTGTCCTTTCAGGAAATTTAATCTGTTCTATGACTGAGCCTTATTTCTTTAGCTATACAAAATGAAAATAACAATCATATTAAGAGTGGAAGTAAAGACTTATGAGTCAATATATTGGCCATCAGAGCTTTTAATTTTTAATCCAGATGTCAGCTATGTACACCAGTGTTTCTGCAGATGGAAAGAAAAGAAGAAATAAATAAAAAAGCATGGAATGAAACATAAATAATAGCCTAAAATCTGGTTGAGTCAAGGATAGATTATGCAATTGATTTGTCATACAGAGATGGCTTTTTTTTGGCCTACCTGATGAAAAAACCAAAATAATTTCACTCTTCAGTTCTCCAAACATCATCAAATACCATGCATTACTACTTCAAGGAAATGGATTTATGAACATAAACATAAATAGCCATTTGAGTATAAATTTCAAAAAAATATCAAATCTTTGACTAGGATAACTACAGTAAGAAACCTAAATTGTAATAATGTGAAAAATGTCTCAGGAGCAGTAGGTAATTGTCTTTTTTAGCTTTACTTCAAATTTTTAAATGGTTCCATTTTTCAACAGTTTAACAACAACCTCCTGTGGAACAAGGCTATAAAATCTCCCTTCCAACTCAAAGCATTTATGACTCTATGATAGCACCCAATGCAAAGCACAAATAATTCTAATTCTAATTAATTCTAACTCTAATTCTAATTCTAATTCTAATTCTTATTCTAATCTCACAAATATCCAAAAAATATCCTAATGGAAGTCAACTGCCCACAGCAGAGTAGCTGCTTCACAGAGAACAGACTTTGGCTGGCTTTGGATTTATTTTACTGCAAGTTTCTTGTATATTTTAGATTATGTCATCATTTGTTCTCCACATGTCAGATAAGCACAGTAGAATTTCCATCTGGATCAGTCACTTTGGTGTTTAGGGTGAGAACTATTTAGCAATAACTACACCACCAGTGTGTTATCAGCATTATTCTCCCACTAAATCCAAAACACAGCACTTTGTCAGCTACCAGGAAGAAAATGAACTCTATTTCAGCTGAAACAACAACTCAAGATCAGAGAAGGCACTGCAATAATTCATGCTATTTTTTTCACATGGAAACTTTCAATGTATCCAAATAGAGTGGTGTTTCATTTAGGTGAAATAAAATATCCTGCAAGATTTTGTATTTTTGAATAAAAGATTGTTACCCTTGCTTTCTTTAGGTTACTGATGTTGAGGCAGCAGATCTGTCAGGTGTCAAAAATAAGACTGAAGCTTGAAAGATCCATTCTGAAGAGACTAGAATAAGTGAATTTTTTAAATTTATTTTTTTCCCAATATTGGCAATAGTGCCTGAATGTGAGCCCAGGTGTGCCCAGGTGGGCAAGAAGGCCAAGGGCACCTGGGCTGTGGCAGCAATGGTGTGGCAGCAGAACCAGGGCTGTGATTGTCCCCTGTGCTGGGCACTGCTGAGGCCACCCCTTAACTCCTGGGGTCAGTTTTTGGCCCCTGATGACAAGAAGGACATTGAGGACATTCCAGGGAAGGGAACGGAGCTGGGGAAGGGGCTGGAGTACCAGGAGTGGCTGAGGGAGCTGGGAAAGTGGCTCAGCCTGGAGAAAAGGAGGCTCAGGGGGGACCAGTATTTCCTCTGTCTTGCCTTCCCCTCTTTTTCCCTTCCAAGCCCCTGTACTCCCCATGCAGACACTGATCCCTTGGTGAAATTGTGAACCCTGCAGTTTATACCTCGATGTGGGTGGAATAGGACAGGTAATGGGACATCAGCAGATGAGCTGTGCTGGGAAATGTAGATATCTTCCTGTAGCACTGCAAGGCCAGCAGCTTTAACTTGTCAGAAGACTTCTAAGCCATTGCAGTGTGGCTGTGAGAGGAGGAGAGAGGCCATGCCAGTACATCCCCAGGTTCTGCCCACTCATCTGGAAAAAAAAGAGACCCAGTAGATTTTGGTTATGATTCTTCCATACGAGGCGCTCATAGTAGGTGAGCTGGACCTGCATAGCAGGGGATGCAGGAGCTCAAAATACTCCTTGCTCAAAAAAACCAAGCTTAAAGCAGCACCAATATCTCAGGAAATGCCCCCCTGACTGCAGCTGCTATAATTCCATTACGTCCTCCAATCGGCGCAGGGGCAGAGCACTATGAGGGCCAACAGCAGAGCAGCTTCTCCACGAGTGGCCAAGGGAAGAAGGGAAGGCAGAGGAAATGCTGAGGGGTCACTTGATTGATGGAAGGCTTGTGCCAAAGCCATCGCACTTCTGATTCAGAGCTTTGCACCCACTGTGCACATCGAGCCTATTTTAAATCCATGACATATTTACTGTTGCACTCAGTCTCTTTCCTATTGTTTTACACTTAATTCTTGTTTTCCTGCCTTTAATTAAACCGTGAGTTGCTCAGGGCACCACCATGACTGCTCCTATTTATACAATGCTTGGCACATAGATTTTGAGGCATTGCCAAATGTGGGGAGAGGAAAAAGAAAAAGCAACACAAGACAGCAAACTATTGGGAAGGAAGGTCTGACTTAGAAATCTATTTTTCTAGACTATGTAAACTTTGGTGATTCAGCTCTGGAAAAACAAAAGCAGAGAAATTAGTGGAAAAACAATCAATAGGGAGAAAGATATAACAACACAGACACATGCCCAGGGAGCTGGAAACATAAGCAGGCAGGAACAGCCTCTTTAGAGCCCAGCCTTGGATCAGTAGGGCAGCACAATGCATGCAGGTGTCTTGCAACAGGAAGCCAAATAATTACTATGCCTTAGAATAAAACAAAAATAAACAGTCCTTATGACTCTTGCCCTGGATTCTGCCAGGGAGCAGGTTTTCATAGAGTTTAAGGAGCAATCACTGCCCTGCAGAGCATTTTAAATCTTCAGGTAGGATATGCGACCTAGATCACAGAAAGACTTTCACTTCTCAGAGGAGACTCACATCTGAAATCAGGACAAAATTACACAGAGAAGATCAGGATCAACTTACACAATTTTCTATGTTTTTGATACGTTTCCTCCTCAACAGGATCATTCCAGTGCCATCCATCCTCCACTGCATCTTGTTAAACAAAACCAGGCTTCCATATAATTTTCCATGAAAGATTTTATTGAATTGTTTGATTTTCATTGAAGTGAGTCAATTTATATAATGGTGAAACAGATGAAAAAGCCCCAACAAACAAACCCACCTTTTATCTGGCTGAACCTTCATTGCAGATAAGGCTCTAACCGCAAACTACTTTTAAATACTTTTTTTAACCAAATGCCTTTAGTTCTACTGCAGCCACATCCTCATTATGGTGTGTAGGTCTGACACAGTCTGCAGTCAGCTTCTGCACTGTCAGTAATTTTATATTTTTCTAGTCTTGAAGGTATAAGTACGTGAGGGTACCTGAAAAAACCTGGTTATGTCAGTAACTTCATATGGAAGGCTAAAAGATTAAATAACACCTCTTGCTTGGGGAGGTAAGAATAAACAAACAAATAAAATATCCAACAGAATGGGCCTCACATAAGCCATTGACATCCAAGGATGAGGATGTTCTGCAATATTCCTTTTCCTAACATTAAGACCTTTCAGCTACAGAACAACTTTAAAAAAAAACAAAACCAAAAAAACCAAAAAGGAGGAAAAAAGAGCACCTCAAAGCTCCCCATGCACAAGTCTCAACACAGGCAGCTGCATGTGAACATTTTACACGTCTCGAGTGCTGTGCTTTGTTTTGGAACCTGTTCCTCCCCTTTCCGCAGCAGTGAGCTCATCACCAAGCCTTAGCAACTGCTGCTGCCTACCAAGGAATGGCTCAGGGTGATCCAAGCACTGGGCTGAGAGAGTACAGCAGGATGACACGCTCCAGAAAAAGCTTTTTCCTGGATCAGAAGGGGATAGTTATGGCAAACAGATGGAGAGAATAGAATCCAAACACAGTGTGTGACCTATCTCCGATAGAGTCGCCTTGTGTTTTGCTCTGGCAGCTCTGGAGCACCCCTGGTGCCAGCAGAATGTTCCTGAGATGAGGATCTTGTCAGCAGGCTCCAGGCTCCAGCCCTCCCCCCGTCAGGATTTAATGGACAACATAGCCCAGCAGTAAATACTGACTGGAGAGAAACTTATACAAAAAATAACATTACAGAAAAGCAAAACAGGAGTATTTTTTCAAAGTCGAGGGAGCACATCTTTGCCTTCCAGCTATGTGACAGGCTTGGTTTCACACTGGCCAGACCAAGGCTCTTAAAATCCACAGATAGGAAAGAAAATGAACTCGGAATAGGGCTATGCCCCCTTGTTAATCTCCCTAAATCAAAGTGGGGAAAGAGGGTTTTCTTTCTCTGCTTGACAACAGCGTGACAACATCCTAAGTGTAAAATGGAAAGTCCTGGAGCCCTACAGAGATCTGCTAACAGAGGCATGGGTCAGGAAAAGCAGGGACCCAGACTACCAGCACAGCAGCTGGTATCTGAAGGACCCAGTCCTGCACTTAGGAAGCCTTTGGTGATTTAAGAAATCTCTAGAAAAAAATCATCACCCTTCAATGGCCTGCTAAAGCCAGTGATAAAAACTGAGAGAGAAAACAGAAGAAAGTGAAAGAAGGCTACAAAATAGCCAAATCCCCAACTGAAGACATCCTGTGTGGCCTGCCTTCTTTTGTGTGAGTCAGGAAGAGAAACCATCAAACAGAAAAATGTCATTGATATTAATAGTTGAGAGCACAGTAACACAAAACATTCTCAGTGCAGACATTAGAAATTTACAGTCCCTGCATGTGCCAGGAGCTGCCGCCCTTTCTGAGCTGCCATCTCTACTTCTTTTGGGGGCTTCACCCCAACCTGTTTCAGCAAAATCGACCCTACCTCTCCTCTCATCCTACTGAACTAGTCTGGCTTTCTCCTGCTTGTTCATTCCAGGTATTTCTGAGCCTGTGGAGGAGCACTGGTTTCAGCACAGGGTGGTTTCTGTTTATATTAGATAACCCTTTGTGTCCTCTGTCTGGTGCCTGCCCTTTGAGGACTATGGTGGTGCTTCAAAACTGAAAGGTCTTAGACATTCTCAGAGACTTGGGCACTGAGGTCCTCCTAAATTCTCCTTTAGTCACAGTAAAATGCTCTAAGTTTCTCTGTGCTGGGGACTGTTTCTGACTCTGTTTTTATACCGCCAGAACAATGGGATTCAGATGTGGAGCGAGGCCTGTGGGGACTCCTGTAATACAAATAACACATTAGTAGGACATGCTGCTGGAAGTGTGAAAACCAGGGTATGAAATCCCAGCAGCTGCATTCCTCTGCTGTTCTGGCAAACAGAACTCGATGGCAAACACAGAAAATGAATGTAGGAGCACCTGAAGCAAAACTGTCTCAGCCCAAGGGACGTGTAGTGGAAACTGCTGGGCAGCGGGTGCCAAGTCCCTGTCCCCAGTGAGTGCTGAGCTGCCTTTCCCACATACCTCCCTCGGGCAACAAAGGAGCTGGATGCCAGGATTTTTGCTGGCTTGGCATTGCACAAAAGGCCCGTGGGGTGGGTACAATGGAATTTAGGCTGGGCACAGTGGCAGCATGGGTCTCCAACAAACAATAGCAACAGCAGGATCAAAACAGCAGGCAGAAAGAGTATGCACAATTACCAGAGCAAAACAGCTGAAGCTGCAAGGACATTACATCCCCTGCCCTGTCTCCAAGCAGGATCCCACTGCTGTTAACCTAACTACCAAGGTATCAGGCATGTATTCCACATGAGGCAATGAATGTTATCCAAAAAGGAAGGTGAAAAGCAGAAGGATTAACCCAAGGCCATAAATTCCAGTCTGTTCCTCCAGGTTAACATAGTATTAAAGAAGCCAGTGTCCAGAATTAATCACATAACAGGGGCACAAACATTAATGCACAGAGCTATCAGGACAGCTGATGGAAACAGAATCCGGCACAAAAGAAAGCAGGGAAATAAATTCAATCACATATTTGAATCATAAGTGCACAAACAAGAAACACTGGAGAAGTCCTCTTATTTGTAAAGAAACCTGACAACTTAATCCTCCATTTTAGAGGGGAGGAGGAGAAGGGGATGAAAATGGTTTCTGCTCTCTGTCTGTATTGAATAGACCATAAACATAATAAATTGTTGAAAACCAGCTAATAAGTTTGGGGATATTTTCAAGAAGGAAAAAATGTAATTAAAAAAGTTCAGTTCAAAATATGAACCTTTTCACTTCCTAATATTCATGAGAAAAGCATCTCCAGGTTTAGAGCTTCTGAAAGGCGCCTGCACTGTATGAGGTCTGAGTTTTGCCCCACCTTTTTTTGGTATTGTCGTTGAGAAAAGAGGAAGAGACAAGGATCAAAATGAAAATATGGGAAGTAAAAATGAGAGATTTAGTTTTTCATCACAGTTCTATCAGTGAATTGGGGACATTTTTGTATGGCCGTCAGAATTTAGCACAGCACAAGGTAATAACTTGCAGAACTGACTGCATCCTTGGGGATTTAGGCTGTGCTGCTGTTTCACATTGCAACAAGACAAGAAAAGGATGGAGAAGATTTATCACATTTTTATAACTAGCCAAAACATTGTGCTAAAATCCTTTCTGCAGCATGATTCTTTGTGTCAGGGTTTTTTGCTACAGACAGAAAGAATAGGATTGATGTCATTGATACCTTTCCATATTTGCCATAGATTTTAGAGCTACATCGCTCTTTGTTGCCTCCTCAGGACATTTTCTTGCATGTGAGATGTTCTTATGAAGCTAGAAAACAGCTAAAACCCCAACCTGAATAAATGGAGCCTGCTCAATAATTAGTCTTCAAGTACTACTTGGAAGCTTGAATAGGGAATTGAATGGGATTTAATTTTGGGGAGGCCTGGAAAATGAAGAGGCCTCCAGTGTATATGAAAAATAACACATGCAGCTACTTGAAAACATTTCTCACTCCTCATAGTGGAGCAGTTCAGGTCTGCCAGCATGGCACGTCCCAGCTCAACAAGTGACAGACACAGAATAATTGTCAGTCCACTCACAGAAGAAAATTGTCAGGACAGAACGTTCTATACATTTCAGAAACAGCTGCCTGGTTTGATTTCTGGGTTTAGGTAGCTAGAGGAGATTTCTCAATCTGTTCATTTCACTATTAAGCAGGAATCTTTGGATGGAAATGAAAAGTGAACTTTACAATCTGTTTTCAAATGTCGCCTTTATGATTATTACATGTTAACATCTCGTTATAACTGTTAATAACTCATTTAAAGTGCAGAGGCCAGGATCCTTAAGTAAAACAGCCATGACTTCCCACAATTTTACCTCTTTTGCAAAGAGATAAAACACGAATATCCAAAATAATACAGAAACTCCTGATGTGAGCATCAGCTTCTGGTTACAGAGGAGCAAAACAGAGTCAGGGCATCAGTGTTCACTCCCTTTTGTTTGAACATTTCGCCCCATGTGGAACCATCTCTCAGCAGGATCTGGTATAAAAGTGAACATGACAGATTGAGCAGCAGCTCGGTGCAAGGAGATGTGGCTGAGGCAAGAGTAACAGTTGCTGATAAAAGCTAATCAGCAACTCCTTAAGGCCTAACTGACACTCACTTCCTAAAATGGCCTGCAAGTCTCATCTTGTCAAATATTTTTTCAAGTTCCTTACTGCCTGATGGCACAGAAAAGAAAGGCCCAAAAAAAAAAAAAAAGAGCTGAAATAGCCTAGAAGCCCAGTCTGCCTTGTGGCGTTTTTAATTTTTTTTTGTTTGGTTTCGATATAGAAAATAAAATTTAAAAAGGTTTTACTAACAGTTTCTGTGATATTCTGTGATGATAGTCTGTATGCTGGCAACTAATGCTCCACAATCTGCTGTAATATTAAAACCTCTTTTTGATGAAGCATTGGGGTCACAACAAAACTTGTTGATTACAGCCTCAAACACCAAGTAAAAAAAACTCTTACTCAGATCTGATCTGTCATGTGACTCATCAACTCTTGACATTTTCCCAGCAGCTGAAAGGAAAAGTGAAGCAAAGGCTCGTTCCTCAAGAGAGAAGCTGAGCCTGGGCAGGTGGCTCTTTCCAGAGGTTTTTGTGCTGGTGCTGCGCTCGGGTTTGTGACGAGAGGAGGAGAGGAGCTGCAGAGTTAAACAGAGGAGAAGCAGGGCTCAGCCACTGTGCCTCTCACTGGAGCCAGGCTGATTGCTGAAAGCATTAGAGGAGCAGCGCTGGCAGCAGGCGGCTCTGCAGCCTCCAGGCCACCATAAAACAGGAGCTCCTTTTTTCCACAAGAAGAAAAGGGCAGTGTCTCTGCAGCAAGCTCTTTACCACATGGTGCTTTTGGTGGGCAGAGAAAGCCTGATGCTGAATCTCAGCAAGCAGTGGGGGAGAGAAGGGAAACCTGCTTTTTTCCAGTGCTCCCTACAGCCTTCTGATTTGAAGAAGAACACACAGGCAACACAAGCACATCAAATTCTTGTAGCTGCTATTTAGCTGCTTTTCTAAATTCTTTGTCACCAATTTTTTGGAACCAAACCTGTGTAAAGACTCCACAGCATTACAGTCCTACATTTTCCATCTCCAGGGCTTCAGGTATTTAATACAAGTACCCTCAAGGATGGGTGGGCTCTGGTCTCCACCTGTAACACCCTAGCAACCCCAGCCTCCACCACGGCCTCCAGACCATCCTTCATTAACAATCTGCTAAGGACAAACACTAACTCTGTTTTACCTACAGGAAACGGAGCAGGAGAAGCTGGGATAGTCAGTCCAAAGAGAAATGAACTTACTGAAGACATGCAAATACAGCAAGATGTCTAAACAGAATGTCCTGTTATCATGTAGCGCCATCATAGAAAAATCACAACCTTTATTTACACGAGTTGGATTTTTGCGACAAAAAAGTTTTGACAAATGGGGTCAGAACTAATGTAGCAACTCAAATTTTTTTTTTACACACAATTCTAGTGTAACTGGTGGATTTTTAACTAAAAAATGTCACAGCATCTGTGTTTATCAAGCGCTAGGCATTTCAGAATTCTTTTCCTCTATTTTCAAACTCCTAACAGGCTCTGATTCTAATAGAAGTGTTGCAGTGTTGCAACTGACTCTCAATCATATTTCACTGACATAGCTGTAAATAGTCATATTGTAGCAGCAAACCACCTGAGCATTAAGTGTCTGCCAATGATTTCTGCCTCCCCACACTCCAATCTTGCAAACTCTGCATGTGAAATCGTTAATATTTTTTCACTGACTTCATAAAACTACATTTTTCTTTTTTTTTCCTACCTATGTGCTGACTTCATAAGCTTTAAACATGCAGTCTGGGAGCTGCACTTCTTAGGTTAATGCCTTAAGAAGGAGAAGATTTGTATCTCAATAACGATCACACCTCAAAAAGCAGAGCAACCATAAAGGACCAGTATGAGATCTGCTTCCATATGTTGTGTTTCCACCCCTCGTGATGTAACAGAGCTGATGTCAGAGAAGTCAGCTATGATCACCATTTCTAGGGCCTTTACATCAGGAGCTGATGAGATCTGTTGGAACCTTGGGCCCCGGCTGCCCTCAGAGTTTTGAAATGGAGTTTGAAAAAGATTTATCTGGAATATTTTGAAATTCAGATTTTCCTTCATATTCTTCAAAGAACCTTGTTCGGTAATTTTGCAGTGGAGCCAGACAGGGTTTCAAGTTGGAGCAGCCAAAGCAGAGACATGTGGAGAATGTTTTCATCAGCATTTTGTACAGGTTTTGTTAGATGTTATCTCCCTCACGCTGGTTGATTACTTGCTCTAACCCCTCCCACACATCCCTCAATTTCTTCATTCCCCCTCACCCCAGGAAAGACCAAAATAAAATTCCTGTTGTTGTGCCTACACGTAATATTTCTTCCCCTTGCTTTTTGTCCCATCTCTTTAAAATCCTAATGTATTCAAGACAGAGGCTGTCTGGTTTTCTGTGGTTGTAAATTATGTGACAGATGATACCCAAACTGAAGACGGGCCCTCAGGCACAAGCAAATGAACTTTGGCACTTCTTGATGAAGAGATTAATGCATCTCTCTCACATTTCTGCCAGATGTCACTGTCATCCTGGAGCAAAGGGAGATATAAACTTGCTCTTCAGCCATCTCTCACTTCACAGCTCAGGGTAGTAACAGGAACAGCTTCCATCTGTCTGTTCAAGTTCCTCTGCCAGGCTGAGCATTGCAACAACCGAGGAAAAACAATCAAAATGTTCATCCATATCTTCCAAAATTAATTTCCTCACCTACAGACATCTATTTCTTTAGAATAAAAATGTTATTTCTTGTGCTGTCATATGCAACAGAATGATTTACACAGAATGGATTGTACAGCTCTTTACTAAACATTTTCCATCCTTCTCCATCAGTTTGAAGGGAGGTGCTGTAGGAACCATAGAAATTTCTGTACAGCGACAAGAGAACTTTTGTTGTGGCCCTGGTTCTACTGTCTCAAAGACCAGAACAATTTAGTAATTAACAAATATTTAGAGGGATTTGTTCAGTGACCTGAAGCAGAATTAGGCAAACTCAAATCCTGTTCAGTTGGAGAGCTGGATCTCTAACTGCCCGTATGATATGAATAGCTCTCACTCCACAATATAGCAAACACAACTTGTGCTGGATAAATATGTAATAACACCATTATATAGGGTCTAACAGTTAAATATTTCACAGCAAATCAGAAACAGGACTTAGGACACTTTGTGTAGTTTTTTGGATTCCCCTTCCTGGCTGCCACAGACAGTGTGCCCAGGGGAGAGGAGTTTGGGCCACCAAAGGCTCCTGCTTTTTACTCACAAAGCCCATTGTGAAAAAAAGGAAGTGGGGAACAGAAAAAGAGATCTTTTGGGATCCAACCAGCCCATAAAGATAACATCATCATTTCTTGTTTCCTTCTCTCCCAAAGAAACGTTGGCCAGACAGACCTGCACTGCCCACAGATGAGGTAAAAGGAAATTAGCAGGGAAGTCCTGTGGCAGCAATTAGCAAAGAAAAGGAGTGAGGGGCAAAAAACCTGATCTTCAAACCCTTTCCTTTCTACAGCACTGATTTTTATCTTTCCTCCCAGGTTTACCAAGAGTTATTCTCCCTTTCTGACCTTACCCTTACATCAGCAGCCTCCAGCCAGCTCCAAGGGTGACTCAAACCCAAAGCACGCATTTGTGTCCTGCTGGGCCACTTGTATCCAGCAGCACTGTTTGCTGTGAGCGCTGCCCAATCCACCTCCCAGTTCAAGCCTACACACAGCTCCAGGGCCACATCTTCCCCAGTCCTCCTGAAGCCACAGGGGCTTATGATTCACTGGGCATCAGTGGTTAGGCCCAGCCTGTGCACTACAAGCTGGACAGCCCTGGATTTTACTGTCAAAAAGGACAAATTCAGATTTAAACACTTCACTTCTCTTTTATGGTTTCAACTTTATAAGTTGTTCCCTCTGCAAATGTGTAAGGGTATGGATCAGCACACATGGTTCCAAGGTTATGTAAGAACACGTCTGTTATCGCTGAAAATATGGAAAGGGAGACTTATCTCTTCCATATTCTTAATTTGTTCTGGGAAAGAGGATTCATTTAATCAACTCAGAACTTTCTGCTTCACTAATCTTTCTCTCTCAGCGTTTCCCAATCCACATTCTTCTGAAAGGAGAAAGGGCCCTAAGCAATGACATGTTTGAAGTTTACCTGGCAAGGAAGGAGCTCTTGGACAGAAATGTGTGTCCACAGATAAGGTGGGAAATGAACACTTTCATGTCTTACGAAATTTGCAATTTTTACTACAGGATAGACAGACTGTGTTATTTCAAATATTGGCTGAACACTATTTACTGATTACTCTTAGATACAGCAAAAAATGATGTCATGGTTTGGAGTTGCTTTTTGTTTGCTTTACAGCAGTCAAACCTTCTTCAACAAAAGAGTGTAGAATAGTTTCCTTTTTCTACTGTAAAACAGAAAGGCTTGAAAAACAGGTTATGAAGAGCTCTAAAAACAAAGGCAGACTTAAAAAAAAAAGACTGTTTACTTTGTGTAAAACAAATTAGTTTTGGTTACTTCACCCAACCCTTAAATCATGTATGAAGTGCTCATTATATGAGTGAAATAATGGATTTATATCTCCTTGGAGAAACTCACAGCTGAATTCCAACAGTAAGAGATATATTTTGGTCTGATGTACATTTAAGAAAGAGAAATATTACACTTTATCATTTACAGCTAGAATAAAGTACATAAAACATTTTAAGAATGAATATTTATAAAAAAAAGGTGTTGAACTGATTTGAAGTTCACTAAAAGCTTTATATTTCTTTGTAAAAGCCTACATAACAATGCCACCCCTTCTTTAAGGGTCTAGGTTATCTTCCATTTATGGTTTCATCCTATCTCAGCAAACCCTTCCTGTCTCACTTTTTGGCTCAGGATGCTCCACTCCCTTTTGTTTGAGCAGTAGGAAGTTCACAACTCCAACAGGAAGGCCGCACCTTCCCAAGACAAATCAGACATTATTGTATGAGTCACTTTTCAGGGATAACCTTGATAATATGACATACAATTAATTTAAAAACAAAAGGAGTATATTAAACAAATCCAAAGCAAGAAAGAAGCCCCACGGGAGTTTTATCTGAGTTTTGGCTACTTCTTTTTTCCTTCCATTGAATTTTACATATATGTGCCACATTTTCTCCTTCCTTTAATGCATGAGAAGCTTCAATTTCTCACTGTCTATTAAAGAAAAAAAAAATACTTTAGCCTATTTTCTCAGTCTTTGCATGCAACAAGTAATTGAAGGCAATTTCAGGTTTTTATGCACTGAATAGTCTGTACAGCTTGATACCTGTAGATCTAAATTAATACACAAATAACATGAACTGTAACCGTGTTCAGATTTGGAGAGTCTTAAGTTTGAATCTTGTGCCATTTCTATGAGCTGAGGCTAGAAAAATTTACCCTGTTAAAGAATTCACTTAGCAACACAAATTAACATGATGCAATTACTAGAAATAAAATGGAAACTCCGTAAGAGTCTCATGTAATTTGGGAGCCTAAGACCTGCTATGATTGCACGTTTCTAGATATTCAGTTTCTAGACATTCTAGAAAATGATGCAGGGTTTGAGTCTAAATTATAGCAGCAAAAGCAGGAAACATTTGACAGCTCTTTGTAGCTTTCACTGTGATACCTGAGATGAGAAAAGATCCTCAGGGATCAAATCCTGAGGAAAACCGTGTGTGTGAGGAAAAAAACCACTAAAAAAGTATTGAAGAGTCTGGAATACTCACTAGAATTTTAGTGTTTTCATGGTAGAAGTGGATTATGGCTAAGGTCAACTCATGTGTGCTGCAGCAAAAATCCTCTGCTGTTAAAAACATGATATGAGATTGTAAATTGTACTCAGGTACATCAAGGAAACATTTAATTGGGAAAGAAGTCAAAGCCACTGGTTATCTCAAGGATCCTTCCCTGGCAGGAGTGAGGTACATCGCAATCCCCCATGCACCACAGCAGGCTCATGCCACCTTTCTGGATGGCTCAGCCGTGCTTCCACTTGCCTTGGCTCATCCTCTCAGTGTCCTGCCAGGGAGTTCTGGCATTCTATTTATCCTGCCAGGGAAATTCCAGCTCCAGCTGTTGAAGTAGGTGGCTGTGTCCCAAAAAGGCATGAAGCTCAGGATTATTGGTCTCACTTGAAATAGGGGTGAGTTGTCCCAGGTGATGCAGCTGTCTGGCAATGCAGAGGGGCTCTTTCTATATTTGCTCTGATTGGGAGGAGGACTCTGGCTGTGGTGAAGTGGGGTTACAACTCAGGGAAGGGCATGGCCTACTGCCCGGGGCCACCAAGTGATAAAAAACACTTTTCCTGTTCCAGCCTCGGACCTGGAGATTAGTTTGGCATTTCCTGTTTCAGCAGCCAGGACAGTGGCAAGGGAGAGACATGGGGAGATTTTGGCAGGAATCACCTGCCTCTTTTCCTCTTCAGTATCCACTGAGGCAGTAGGGAATGGGCAGGACAGAGTGCAGGAGAAGGAGGCAAGTCCCCCTCCTGCCCCAAAAAATTTGTTCAGCAAAGTCACAAATATGTTAGTTTTCATTACTCAACACCACAGCTTCCCTATAAATCCTTGCCAGGGATGAGTGAAAGGAGAAAGACACCTTCCCTTCCCATGTTTGCCTCAGATGGGAGAGGAACACAGGAAAATGTGGAAAGAGGCAAGATGTTCCATGGCCATAAGGTCTGGGGTGGTCAGAGACAGGCATTCTCATCAGAGGGCAAAGAGAATATATTTTCGGTGCTGTCCTGTGCACAGCCAGGAGTCAGACTCCTTATAGATAACTTCCAGTTCAGGATAATCTGTGATTCTTTCACTGAGTAGCTTGGTGTTCTCTGTGGTGCCTCATGAGGAATGGGTGCTACTTGCTACATTCAGTCTCAAAAAGCTGTTCTCATTACACTGTGATGTGTATCACACATACGAAATTTTAATCCTAAGAATTCTCTAAAAACATTTATGGAATCCTAAACTTGAGATTTCATCAGTTTTACCTCTCCTGGACTGTTACTTCACCTCTGCCATGAAACGATGAGATGAACTCTGCTCTCAGGTGTGCAATGACACAAATTCATTGAATTTAATTTACTTTTCAGTTTTTCATTCCCATTTGCTCACAGGCTGTACACTTGCCTGTCCCATGCACACACAGCCACTGCCATGTAACCTCAGTCAGCATCCTGTTATCCTACACAGATCACACTGGGGCTGGAAGGAGCAATTCTCCATGCGGAAAACTAATCCTGTGACATTTTCAATGTGACAAGAACCAGGACAGGCTGTAATTCTAACCAGACATCGTGTTATTGAAAGATACATGGTCCAATTTCTTGTCTAAAATGCAGATTTTAATAGGGAGCAGAGCTTTGGGGTGCTAATCCAAGCCAAATTAAACTTTGTGTACTTTGAGGCTTAACTATCATTACCATGTTGTGTAACTCTTCCATTACTTCTTGTTTGTCATGTAATGTCTTCCTTGCATATTTTTTTATGAAAACCAACGCAAAATGTTAGAAAAAAGGAAGCAGCTCTGTATGTTAGAGATCAGGAACACTTTAACATACTTAAATGAAATAGTTTATCATTGTTTTGGGTTCATTCAGGAAAAAAAGAATCTTCTGTCTGAAATCTATGGAAGGAGAGGAAAGCATGTGAGGAGTTCAAGGGGGCTATAGAAGCAAGAGCAAGGTGCTGGTGTCTGAAGATAAGGTCAGCTGGCTTTAAGTCTTAATTGGCAGTCGTCTTTGGCAACTTTGGAGACACTTCTGTTAAAATGAAAAAAAAAATCCATTTTGAAGTCAGATGTGATGGTCAATAGAAAATCTAAAATTTTGCTGTAGGCATGATTGACAAATCTGTGTTTTCTGTGTTGGGCCAGAGACCCTTAAATTGTAGGATAAAAAAAAAAAAAGGAGGAAATCTATGCCAGTCTGCCTGAAAAGTTGCCACTGAGCTGCATATATTATGCAGAGCAAAGTCTCAGCAATGCTGTTTCCTAACTATCTCCATCTGGATCACTGAGTTCTGAAATACATAACAAAGCTTTTCCCATTTGGACCCTGATTTTGACCAGAGCATTGTATATCCCAGAACCTCTGGGCCAAGAGAATTTGCGTCATTAAAATGTCCCAAGAATTGTTTTACTGAAGGTGTAAATCATAGGTTGCTGTTTACCACAAAATGCTATGAGTTACGCTGGCCAGGACCAAATCAAAATGAGGAATTACAACTGCTTTTGTACATTCAGCATCCTGAACTGACATGTATAGCAGCGTTTTTTGTAGAGCAAGAGTTCCCTTCTGGGAACAGCTGAAAAAGTTAAAGTCTTTTCAAGATGATCTCACTGCCTGTAACTCTTTGCATCCACGAAACACAAAAGGGCAGAAGAAAACTTGTTTGAGTGCTCCAAGTTGTTTATTTCACTAAGAGTCCTACAGCTCTGACAGGACCCTGACTACCTCCAGGTTTTGGTTTCCTGAGCTGAGGGTCAGTTTGGAAACAGCTTTTCCCCGTGAGCCTGGGTGATGTTGGTGACTCTCTGTAGGAATGAGACCTAAAGCCATGAGATGCGATGTGGGACGTGGTAAAAGGATTGCTGTGGGATCTGCCATGAGATGTGTGGGCATGGTGACATGCTGAGGGGTGAGAGGTTATCAAGGGGAGCTGGATGATGCTTATTGCTGCCTCAGCCAAGTAGAAGTGGGAGAGATGTTAAAGCCTCATGTTTCTGTTACATCCCTGCAAAAGTCCCACATTCTCTGTAATCTCTCCCTTTGTAACTCTGACATCCTTCATTTATATATAAAATGGCAGCCCCCGCCATGACATCAATATCAGGGTATTTGAGTCCAGACTCACTTCCACTTCCCTCAAAAGTACAAACTGGCATTTGAGATCCTCAGTGGTAGAGGATGATAATTAGACCATCTTGCAGAGAACTTGACAGACTTGGTCCTCTCTTCTCCATAAATCCAGAACACCTCTTTAGTAGGATTTCTGCCTCCAACCCCCTTGGAGTAGCCACAAACACTTGTACACAGTGCTACACACAGATTTTGTACATCTGGTCCAGTTATCAGTGGCAATCTAACAGAATCTAAACCCCGTCGCTTCAATAAATGTAAAAAAAATAAATTGAAACAAATCTAAATCTGCTACACTACAGGTGAATCTGCTGGTAAAAGTTACTGAATTCAACCAGACTTATGGGGTTGGGTTGGTAAAACACAGTGTTGGTGACACTGTGATCATGGATGAGACCTAAATTAGGGTGTAACCCACACTGTTGGTGCTTCTGGGACCTTACTGCACATGACCCATAACTAAGTTGGTTATTACCAGAAATTCAGCCCAGATGCACCCAGCCCTTTAATTTCCAGGGTAGAAAGCAAGGGGATTTGTCTCTGCCAGCTTTCTGCACTCTTAAGGCAGCAGTGTCTCTGTACCTGATCTTGTCCTTGCCCCAGGGGCTTCCTGGCCAGGCCTGGGGGCTGTGACCAGCTCTTGTCACAGTCCTGGGCCCGTTCCAGCCTGGTCTCTCTCCAGCCCTCAGTCCATGACAACCCCCTTTCCGTGGGCATTTAGCAGATAAATTAAAAGGCACTGAATAAACCAATGTTGATTTAATCCTTCCTATGAACAGTGCCATCTCATCCTGGGCAGCATTTCACTCTAACTCCGGGAAATGGATTGCAAAGCTGTGCTCAGATGAGAACTCCTGTCAGCCATGGTGGAGGTGCAAGCCCATGGGGATGACTCACATTTTCCAGCAGAATCCAAGCACAATGGTGGAATGTGGAAGGCTTTATAAGGAGTACCAGGCTGGTGCTGCTGGAAGCTCTACTGTTCAGTTTTTCCACAGTCAGTACAGCACGGCGGCAGTAAAGCGGCATTCTCACTATCCGCCCTGCTGAAAAGTGTGTTTTAAGCCACTGCTACACAGGGTGGAAAGTTTAGCTCTGTCTCAGTGCCCGTTCTGTGTTTGGCCTTTGGGTTGAGAGTGCCAGGAGCGGGTTGTGTGAGGTTACTTTACGTTAAATATATATGGTTTGGTGCTCCCATCTCGCTGCCCAGGCCTGTCACATAGGCCTGCGTGCCACAGCCCCTCAAACAGACACACAGCAGCCAGCACTGCCTTGCAATCACTACCAGCTTGGTCCAGATTTGGATAAATGGCTTGAACTCCGTCCACTACAAATTCCTGAGTCACCCCGTTCTGCAATAAAAAAATTTCCAGGCCGGAGGTCCAGTTCTTGTTTGCCCATATATTTTGGACATGGACCTATGGATGAAAAATTAAACAAATAGAATGTTTTATGTGTCACAATGTTCTTTTAATCCATGAACCCTTGTGCTGGTTTCACCTGGGATAGAGTTAATTTTCTTCCCAGTGGCTGGTGTGGGGCTGAGTTTCGGGGTTGTGCTGAGCACAAGGGTGATAATACAGAGATGTTTTTGTTGTTGCTGAGCAGGGCTCACAGGGGGCCAAGGCCTTTCCTGCTTTTCGTCCTCCTGGGGAGAAGGTTGGGGGTGCGGGGGGACACAGCCAGGACAGGTGACCCCAACTGACCAAAGGGATATCCCAGTCCCTGTGACATCCTGCTCAGGATAAAAAGTGGGGGGAAGAAGGAGGAAGAGGGGACATTTGACATGGGGTTTGTCTTCCCAAGTCACTGTTACATGTGAAGGGGATCCCTGCTCTCCTGGGGATGCCCATGGGAAAAAGTGAATTCATTCCTTGTTTTGCTTTGCTTGTGTGCAGCTTTTGCTTTCCCTATTGAACTGTCTTAATCTCAACCCATGAGCTTTCCACCTTTTACCCTTCCAATTCCCTCCCTGATCCCGCTGATAGGGGAGTGAGTGAGAGCCTGTGTGGAGCTGGGCTGCTGGCTGGGATTAAACCATGACAACACTACATAACAAATTTCTTTTTGGCTCCTACAGGTATCAACAAATTTCAACTAACATACATCTAAACTCACATTTATAGCTCAATTTCTCTTCATGAACATAAAAACCATCCTACGAGGTCTAAATTTTTAAACTAAATTAATATTCATATATTTATGACATAGAACCTTATGTACAATAATTTCCAAGAAACACAATAGGTTTGTTATTGTCAAGTAAGAGACCATAAGACAGATATAGCACTATCAGAAACAACAAAACTTCCTGTTTAAACAAGCTATAATAAGAGGCATAAATAATACCAAAGTACGATTTTATATTTACATCATATGCTGGCATTTCTTATAATACCTTAAAAAGGCTACAACACTTTTTTTATCTATTCATTTTCTTTTTGGCACCCAAGTCAAAAAATCCACAGAAGACACACAAAGTGACCTCTCTTCTCACTGGTTTCATACAAGGACTTTAGGACAGTGATACCTGATGTATATTTAATTTTTATGAAACCATCTCTTTTAATTTTCTTGCTGTTTGAGAATCTAAGACATGTGTGTGCTCGGAACAACACTGACATTAATAAAAAGGTCAAATAAAAGTGCTTGTAATGAGCCAACAAAGCTGGGACCTGAGCCAGACATTTATGGACTAGCTTTGGCATAAAAAGAGACTTTCCACTTTCCTGAAAGCCAGATGGACTTGGTTGCTCTCCTTACCACTGCAATCAGAATTCTTTGATGATTCTGAAGCTAGCAAATTACTTTTTAACCAATTATTCAGTTCCTCCCTTACAGCTCTATCAGGAATTGGAGCACTGTGCTCTTCTATCCCAGGCTTTATCTCAGATTTGCATAGGCAACACTCTCAGTTACCTCTGGAAGAGGAATAAAGGAAGGGATAATTCCATAAAAAGGCCTGAAGCCTCTGAACAGGAGCAGATGAGAAAATTACCAGCCAATCCTCCTTGGATTGGCACTCTGAAACAGTTTGCTGGGGCAAGTAAAGTCTAGGAGAGAATGAGACCAAATGCTGAGTAGACGGTGGAATTGGCACATTGACCTCAATATTAATGGAAATGCTGCTGCATTAATTCTTCCTCTGTGGTTTAGACATTTTCTTGGACAAACTCTGGCATTAATCTCCCTACGTATTTTTTCCTCCCTAGCTGGTGTATTTTAGTGGAATACTACTACAGAGTAAGGTATTACTCAGACTAAGCCACTGCTTTGGATCTGTTTGGGAGGAGCTAAACCTGAGGAGAGGGGAGACAAATCAGAAACGTGGCATCCAAAAGAGGATAAAGAATGGAACTTCCCACCCCCGTGCCAAGATTCAGGAGCATTCTAATGAGGTGGTTCCCTCCCCATGGACTCTTCTGATAATAAAACCTTAACAAATCCTTCACGGTCCTCTTACCCCCACATAAATTCACACTCCTGTTGCTGTTGGAACATGTTCCCTTTCCCTGAGAGATTTTCCAGGAGAAAGAACTGCTGTCCATCACTCAGGTTTTAAAGGACCAAACTACTGTATGCAGAAAACAGCTGGGGCTCTGTCAATCCCATCTTCCCTGGCTCTCCAGAGCCCAGCTGGCAAGCGGAGTGGAAGGAGGTGTCACGGGCGTTTGCTGCCTATGGGACAAAAACTGTGATTCTAAGAATGTGGTATTTTTCTGAGGTTTCTGTCTTCCTGACAGACAACAAAACAGTAATTTTTTTTTCACATTTGAGGTCTGCTGGCCATAGAAATTTAGGCACTAGAGATGAAGGTAATATCTAAATATAATGTGAAAGAAAGTGCCTGTTTTACTTGCATAAGATACCGAAAGTATAGTGGTAAAAATGCCCATTTCTCGTGCCTTTTTTCTCTGACGCTGTGGATTAGAGACTTTTTTAATGCATATTAAAAAAAAAAACCTATATAAAATAATAACAATAATTTTTAAAATCCAGGCATAAGTTTATATGAGTGCAAAACTGAAGCTACTGTGTTACATTCAGAGGAGCTCTATGGTGCGGTTAATATATAAGGCAACCAATCTGCTTTAGAGATTATTTTAAATGAACTTTCATTATCTTAGGATATTAAACCTAGCTGAAGGTGGAAAAACTGTTTAACATGAGTACCTCTTGAAAAAAATTACCTTTTTCCAAAAATGAAGTATTACCAGTATCCTAATACTACTGCTCAGACTTACTGAAATTGCCAGCACAGGTATTTCCATCAGCTCCAATCCTATTTCTTGCAGCCTTATCCAGTCCTACTGAACATATGTAATTTGCCTTTTATTTTGTAGAAATTAGAGATAGACTTTGGGTGCTTTTAGGATAAAGAGGAACACGCTTTCTCTAGACTGTGGATTTGAATCACCCAGGGAGGAGGATGAGAATTTCCCTGTGAGCTCAGAAGACTTTGTAGTCTGGAGACCAACATTTGAGAACCTACTGAGGTTGTTATTTCCAAACATTCCCAAGTTTACAGGTGATAGATCTCTCAGTCTGGAGCTCCAAAGCTCTTGCCTCAACTGGAATTTTGAAATTTCTGGGTTGTGGTATCTGTGTCACACAGATGAAGAGCTGGAAGCCACCAAGTTCAAGCTTCTAGGTTTGTGTTATACCAAACAAAATGATTCCATTTATGAAAGATTTGAATACTCCAGATTTACCATTTTGGCAGATTATACTCAAGAAGCGTTTTGAGAGAGAGCAAAATCCATTTTGGTAGCATGCCAGATTTTCGAAAGAGCAGAAATACTCACAACTAACCCAAAAAGACCCATATCTGTCAATCCTTTAACTGCCAGTAATCACTTGGAACGCAGGTCAAGGGAAAACCCCTCAAAATCTAGATCAGAAAGTCAATTCCAAGGGAAGAAGCAGATCCAAAACTCAATCTGTCTAATACTTCTGAAAAGCCCATGAATGTAACTTTTTGGTCCTGGATGTATTTATGTCTGGACTGACAGTTTAAGACATTAAACCCCTATTAAAAAAAAAAAATTAAATATCAATAAACTTGTTTTGCAAATCCACAGAACAGATTTTCTTTGGGATTAATTTTGAAGTGATATTTAGGGCATGATGCCTTAAAAATGCCTGAACCAAGGACAATTCCTTTTCATTACATGTGATAAAGAGCCTAAACTCAGTTTAATGGTGAGTGAGCCTTTACGTATGACCAACAAAACCCAAAAAGACAAAATGGAAATGCTGATGTAACAAGATTTGACTATAACTGCTTATTTTTTTGACAATTTGGCATCTTTATAAAAATCAGTTTTGTTATATTTTTTTTACGAACTCACACAAGTTCTTTAAATGTCAGCCTGCAATTTTCTCCTTGCCAGTTATTTTCCTGGTGTACAGGAATACAGTTCATTTATGTTAAGGTTTTCCTAGAAATAATTATATTTTTTTTACTGAATAAAATAACATCATTTAAACAATAACACTAGGCCTATGTTTTATGCTCATGGCCATGGATTTGAAGCTTAGACAACCTGGATACAAACTGGTGAAAGCGCATTTACTGACGTGAGTTCTTTTGTGCAAAAAAACCCCAGGCAAAACCAACAAAAAATCCAGTTCCCTATGAAAATAAAATAAATTTAGTTTCAAATTCTCTACATATTGTGAGACTCCAAAGAGGAGAGAGGTGAAGTTGTGAGAGACTGAAATATTTTTATTTATTTATTTATTTATTAATGATAAACAACCATTCAGGGTTGTTTCACTCTAATCTGCCCCAAGGGATCGATAGCAACAAGAACCTAACAAGAACCTGGGTCACCCCCGCCTTCCTCTTAAAAATCCATGTATTTATGTTCAGTCCTGAAATGGGAATCCTTTGGACGGAGATTCCCTTCGAGCTGTGAGCGCCAGCACATGAAAATGCTGAAAGTAAAGCTAACATTTGAAAATAAAGTAGAAGGAAAGTCGGAAAAGATGTTTTCTGTTACAAAACATCCAGTGGTTGGTTTGTTGCTTGCTTGTGGGTGTTTTTTTTCCATTTAAATTAGAAAGTATTTTTGCTCTGTTTTGGTCCTTACTTAGCAAACATTGTTGATTAAAGCAATGTTGTGTTTTGATCTCTTTCTGCTGGGTCATCCATTGCCTGTGTGGGAGATTTGAATGCAGAATACAACCCCTGGTTCAAGAGCTGGGAAATACAAAGTGTGTCCACTCTTCTTCCAAATAACCGGTGTTCTTAGCAACATGTTGGTCCAGGGGTTTTATCTTTCAACACTTTAATTTAAAAATCAGTGCAATATCATCCTCAAAACTGCCAGAAATTAGTGATCAAGGAGAATCAAGTTAAGTGAGCTCACTGGACTAACAAAAAAATTTTGTGGGGCTTCATTATGTTCTATAAAAGACACCAGGATATAACAATTTGTAATATGTAATGATTAAATTGATGAGAGCCAAACAGATCAACTCAGAGTGAGAATAAACCCTCCACATACCAAACCAGTTCAGTGAAGACACGCAGCATTATCACAGGCATAAAATGAAAGTAAAAATAAATCTTTGCAAAGTTTGCTTTTGCCAAATAAAATGTAATTGTCTTTCATTTTAACATCAAAGGCATAAATCATAATTTAAAATAATCACATTGCCTTTTGAAGTCCTTATTAAAATCAGGCATTGTCCCAATGTGCATATCCTACTTCCGTAAGGAAATATTTTATTTTTGCTTGTAGCTATAAAAAGAATTCTTTCTGCTTTTTAGATTGAATTCCTCTTCTTAAAGTTGACAGGTTAAAGGAGCGGGACCTCAAAAGAAAATAGAAATGTTTTATTTCTGATTTATTTCAGTCAGTTTCCTTATTTGAAGCTTTCCTGGGCTTTGGATGTCACTGGGTTGAGAGAGGTCAACCAGAAGCCAAAGAAAAATCAGCAAACTTAGCAAATATATTACAGAGGTAAAGATAAATACAAAATTATACAATAAGTAGCAAGAAAAATGGAGCTCATAAAAGAAGGTCTATACATTCAAAGTTTGAGAATCAAGAGGGGGAAAAGGAGGGATTAGTTAGAGAGAAAACATCTAAAAGGTATTCCCAAAATCTTTTACAGAAACTGCCGACATCTCGTTTAAAAACCTGCTTTTGTGGCTGGCAGTTCCCTGCTTTTTCTGGCTTCCTGTGCTTCTAGAGAGCATTGTGTGCCTGAACAGGCAATGGGTGCCTGAGCACAGCAAGGTGAGCGGGAGCTTGGAGTGGGATGCAGCAGCTCCAAAATCCTTTGGGATTCCTACTTCCACAAATCCCAAACAAACCATGAGTTTGGCAAAAAGGCTGGAATGTGAGCAAAATCATTTGGAGGTAGGTATTTCTTCTAGAGAACGTAGAGCAAAGAGCAAAGGGGAAACCCTTACTGGGCAGGAGGAGAACTCCGACCGCCGCTCCACATCCGCATGGGATCTTCTGTGGAATGAGAGACACAGAACCCAGCACTCATTACAGGGCTTTTAGGGGACATCTGATCTGACAACTGAAAGTTGCATCTGGGGATGCTCCTCCTATCAGGCAGGCCAAAACCAGGGGTAAAATAACTCTCTGCTGACGTCAATGGGAGTCCTGCCACTGGCTGAAGCCAGGGCCAGGAGTCCACTCCAGGAATTTTTTCTCAGGTAATTTATCATAATTGCTTTTATCTGGCAGTTTCATAGTGGAGAACCCACTCTGTATTTTTTTCTATATGGCACTAGAATATATTCCTTTTGTTTTTTGACATGGTTTCTGCCAGCTGGAACATATGTCACAGCGAGACACTAAACCCAGAGTTGGGTATTGAAATTACACCACTGTGCACTCTCTAATATGTTATATACGCTTCTAATTGTGGTTGCTGCTGTTTGCATGAGAGGCTGCCCTGTGGAATTGTCTCTTCCTTTTGTGCTTCCTGCTCATCACCAACACTGGAGTAAGAAAAGTTCCCATTCACAGAGAGGTAACTTTTTGGAGCTGAGGATAAAGATATTTTTATTGTGTCCTAAAGGATGAGTTCAATTTCTACTTCTGAGAACAAAGACTCTGCTCATCATAGTGAAATACAAACAGTAACAAGGTTAACGTGAACTTCTAGATGTGCTCTCTAAATGCCATGAAAGCCAATTAATTGCTCTACTGATTAAGCAAATAACTCTTCTAACTTCTCTGCAGAAAAGAACGAAATTTGAAATGAAATGGTTTGTGAGTCCTTGTGTTTCAAAAGTTCTTTTTCTTCAAATATTGCTTTCAACTGAAATAGAAAAATTGTGCAAACCCATTTAAGATGAAGGGAGCTGAACTGAAAATCCTCTTAGAATATCTCATTTTTCCTCTTAATACAACAGCAAAAATGCACCATTTCCTATTTCCCCAATATGTACCATGTACATAATAGGAAAATTAAAATAAAAGTAAGGCTATTTTAGAAAATATTGGTTTGTATATTAGAATGTAATATTCCACATGAATTTGTCACAAAAGTAAATAAAGCAGACTGAATGTGACCTACTGTACAAACATACTTTCCAGCCAGAAAGGGGAGGAAAAGGAAATGCAAACAGAAGACGAAAACCATGACTTGTTCTGTTCGGTTAACACAGGCCTCACACCAGTGGTGTCCCTTCTACAATGAGGATTCCAACCAGCCTTTAAGACAGATGTCAGGATACTCAGAAAAGGACATAATGTTGCTGAAATGGTCAGAAACTACCTAACAGAAATTAAATATATAATGAAAAAGAGGGAAGGGTTCAGCATGAGGTGGCATTACTTTCATTCCATCAACAGATTTTTGAAATATGTGTGGTGTTTATCTCAAAGACAGACAGGAAATATTTTAAGATTTTGTAATGGTTGTCATATGACAAAGATGTTTTCTCCCCTTTAGGGTCACTCCTACAGGGTGAGTAGATGCACTTCCAGGTGCACTTGATTAACATGAATACAAAATCTACTGGAACACTTGCAGAAAAGTCTAGGTTGGGAGATTATCAGATTCAAACACACGACATTCCCCCCTCAAAAAACCCAGAAGGCAGGAAAGGAGCCCTGGGAATAACATGTAATGTATGTATATACGGTTTATTCTTGAAGATAAAAATACTTGCATGATTCACAGTGTTAGAACTGTACTGACCTATATTTCTACAAATAAAAAGCCACATGTGTGAGTCAGGATCAGATTTCCAGATCTGAATTACTGTCAGTTACAAATAAGGAAGTTTAGCAAATAAGATCAATCCAGAAGTCCTTTTCTTTACTTCTGCTTTAGATTAGGCACACCAAAACCAAAGCTGCTTGATTCCCAGTGAGTAACACAGATTTTCATCCCATTTCATGCTAAAATGCTAAAAATTTAATGTGAATCTAAACTCACAATAATATAGAGAACTCAACACTGCAAAGAGAAATTATTAAAATCTTTCCACTTATCACCAAGAGGCTCACCTAATACTGAGATTTGCATGTCAGCTCTTTTCTTATTACATATATTTGGTTTCCCCATCGACAGGTTCAAACCACCACACCCATTAAAAAAAAAGATATATAAAACCAAAACAAGTCCACTTCTATTCTAACTACATTATTTCCAGAAAATATTTAAAAAATAAAACTAGAGGAAAGCTGTTTTACAGCGTGATGTACTCTTACCTACAAACTCAGCAAAGAGAACCTGTACTTCTTTTTGTTTGGTGAAATCTGGCTCTTTTTTTTGATTCAAATACATCTGAAAAATTAGAGAAGGGCTAGGCAGAGCAGATTTACAATAAAAATGGCACAAGCTGGCTACTGGCGTCACAAATATTTTTTTTAAGGAATTGAATTTAAGGTCAGTTGCAACATTTCCACAGCTTTCCTCTCTCTTCTGCTGGGGTAATTTTAAAATGAAAATGAGGCCTAATACATTGACAAGGTATATGCACTAAATAATTATTAAATGAATTCAACTGTTAAGTTTCCATCTTTCACAAAATATTATGCACTGCCATCTCCATACAGACTTGGATCTAGGCCTGAAAATGTCCTTGGCTCCAGAATGGCTCCCAATAAAGCCTGGAGCCAAAGAAGGCATTTTCTTGGCATTGGGTGGGACTGTCCGTACCCATCCCAGAGAATGGGACAATAAACAGAAATCAGTTTACAGTTTTATACCATAAATGCATTAACTATTTACTCAATCCTTTGCAAAAGGAAAAGGGGTCTGATAGAAGAGGTAGAGAAGCCAGGTGGCTCTTACAGAAGGAGAAGACATGGATGAAAACAGGCAGTGAATCTCATTTCTCCTTAAAATACGGAGATAATTCTATTCTATTCTATTGATATATAGAGCTGATAACTGCTGTCCATTAGTTAGAGACACAAAAAGTAAACTGGAGTTCTGGAAAAATAAACATGTGTTATTCCTCCAGCTTAATTTATCCACATAACCCTGCACTAAGCATCACCACAAGTGTTTTCTGCCACTTCACAAACAAACAGAAAGCCTTGAGCTTACTCAGTGGATTCATTTTTTTGTTGAAACAGATATCAGTGCACTGGCTTTTCTCTTATTGGGGAATTTCAAACAATTAGCTTTTATCTAGGCCTTCATTTAAAATGAAGACCAGAAAAAGAAAAATCTTAATCAAACAGCCTGATTATGTTAAAAATCTGCGGGATGATTCTGCACCCAGTGAATGAGGCACTGGATCATTGGTACAGTTAGTGCTGTTTATAAACAGCATAACATTTCCTGTTGTAAAAAATTTAAACACTCTGGAACCATTTTCTGCAGGAATTAAAAAAAAAAGCGAGAAACAAAGGCAAAAATGTAACACTTTGAAGCATACTCAGCTTGGACTATTTCTGTAGTATTACCTCACTGCTGGGAAACCACTGTACCGTGGCCATTTACTGGAAAACTAAATGCATAGAATATGGGAGACATAAAAATTTAATAAACTCCAGGTAAAAGCAGGGACCTATGTTAAAATCAGGTTCTGAAGGATTTCAATTAAAGCCAACTCATTCATATGCAGAAACCAAAAATGGTCTTGAGAATTTTCACTTTCTTGTCATGGTTACAGGCAGGCAAAAGGCTTCCAAGAGCTATCCCTTACATTTATTTGACTTGCTCAATCTTTCATTTGATGTCATTAACAGATGGTTAACCTCAAATGTATTTAAGGCCAATTTTACAGCTTAGAGTAAATCCAGTGCTCCAACGGCATTTATTTGTTTCAAAGCCCAAACTGTGAGAGAAGGAACAGTTCCAGGGAATGTTAAAATCAGTGACATTCTTCTGCTGACTGAAGACAAGGTTGACTCAAGCCACCCAATCTCAGGTGATGCAATTTAACTCCTGTGCTTTGGAGAACCAGTTAGTGGGATCCCTGGTAGGTCCTCAGTTCCTCTCCCTAAAGAACAGGGCAGCTCCAGAATGGAGTTTAGAAGGAAGGCTGGCTGCACACAAATGGCTAAATATTGAAATTATAAATGACAGCTGAATCATGAAATGCAGCACAGAACAAGAAGGCCTCTCCTGACATCAAAAATCACCAGTTCCCTGCAGATTAAGCTTCACACCTCTCTTCTCTTCACCACAAACCTCACCTGATCCTATTTGTCAATGTCTTCATGGAAATATGTGTTCCTTAGGAATAGATATTAAAATTTGTCTCTGGAGCCTAATATTTCTCATGTAACTTCCGCCCCATCACTCTTCTGCTCAGGAGGTGAGAGAGAGCTTAAAGCCGTGTCTGCTGTCAGGTTTTTGCTGTCAACTCACATATAATTAACAACTAAATAAGGGATGTAAGCACCTGCTTGAACCTCTGTTAGCTGCAAGAGCTTCCTGAGCAATGGTTTCAGCTAAGTGCTGACATGGAACCAGCAGTGCCATTTCAGTGGTGTGAGGAGAGCTGACAGAGCAGTTCTGATGAGCCCTAAATGAAGCTGCTGGTGGAAGACACTCCCAGAGACACAAAGGACTATGTCCTATTTATACAAATGTGGTTTGAAGTTGGATATTTGAAATAAAGAATGACACTGAATATCTAGGGATAAAAAGGTGATGAGTGCAATTTTATAAACCCAAAATATTTCTGAAAATTCAGTGGGTGTTCTGGTTTTGGGCTGAACAGGCTTGTCCCTCTCAGATCAGTGGTTTCCCTTAAATGTGTAGCTTTTTGTACTGTACACTCTTTATGGTCTGTAAAAGCTGACATTACTTGTGGATGTGCCTATTATGTGGCCACTCAAATTATTGTTTAATATTAATTTTAATTATGTTTCCTTTAGTAGATTTGTAGCCAGGTAAGATTTCACAAACAGAAGGGAGCTCCTCTCAATCCACATCCTTAGCTACCTGAATGGCTTCTTTCAATTCCTTCAGTCCCATGAGACTATTCCAAGTACTTTTTTTTTTATTTCTTAGCTTTCATTTCCTCCCACTTGTCTTCCACTTACACAGAAGACTATTTTTTCCCCACTGAAAATGTCAACATTTATTGCTTTGTTGGGCCAGCCCAGAAGAAACCAAAATTGACCCAAGGTGTCAAGTCTGCTCTCTTCCTTTTCCTGCTCTCCCTCCCTTTCACATAAATTAAAGCAAGGTTAAATAAAAACCTTGCTGTGAGTCCTAGAACAGGTTGATCTTTGTCAACATTTTCTTATGCCTTCTCATCCAAGGTTTGAATACGTACTGGAAAAGTTTATTAAAAAATTCTCTTTTCATCAATTCTACCAATTAACGTTTAGTGTCATTATTACTATTACACCTTATATGGGTAGATGCTTCACCCGGGAAAGGATGAAAAAATTTGCAGGGAAGAAAACAAAAGGGAAAGGAGCACTGGTGAAGGTTCAAGTTCTAAAGTGCAATGAATATACCAGATCAATTTTCCCAGTTTGGGGTTAAGACCAAGAGAACATCATTTCTTTTTGCCGACACTGATCAAATAGCTGAATAGTACAGATATTACAGCCTCGATTTTGCTTTCCTTCTACAACCCCCACCTATGCTGATATCTCTGTCATAGTTACATCCAAGCAGAAAGGATCTGACCACCACAGATAGTCATTATATTAGTAACTGCTGGATAAAAATGGAAGATCTAGGATTTATTTCCTGATTTTAAGCAGGTATGTGCATTTTTTTCAATTTAGATAGGACTTCTAATAATTTTTCTGTTGTAATACCAAGAACACTACAACATCTTTTGTTCTAATTACTCTCTAACATAAGGAAATCAGTGAAAGCCAAGTGATTACCTCAAGTTGTAAGACTGTGGTAAAGGATCTTCTTAAACCTTTACCAGATGCTGCTTCTCCTGACAAATCTGTGGCCATATGAGTATTTCACATGTATAATACCACCCAAAAAGTAAACAGCTCCTTATAGCATTCCAGTGATACTTTGATGTGCATCTTCGGCACACCCTGATCTGCTGATGTCTGAAAAGGTCATTCACAGAGATGAGAATGTTCTTTACACACAGGAAAACACACAGGCTGTGTCATTCCTGAGACAGTTCAGCTCTTCACTTCAGTACTGCTACATTTTATTAGTTCAGCCTCCCGGTTCACCAGCAAAGTGATTTGTGTGCAGTCTGCCCAGTTCAGGTGTCAGCTCCCAGCTGGGTATTGAGCAGGGATTCCCAGCAGAGCCTTGTAAAACTGCCCAGAGTGCTGCCTCTCCATAATAACTTCTTTTCAGAGCACTTGGGAAGGGAAGGCCTCCTCCTCCCAGGTCAGCAAAGGTGTGTGAGTGTTTGTACTGGCAGCTCTCCCTGGGACAAAGACCTGCTGGCTGCAAAATGTGCTCTAAACAGGGTGTTCAGAGCAGGAGGCCCCAGTGCGCTCTGCAGGGCAGGATTTCAGCTGGAACTGATGGAAAACTGGGGCCATCAGGCCTGGGCTGTGATGTCAGAGGGGTATCAGCTTCAAAAAGCATCATTTTATCTCATGGAAACTCCCCTCTTAGCTGAGATTGGCCTTCATCCCACAGCTGGATTCCACAGGAGCAAGTGCCACAGCATGGGCCAACCATACACCTCTCCGAGGAAACTGAGACCCACAAAATTCTCTGGTTGAAAGCCTGAAAAACCAAAACAAATTCTCTGACCTAGCCTAATCTTACCCTCATGCCATTTTATTTCAACACCCAGAAAACAAAGAAAGCTCTTGAGAAGAGAAATCCACTCAATGTCAGTAAATTTAACACCTTTTCTAACTGCCACCAAGAAAAACACTGAAAAACGCTCTTATTTTCTACTCCTGTATTTGAAGTTGCTATTATTTAAGGCCATCTATCCACAAATTTCATGAAACAGAGGAACAGTCCTAATATGGCTTGGAAACCTGTATCGCATTCTCTTTTATTTGGTTCAAAATTTCTCTCCCCATGCCTCCACCATGCTGTAGGTTCACTATAAACTCCTTCCTATTGGCCATTTCAAAATATCGTTATCCTTGAAGTTTTATTCCCATGTATTTGCCAGCCTTTCAAGAAGAGATTTGACAATTATTTGACAACTGAAAGTTCAAGCTGACCGAAATTGTTGCAAAAAAACCTTTTTAACTAGATTTTCTAGATTTGAGTATCTTTCTCTTTTCCTTTCTCTTTCTGTTCTTTCATTGTGACAAAGAAAATGGAAGAATGGATAAAAAAGAAAAATGAGGTGGAAATGGGACAGGAGAAATACCGAGGACACGGACAAGGTGATTTTTTTAGTAAATTAATTGGTTTTTTAAAATCAGCTTCACAGCTATCTCAACGAACACAACACTTGGACTAAACTCTCTTCATTATGCAAAATTTGAGGAGATTTACTGCAGCTGTCTCCTGGTGTGTTTGTACTGAGTGTGGAATGGAGGAGAGAAAAAAGGAAATTAATAATGAGACTTGCTGTCTCTGACGTGCCATCCCAACACATTGGGATCTTCTCTGATGTTTTTTCAGTTTGTTTTCATAAAAATTCATAAGTTCTGCATTTAAATTTGAGTTCTGGCTTGAATAAATCCCAAGACTCACAGTGAAGCGTAGCTAAGACTGCCAAAATGTCATGCAGCTGTAAATCAAGACCACTCAGGATTCCTGCTATCAGCACCTAAAACAATGGATTGGCCAGGTTCTCTGAAAATGTGACAAGTGTGTCCGAAAATTCAGTGCCCAAGCAGAAAATCAGTAATACTCTAAAATTAAATAGAGTTTTGTCTAGACATATTTTTCAGTTCTGATGAATGGAAGTAACTGCACAACAGGAAACCAAGCAGTGCTGCTTTGCTCCCTACTCAGCACATTTTGCCCATTTTAAAATTGCCCATTTTTAACTTGTTGTTACATTATTATATAAAATAATTTGACAACCAAATTAGGCTATGATAACCAACACAAATCAGAGGTGTTTTCAAAACCAGCATGGGCCCCCCAAGTTGTTTCTGGCTCTCTTTGTGCACTAGGAGTTTCTCATGGATGGTTTTCCTTACTGCTTGTTGTAGAAACACTAGGCAGTGTTGTGATTTGCTTGTGATTTGCTCATCCTGCATATTTGATATATGAAAAATATAATAAGAAAAATATAATTAATAAAAGCAGACAGCCTGCCTGTGTCTGTTTAGGTCACCACACTACTTCAGAGTCTTCCTGCAACCACAAATAAGACACCAAGGAAATTCCATCAGAGAAGCCATCAATTCTTTTTTTCCCTTGCAGGAGGAAAATCAGAGAATAATGGAATGAGAGTTTGTACCTCAACAGAATAGGGAAAGAAAGGAGAATTTAAGGTTTTCATTTTGCTCAATTTCTACATGATTTTGTAATGAACTAGCAAGATTCTAGAAAACTTCAATATATCTATTATCAATATGCAAAACTTGATTTTTCATCCCCATCTCAAGTGAACAGGGAGTTTGATGTATATTTTAGTTTAAAATATGAACACATTAATTTTTCCTCAGAAAGCTCCTAAAAATACCCTTTACAAATGGACTTTATTGTGATGATACGTGGGTCAGCCATATGTTGCTGGATGCATGCAAAGGATTAATTTTATTGAGTCCATCTATCAAAGAAAACTGATAAACATGGAGTGAAATCAGATTACTGAAACTGGACAGGGTCAAAACTCTACATTGGTTTGACAGGGAGAGGAGTTTCATTTATTGTCTGTTGCTGCAAAGCTTCTTGTGAACAACCCAGGGCATGGTTTGTGTCTAAACATGAACTACAGAGCCCATGGATTTCTCCTCCAAAAGCTTCACTCTCGTAGGTATTCCTAGAACGTGTCAGGCCATCAGGATTCAGGACAAAATTCAGTTGTAGTTGCATCTCTTCAAAAAGAGAAGGCAGTCGAAGAAACTGTTGTTGCTGTGGAGGAATTGATGCTGAAGGAATGGAAAAATGCTCCTGTTTGACCTGGAACAGAGAGTTCCTAGAGAGCACGGTCAGGGAGAGAGGCCCTGTGCTTCCAAAACACAGGCTCAGAAACCATTCTAAGCCACTTTTCAAGCTTTAAATCTTTAAAGGAGGTTTGATTAATTAATTTCTTTAATTAATTGCTAGAGAACACAAAAATTCAGAGCGGGGCAGCTGCCATTTGCTACCTGTAGACCAGCTGATAAAACCACAGTGGAAAGATGAATTTTCACTTCATGTTACGTGGGAATGAGAATGGTGGATCGTTGGGGAGGAGTTTTTCTGTGGAGGGAAGCCATCAGAAATTTCTATCTGTGACAGTGCCAGGCTGGCTGTAATGACTGAGGAGTAGGAAGACTTGAAAGTACTCATTAATTTTGTTTTTAACAAATTCAATGGTATTTGTAGAGTCTCTCAGCACTGCTTTGCTTCCAAAATGAATAATGAACATTATATTGCATTCATATCAAAATTTTATCATGTTCTCTTTCTGTGACTGTGCTGCTTCCCGATTCTCTCACATACATCAGGTTTTTTGAATAATCAATATCAGCTTTCTACTTTTCACTGATTATTATCACTTCTCATTGATTTAAAAATGGCTTTTATAAATTATTCATGCCTCTCCCAGCACTTCCTCTTCAAAAATTGCATAAATTGTGTTGTTAATAAGACCCAAAAGATTAGATTTTGAGGTTGTTTTTTGTTTTTGTAGGCTAATTTAATTTAGGAGTAGATTACATGATATCTACTTTTCTTAATAAGCATGTAGAATTTTGGTTTGCACAGAGAGGGCTAAATATTAAGTTCTGTTTAGACAAAATTTGGAATTCAAGCATTCTATAAATATAAGAAAAAATGTAAAAGCAAAGGAAATCAGGGGCAAATTTCAAAGTGAATTACCACGGTTTATATATTAGCTTTCAAAATCGAAATTGTAAATAAATAATTATCACTGTACCAAAAAAAACCCTTAAGATCCCATATAGATTGCTTCTCTTACTTTTCTACGAAATTTTTATTATGATCTAGAAAAAAAACCCCAAAATTATTATAAGTAAACGATACAGAAAAAAAAATTATTGGGTAAGGGTTCATTAATGAAAATAAAGGAATTCAAGAACAACAGATTTAAAGTGCTGGATAAATTGGACTTTTTTAAGGGTTTAGGTGAAGATTTAGAAAAAAATAATGACACCAAATATAAGCAGCTATAGATATAAAATTTATATTCCTGAGTACAAATAAATCCAGTTTTAACTTGCAGTTTATGATCCCAGAGAGGACTGGACACACTCAATGTAAACTTCAAGTGAGACAAAACCACACCCTTTACCTATAGAAACCAGGCCAAGAAAAATAAAAAACTAAAACCTATTGAGTCTTCCTAGTGTGAAATCTACTTTATTCTAAAAAGTTAATAAATTAACATGATTTTGTCACAAAGCTGATTGTTGTCTATGACCCATAATATTGCACATATTCTGCCACCCACAAGTCTATTTTTAACCAGAAAAATGTAAATGTATTGGGAAGAAAGCAAACTAAAATTTTTTAGGAGTTTAGCACAAGTCCCACATCTGACTCTTTGTTTTTAAAGCTGATGAATAGTTTAAGAGTGTTACAACCTCACGGAAGGAAAGAAGAAATGGAACGCCACTGGAGAAGGAAAATGTCTTGGTCCTTGGATTTTTGCCATCTTAATACATATTTAAGCCAAATAGAACACTGTATTGGGGGTTGTATATATTATAAAAATTATTGTGTATAAAAATAAAGTTTGTATAAGTAACAAATCATTTGAGACTTAAAACTTTATGGTATAAAGAGCTATTTTTTCAAGGTCATGTTTTATAGCTCTTGGTACCTTGATGTAATATTTAGGACCGGTCTAACAGTCCTCCCAACAAAATAAGATATGGATGACAATACACTCACAAATTTTTGGTTTATTTTCTTTTCTCTAGATAGGCTGAGCAACAACCATAAAAACTGTTGATAAAACCCATGCATTTCACTTTGTGCAAATTGATAATACCACTCCATTAAAATCTAATTATAACATTGAGAGGGAAACCCCATTATTGCCATCTCTGGAAGGTGAAGTTTCTCTGCACTGGTAACATGAGAGGTACTTTGGACACACAAAAACATGGCTAAAATTGCAGTTAAGGCAGACAAGGACATGAAAAAAAAATTAAGAAACCCTCAGTTGTTGGTTTGGGGTTTTTTTAGATGCAATACAAAGCCAACTTTCAAACCCCAAAGTTAACAAAGCAAACATTGTCTCCCAGTGTCAGCCTGTAATAAGGTCCCTAATATTTGGTGATGGATGCTGTGATTAACAAATGTCAGGGTGGTGAGTCAGCACCTGCTTTCAAGATGCTTGGAGGGCAAAAATCAGGTTTCCCAGACACCAGCAAAGCATGGAAAATCCCTGCTCTCAGTTCTGGTTTTCTTAATCTTTCACCTTTCTTCCTTTGGAATTTAATATTCTCAGTCCCACAGAATACAGCTTTTTTGTTTGGCTTTTTTTGTTGTTGTTTTGGCCTAACTAGCTCGGAAAGAGAAGGATAGTCAATCAATTAATGCCTTTAAATTAAACAAAACTCCTTTCACTTTTGGACTGCAAGTCAGTAAGGTGTAATTTGAAGATGCTGTAAGAAATACCATTGTTTTAAAAATAATTCCTTGGATGTTTCTTTTAAACTGTGGATATTTACTTTATGTTTTAACTGCTAAGTCCTCTCAGTTCCAGCAGTTTATATTGGCCTTACAGAGTATTTACAATCAAAGATATTTCCTGTAGCCACTGGTTTTATCTTGCCTGCACATTATTCTCTGAGCAAAAAAACCCCATTTTAATGCAATATTGCCTACTTTATTTATCCTCACAATAATAAAAAATAATGTATTACTTATTATAAAAATTATCTAATCTTAAAAGAAAATATTTTCATTCCATTTCCAGTGGAATATAGGCCAACTGCTGTTATGCAGACCAATGCAGTAACAAAAAAAATACAAAAATGTCTTTAAAATTTCTAATTACTATCCACATTCTGACTTTCATGTTTATTCTGAACACAGAAATAATATGAGAGTAGTAGATTTTTAATTATATACAATAGCTGTTATTTACAACAGCTGAAAGCTAAATAGAAGACTCGCAAAAAAAAAAAAAAAAAGAGATTCCTTAAGGATTCTTATATTTGACAAAAAATATGGAAAATATTTATATTAAAGCAGACCAGCAGCCACATTCTTATTTACAGCCTCTACCCACTAAATCGAAGATATATTTTACCTTTATATACTGCAGAGAGGTGGAAGAAGGGAAAATTTCACTTAAACTGGCCCCGAAAAGAGATGCTCTGCATGTCAGGAAGTAGAGTTACTGTATCTCATGTTATTGTAAATCAGTTCTTTCCTAAAGATCAAATTATTCTGTGATAAAGTATCCAAAAGTTGTATTAACATAGGATGACAGAAAATGAATTGCACTGCAAACTAACTGTATTACACAATTCTTTTCCATCATCCGATATATAAAGATTAAGAACAAAAGCTTTTAGAAATTATACTTTCAAATGCTTCTTCTATTCTGTATATTAGGATAAATTACTGCAAATAGAGGAGATTTTAATCTTTTGCATTGCCTCATTACTATAAAATACTTAGATAAAGTCACTGATTTTGGCATTTTAAAGATTTGTGAGTTTAAAAGTAGGTCATGTAAGACACAGAAAATGCCCTTCAGCAATTTAGACTCAACCGTGCCAGAGCTTTTCTTCTTTTAGTAGAAATAGCCTGAAATAATTCTACATAATGATAGATTTATTTATTTCTAGCTTTTATTTGAAATATGAAGGGCTGGATGTCTGCTTCCCATCTGCATGTGGGAATAGTTTCAGACACTCAGGATTTTCAGGCTGATCATTCATCCTGCTCAGAAGGGTGAAGTCAAAATTCAAAGAGGAAGTGAAAACACATGTCACAGGAACAGAAGAAAACCTCATTAAAACATCAGTTTGTTTTGATGAAAAGAAAACGTCTAAAA